>CP139504.1:356696815-356907316 GCA_021014915.2 Artemisia tridentata subsp. tridentata
GTAAAGTCGTCACATATATTCCTTAGCATCACCTTTAGGCCCCAGAAATTTTTAGGCCTCTAATTTACTAGTATACCTGATACATGGTTTATGATTTGAGGCCACCTCAATTTTAATCTTTATTCTTTAGGTCTAAAGACTTAATACTAAACCCATCATTTTAGTTATTACACACGCGCGCACACACACACAAAAAAAAAAAAAAAAAAAAAAAAAAAAAAAAAAAAAAAAAATCGTCCTTCATGGTAATGTTAAAAGAATGGATCAAGCTCACTTTAGTAATTTTTAGACCCTTGAATTACTAAAATACCTGATACAGTTTAGGATTTGAAGCCACATTTGTTTTATGTTTATTCTTTAGGCTTACAAGCTATTATATACTAAGTTCATCATTTTAGTTTTATCAAAAAGGACCAACATCATCTTTTTGGATAATGGGAAAAAATGGATTAAGCTCATTTTAGTTATCAAATTCTTAAAGACTAACAGATACGATTGTAAATGATATAAAAGTTCGACGATCTCTTGTGAACCGTTCAAAGGATGATTATTTTTATATGTTCTATGATCTTTTGATCATGTATTTTTTGTACTTTTTGTTTAGTGTGTTAATAAATGAATGCGAATATATTGTTTAAGTATTCATGTAGGGTTGGTTTGATTAAATGTTCACGAACAAACTCGTACAAGCCCACTCGTTTTCATTCATTTTGTCATCTTAGCCCTAATTCTAGTTCATCAAAACAACCACGTTTGGTTTCTCTATTTGTCATCTTGTTTTTTAATCATCTATCGGTTCTCAGTTTACTAAACAATCATGGTTTTCTAGTTAGACGTTATATTATTCCAATCACTTTACTAAAAACATAGCAAATAATAAAAAATACCCCATTTTTTAACTTTGCATTAGGCCTCGATAAGGCTTGAGCCGCCCCTGCAATTACTAGTAGTTCAAATAATATAGAAAACAAATTACTATAATTACATGTAATTTTCTATTTATTGAACTCGCACTTGACATTTTTATCACTCAAATATGTGCCTTCGAGGCACATTTTATAAAATTCCTTAAATAATATACACAACTTAGTTGTAGTTCTTCTTAAAACAACTTTTAGTTGTAGTTCTTTTAAAAGAACTTTCTTAAAGTAAAAGTAAAAAACAGTCACGCTTCCACAAAAGACCAACATTATTCTTCTAAACCGACGGTTTAGTCAGTTTAAACATTATTTTTACGGTATGGTCTTTGAACCGAAACATGTAAGCTTTGTACCATAGTCTTTGAATCGAACATGTAAGCTGGTCAACATTGTCGGTATGCATGAGAACAAAATTTTTGTGAACAAACAAAACAAGTTAATCTTATATTATAAACTTTCTGAATTTTATTTTTATTTTTTTTTTATTATTATTATTATTATTATTATTATTATATATTTTTTATAAAATCAAGAATGAAAGTCAAGAGTTAGTTTTGACTTTATTCTATTTTTAGAAAAATAGCAAATTGCCCACCCGGGTATTCCACGGTTTGGGTCGGTTTCGTGACTAGCGTAGTTAAAACCCACACTAATTAAACCTTTACTTATTGCATAAGGTATACAAAGTCAAATACTCGTCTAAAATTATTCCTTTGCCCTTAACCCACCTATATATATAAACATACTCGAACCAAATAAAACACAAACTCTTTGATATATAAAAACACACATATGGTCTCATGAGCAACATCCCAAAACCATTAACAAAATCGTTCTTAACCTTTTTTGTGCTGGCAATTTCATCTAGTGATCCTTGGCCTTTTTCATTTCTCGAATAATCTTGATCAACATCATGGGAGTTGGAGAACATTTCTACTTATTTCATCATCATCATCATCAGCATAATAATCATCATGAGCATGATCATCATAAGATGAATATACCAAAAGGGCGTGTGGCAGTGATTGTGGGACATGAAGATGAAGAACAAAAAAAGTTTGTAATACCGGTTATGTTCTTGAACCATCCTTTGTTCATGGAGCTTTTGAAAGAAGCTGAAAAGGAGTTCGGTTTTCGTCATAGTGGTCCGATTAATATTCCATGTCACGTTCAAGAATTTCGTAATGTTCAAGGCATGATAGATAAAGATCGTCATCATCATCATATTTGTTGCTTCAAGATTGACTGATCATGGTTCAAGTCTTGATGATCTTTATTGTTTATTTCGCGATTATGTGACGATATTGATCATGGGTGTGATTCTTTATTAGTTTAGGGAGATTTGTTTGTGAATTGTGAATGTATGTAGTTTGATGAAAAAGGAAAATATCAAATATTCAAATGTAAAAGTATATGTATTTGTGTGAATATATAAGTAGTTACTGTATTTATTGTTATTATTACATGTTCTGATGTTATTATTGTGAAGGAAGCTAGATTGTGTTGCTTGTGTAAAAAGACTTTTTCCATGTCCTAGCAGTCACTTGTGAAGCTGAACTAGACACAATTATTAGACCTAGCAATGAGCTTATCACGAGTTTAAGTTTTGACATAAAAAATATATGTAAGATTGTTTATCAATTTAAAAAGTTTGACATCGAAGAAATATCACTATTTCAGTGCAAACATTTAGGGCCCGTTTGCTTGGGGTGTATGGGAATGAGACTATGACTTTAAAAGTCATTAAGGGTCCGTTTGTTTGACCACATTGGGATAGGATTTAGTGTGAAAAAACAGTTTAAGTAGTCGGTTAATAAAAAAGTCTTGAAGAAACACATTGTAGGTTAAATCTCAATTTCTGGCTTAAGACCACTTAAACAGATGTTCATGGCTTGTTGATTTGGTCTTCTGGGAAAAAAAATAGTTGACATCTAAAAATATGCACGAGGTCAAAGTTTTTCCATCGATTAATTTGAGGAAACTAAACTAAAAAGGATTTTTTCTAACTTGTGCCCTAGGGGCATAAGTTAAGCACATCAAAAGAATTCAGGGACTAACGAAAAATGACTTATGAACCCACACAAAAGTATAAAAAACTGTACTTTTGTGTTGGTCCCAAAGTCTTTTTTGGTAAATCCCTTAATCCTTTTTATATGTTTAACTTATGCTTCTAAGACACAAGTTACACAAACCCAACTAAATAATTGTTGCCCCCATTTAGTTGGATGGAAACTTATGGCATAAAGGTAAAGATAAAGGTAAAGAGAATGATGTTATCATAATGATCATTAATGGCCGAATTGTTAGAATAATACCGTATAAAATGTGACGTTTAGATGTATGAAACTTAATCAAACAAAGCTATAATAAAATAAAATAAAATAAAAAAACCCAAAAGTCAAAGCCGCGGCATAGAACACGACATCCATGTCTACAAGTTGTTTGTGTTAGCAAGTTAAAATATGACTCATATTTTATCCAGTATTACCGAGAAGCATCATGAAAATGTTCGCATGTTCTTAACGCATCTTTAGTACGAAAGAATAACATTTCTTCTTTTTTAAGCCTCTAAATAACTTCATAACTTTGAATAAAAGCTCTTTTCTCTAATGATCGTATGATATTCAAGTCATTGAAAAAAGGGAAAATGATCTGAAAAGGCATCATTCTTGTCATTATATTCTTTTGTAAGTATCATACTTTTTTTTTCCCTATTGTAGCATCCAACTTTCTATTGTAGGCCTGTAGCGTGAAAAAGTGACTCTACAATAAGAAAATTAAGGAAAGTTGGATGCCTAGAATAGGAAAATTAAAAAAGTTTGATGCATACAATAGGATGATTAAGGAAAGTTGGATGCCTAGAATAGGAAAATTTAAAAAGTTGGATGCATACAATAGGAAAAAAAAAGTATGATGCTTACAAAAGAATATAGTTGCAAGTATGATGCCTTTTCAGATCATTTTCCCTTGAAAAAATGACAACTATTATCATAATAACTTTCAAAATAGATGAAGATATGTAATTGAGTATCACGTTGCTTCGTTCATTGTACAGTACTAGACGAGTACTCGTAAATAGCGACAGTAACTTACAACGGCAAATAATTATAGTTGCGATATTATTTACTTTTTGTCTTCACGATCTTATTAGTCGAAGAATTATACTTTTTTTTTTTTTTTTTTTTTGATTTACTATAGTAAATATCATCGCAAATGATATTTATTTTAAGTATTTAAATGGTTGTCATGCATTCAAAAGGTTGTAGCCGAATATAGATAAAGACATTCTAGTAACTTACATTTGAGTTAAGTTTTAAGGCTACTCACAGTCGCAACCTATATTGCATCATCTTTTTGGCTGTCACATCAGCTTTCTCTCTCCTCAACCTATATTCATCTCTTTCATCACAGTGGCAACCCATATTGCATCATCCATTTTTTTATTTTTATTTTTTTTTATTTATTATTTTTTTTTTAAACATTATTTAACACAAACACAAATTTTATTAATAAAACGTAAATATTACATAAACGAAACGATACGAAATTACAATTAAATAAAAAACTTAAACAACTAAAAATTAAACACGCAAACACTTATTTAAAAACTAATAATCTAGATTATGGCGTTCCTTGATTTCCGCTTTAATTCGCATAAGTTCCTCTCGTTCCTTGTTTTTCTTTGACATTGTGTGTTTTTTTATGTGAATTTGGATGAATTGTTTTTGAAATTGTGTGTTTGAAAGTGGGTTTGATGTGGGTATTTATAGGATGAAAAGTGGTAAATATTTTGGAAAAAAAGTTTTTTTTTTTTTTTTTTTTTTGGCAACAAACGGTTACATTTTATTTGAAAGCTACATTCAATATCGAGCGGATATACGATCGATTTGTGCTTTCTTCCTTACCGGCGATCGATATGACCAACTAGCCACAATGGGACGCTCGATGTTGGACATCGATCGATCGATCACACCGAACGATTTCATCCGGTCCATTGTGAATAGCCTAAGGGCTAATATGTTTGTTGTGCATAACTATTACTTGTCAATGAATTGCGCAGTGGTAGTTTACAACTTTATATGTTTGTTGTGCATAACTATTACTTAAAGATTTAATGTTCTCATACGACGTATAGGGTTCAAATTTCATTCGGTATATATTTGGGTTGATCAAGAAAAATGTTTAAAAAATAAGATATCTGAGTCAAAGTCGTGTACATCTTGTAAACTTGTGTAATCTCATAGCTGAATAATGAGTTTGATTACAATATAAATAATGTTACATGATCAAACGGGCTTGGCCAAATATAAATAATGCTAACACTAATAACTAGTCCATTAACACGAGCTATAGAGTCACCTCATTTGCTTCTGGTTTATATATTTGTTACACTTGGGATGGTTCTTTACTTGGAGATTGACAATAGTGACGGGCTAGCGTCCTTATTACCTATTCATAACCCTTTTACTCTTAAAATGTCTAAGTTTTTAGAGTAAATTACAAAGATGGTCCCTGTGGTTTGCATTGACTCACATTTTTGGTCCCTTAACTTTTTTTTTTTCCACTTATAGCCACCAACTTTGAAACCCTTAACACCCACGGTCCCTTGACCAAACGACATTAGATTTGACTGTTAAATACCCCTCATGTGACTTGCACAGGGCAAAATAGTCTTTTAATGTCTAACCAGGGACCATATGTCTTCTAGACCTACCACATTCATAGTATTCGCATTTCTCCCCACCTTGAAACCCTCTCTTCTCTCCATGGTTGCCACCTCACCAACCACCACCGCCACCATCTTCCTCCTCCTCATAACCCTCCTCACCTTCACTGGCGATGCACTCTCCGACCACCTAAGCACCACCACCACATCCAACCTCTATCTCTCACCCAAAACCCTCACCACCAACTACAACAACATGCTCAACTCCTTCAAAATCTTCATCTATCAAACACCACCATCACCACCACAACAACACTCACTATTTTATACATCTCTCATCAACAGCCACTTCACATTATAGATTTTGGGATCTTATACGGGTTCCAATGGCCATGTTTGATCAAGGCTTTGTCTATGAGACCCGGTGGCCCACCCGTGCTCCATATTACTGGTATAGACCTTCCACAACCAGGGTTTCGCCCAACAGATAGGGTTGAAGAAACCGGTAGACGTATTGCAAAATACTGCAAACGGTTTAATGTGCCATTCAAGTACAATGGCATAGCGAAGAAATGGGACGAGATTAGAATTGAAGAACTGAATCTAGATAGAAATGAATTAACTGTAGTAAACTCAGTTAACCGTCTACGGAATATTATGGATGAAACGGTTATAGAGAGCAGCCCGAGAGACGCAGTCTTGCAGTTGATTAGACAAATCAACCCAGACATGTTTCTTCTAGGGATTCCTAACGGGGCCTACAATGCACCATTCTTGATGAATCGGTTCAGAGAAGCTCTATTCCATTTTTCGACTTTATTCGATATATTTGATAGAACATCAACCCGAGACAGTGAACACAGAGCTTTGTATGAACAAGAGTTGTTCGGGAGAGAAATTATGAATGTAGTGGCGTGTGAAGGGACTACTAGAATGTTAGGGAGAGAAATTATTGAATTCTTAATTGACTTCTTCTTGACAATTTGTAAGAAAAATAACTGTGTTTTTTTGTTATTTTTTTAGTGATATTGGGCAAAGAAGTTAATTGTTGGAAGTGAATTGTGATTTTGGTGGATCATGGGTTGTGTTTATGGGAAGCCATCTGTTATTGAAGATAGTAGAGAGAGTCCAAGGGACAGATATGGCGAAAAGAAAGAATGAGGGTGTGGAGGGTGGGTGGGTGAGGGGGTTTGTGGCGGACTGATGGTGGCGGGGATGGGGGTTTAGTAGTGGACTGATGATGGTGATGGTGGCAATTTGGTGGTGGTGTGGTGGCGATTTGATGGTGGTTTGTTAATGTAAATCTGGAAATTTTGATGGTGGTGTGGTGGTGATTTGATGGCGATTTAACAGTCACTTGGTGGTGTGTGGCGATTTGGTGGTGGTGTGGTGGTTTACACATATGGTCCATGTGGTTAGACATTAAAAGACTATTTTGCCCTCATGTGCAAGTCACATGAGGGGTATTTAACAGTCAAACCTAACGTCGTTTGGTCAAGGGACCGTGGGTGTTAAGGGTTTCAGATTTGGTGGTTGTAAGTGCAAAAAAGAAAGTCAAAGGACCAAGAGTGTGAGTCAACACAAACCACATGGACCATCTTTGTAATTAACTCAAGTTTTTATGAATGCTAAAATCTGTTAAATGTTACTCTATCATCTACTTGGATTTTCTATGAATTATGTGTGCATTTGTGGGGATTTTATGTGCAATGTGCTAAAACGGACTCCTTCCCCTCAAATTTGTGTTAAAAAGTTTTAAAGTGTCAAAACTAAAACCCACTATTCGGCAAATAACACAAAAAGGCACTAAACTTATGATCCGTTTCTAATCAGGGTATTATTCTTTTTTTTTTTTTTACATAAAAAGGTGCCCAACAAAAACTTTCAACCGATTTAGGTTTTATACTAACTTTCGTTAACCCACTTCGTTAGTGAATTACATGTTTGGTCCTTCAATTCGCATAATCATTACATGTTTGCTCCTTGAAAAAAAAATTCAATTTTTTTTTTTTTTGAAATTTTTTTTCTATAACTTTTTTTACGAAAATTTTATTTTCGAAAAAATATTTATGAAAAAAAAAGTTTTAGAAAAAAAAATCATTTTTTTTTTTAATTTTGAAAAAAAAAATTCAAAAAAAAAAAAAAAAAATGTTTTTGAATTTTTTTTTTCATTTTTTTCATTTTTTTTTTTGAAATTATTTTTTCAAAATTTTTTTTTTCAAAAATATTTTTTTCTAATTTTTTTTTCCGAAAATATGTTTTCGAAAAAAAATTTTAGAAAAAAGATTTTCGAAAAAAAAAAGTTGTAGAAAAAAATTTCAAAAAAAGTTTTTTTGAAAAAAAATTTTCAAGGACCAAACATGTAATTCACTAATGAAGTGGGTTAACGAAAGTTAGTAAAAAACATAAATCGGCTGAAAATTTTTGCTGGGCACCTTTTTTTGCGAGCAAAAAAAAGAGTATAATGATTGAAAACGAATGAACAGCCAACTTAATGGTTGACCTTTTTATACGAAGCATGTGGTAGGATAGCGAACCCGATATATGGTTCAATTGGGTTGGGTTACTATGGTCTGGAAGGTGGCAAATGTGTCAGGATGCTGCAGTTGAGGCAGTCCTAAAAAGATCTCCGATAGTCCAAGTGGCATCCGACACCGAAGAAACAACTCACGCGCCGCCTTTGAAAGCGTACGACATCCGCCACGTCTCAAAAGATGAACCAGCCGATGGGTCTAAAAGGAAGAAGAAGAGTCGGGTCGGGCGTCAAGTGATAATGAGTCATCAGTCGGAAACTGCGGCCCATGTGGTGGAAGGTGATTGTCACGTGACGGTTGCTGACGTTGACTAACGAAAATGACCAAAATACCCTCATCTGCAAGGCACATGAGGGTCTTAACATATGTTGACTAACGGATTACGGTCAAAAGAACCGTGGTTGATGCAAAAAAATGAACAGTAGGGACATTGGATGTAATTAATTTTTGAAAAGACTCCGCGTGTGTTTTTGGTACAAGTTCAGGCACGAACGGTGTATTTTACTCATTAACTTTGATTCAAATGCTTTTACTGATGCACACTATATATAGACATCCTTTTGTGAAAACTTAAGTTTATATCTCGACAAGTGTAAACCAATGATCTTCTAACGATTTAATCGATCAGGTTTGGTCATTCAAAATATTTCCTTTGGTTTTTATACCAAGTTTGAGAATGGTCGGGCATGAATGCATGAGGAAATCGTACATATAAGAATGAACAGCCAGCTTAATGGTTGGCCGTTTATAACATGTCTTTTTTGTTATTGCCTCATCGGCATTGTATGTGTTATTGCTGATGTCTCGTGTTGGAACTACGTGTCGACAAACCATGCAGAAACTTTGTATATCCTAGAAAATTGAGTTTTCCGTCACTGCTTCTAATCCAGTCCTTCAGTATTGTGTGACTCGATTCCCCCACGTTCATTTCCTGCATCAATTAATAAAAGCCCAAAAACTAAATGTCAAAGAGGTGGCAAGATGTTTCTTTTTTCTTGTAAAATACTAATTGGGGGAATGGTTTGAAGAGCAACTACACGGATCTTGAGTGCAGCTAAAGCTATAAAAATATTTTCTCGTTTGCATATATGGTCTCTAATTGCACTGTTTGCTTTCACTTTGGATGCCTCGCCTCTTACCTTTTAGGATCAAACGTGAGTAATTTACTTTAGTGAGGAACCCAAATAGTAATCAAACAGTGGGATTAGGAACCATTTAAGTAAATAGTTAGACTTTCTGCCGCATTTAACCCGTTTGACCAATATCCTTTTGTCTAATATATATACTGGTTTGAGATTAAATATCATCAAAATTGGCCCGGCCATTCACCAAGCAAATAGGTCAAAATTGCCACCTTTGCATAGCGTAAACAGAAAGGTCTAAGAATCTCACCTGTGCTAACGCATCTACAGAAATGACACGGTTTCCTTCAAGTTCAAAGTATTGAAAGGCTGTATTCGCCATTGTTTCCCATCCTTCAAGAGCCTCGAGTTGATGTGGACTTATAGCAGCAGCAGTGAACTCTTCAAATGTCATTTGAGTGTATGATAACGGTTTCATCTGTAAAAAAGAACCCAAATATTATTATTACTAGTCCAACTTAAAAAATAATAATAATAAATATAATAAATAAATAAATAAAAATACACAGTTCATTTTACCTTATCTAAGATATCGAAGACCCTTGATTCTTTCATGGCGACAGTTGAATGCTTTACAAGAGCCATTTTGAAATTATCGAGAGAAACACACCCGTCTTTCGGCTCCAGAAGATTAAACTGAGCACTTAGGTATACCAGTTCATCGTCACTCAATGCTTTTGAAAGAGCCTGCAAGGTAATTAATGAAAAACCTAGTCAGAACAGGTAACTATTTAACACATTTAAATAGCTACAACAACTATATTTATCGTTATTAATCTAAAGCGGTTTTGGAGGTTGCACACATTTAAAATAAATACTTTGGTCAACTTTGTACACATTCAGCTCACCTGACTCGTTTCCCATTTAGCTAAAAAAAATTAACTGCCTCGTATGAGATAAAACATAACTTAAATGGACTCATTTATAAGTAAATAAACATGACTATGCACATATACCTTTAGTGCTGCACGCCTTAAAGGTGTGGCTCGAACATATGATTTTACCAACTTGTAGACTAGAATGTCCAATGGCACATCATGCTTTTCGTCTCTTAGCCATGGATGAGCTTCAAACACATTCAAAGAAGTCTCAGGCTGTTGCTAGTTTACATTTAGGAAGATATACTAGGATTTAAGTAGCAAACGGGTCAAAACAGAAATCTAGTTCAAATGGGACACAGGACTATCTTTTAATGACTCTAATGTACCCAAAAGGCCAAAACTATTTAAAATCCCTAAAACAAGGCACATGGAAAAGTACATTGTTATCTAATTAAAAAATCCCCTTTCACTTTGGGTGACTTCAACTCGTTCAAATCATAGCTTTAAAGCAAATATTTTTTTATGACCCGTTATACATCATGCATAAACTTAACAAACATATATGTCTTACTGAAAGCTTGGGACGCAGTCATTCGTTTTCTATGATCCTTGTTTAGGAGTCTTTTGACAAAATCTTTGGCTTCTGGAGATACTGAAGGCCAAGGTGTTCCAATAAAATTAGGTTCAGCCTTTACCACTGAACGAAATATACCAGATTCGGTTCTAGCAAAAAAAGGCCGGCTTCCACATAATAATATATAAACTATAACTCCAATACTCCACATGTCAGCCTCCACGTTATATGATCGGTGGAGCACTTCCGGTGCAACATAGTATGCACTGCCAACAATGTCGTTCAGTCGTTGATCTGCATATTAACAAATCAAATATTTTCTTTACATTAAAACCGATTGACAGGCATTTTTTAGAAGAGAATGCCACTTTATTACCTGTTTTAACGAAGTCAGATAAACCGAAATCTATAACTTTCATCAGTGAATCTTCGTCAGTTGTACTAAAAAGAAAGTTCTGCAGAGTCAACATCGTGTTAATATATATGGTCCAAGTCAAAATGAGGCTAAATATCTATATTTGGCAAATTAGGTGGGGCAGTTGTGGTTGACACAGGTTGACTCGAAACATGTTTTGTCAAAAAAGAAAAAATTACAAGTAAAAAAGTTCAGAAAATATTAGTGTGTAACATGAATGAATGAATGAGTCATATTACTTCACTAATGCAGTAAAATAGAACTTTTTATTCTATCATGTTCGACGTGTTATTGACAAAGCACAAACTTTGGGCCACCTTTACTAAAAATCGTCGTTAGTTTAAATGAAGTGATCTTAAAAAATTTGAAACCGAAAGTATTGCAAAGAATAGATACCTCTGGCTTTAAATCACGATGCACAACTCCTTGCAGATGAGTAAATGAAGCTATACTTAGTATTTGCATTACAATAGATTTAGCATCATTTTCATTATACCTTCCACCCCTGCAAATGCAACAAGAAAACCTTAAGAAACAATCTACATAAGACATAAACATATAATTTGATATAAAGGTCGCATATAATGGCTCAATCTGAGTTGTGTCTTATCTCCAACGGGTCAGTTTAAAAAACATTAGCTAGAAGGGAAAAATGCAATAATATGCGTTATCATTAATAACTAAAGAATGAATGCTCTACAAAAAGGGAAAAAGTGTTTGCAAGCCAGCAGTCCCATTTTGACACATACTAAAAACAACATACTTCAACCCGAACGTTTTTTGACCCCCACCAATATTGCCACCTCTACATGATATGAACCAAAATTTTGGTTCATGGATTTAACTTAACCTGGATAGTATCCGATCAAGAAGCTCCCCGCCTTCACACAATCTGTCAAAGAAAAGAATTGTTATTAATCAAGCTGTCTTGTCTATTTATGCAATTTAAGAAATGTACTGTATATAAAGAAAAGGATAAGGAGGGGCTTTTACATACTCCATAACTATGTACACATTTTGATCATCTTCAAATGCATCATAGAACTGGACCATGTGTTGATGCCCCGATAGGCTTTTTAATAACTTTACCTCCCTACGAACATCTTCAATCGATATTGCTGTGGTCATCTGATAAAAAAAAATAATAATAACATCTATGTTAGCAACCAACGCTGCTAGTTATTTGCTCGTCCTTTACGCACATAAATGATTTGGATTTGGTAGTAAAAAATCTAAAACTTACATTTGTTACACCAATTCGCTAACTATATCCATGTATGTGAAATGGGCAAGTGACAAATTTCATCAAAGACTCGAACTTTTACAGTAGCATACATCGTTTTATTTTACTTACTATGTTAAAGAATTGAAATTGGTAAGAAAAAAATTCACCTCAGATTCGAAAATTTACCAAGTATAAAAAATCAAAATTTACCTTAGCTTTCGGAATAATTTTAACAGCAACAAACTGATTCTTCATAACCCCTTTTTTACACTTAGCTCTACAAGTATGCCCAAAATGCCCTTTTCCAATTTCTTTCCCCAACTCATACTTCCCGCGAAAATTCGTCGCAAACCCAAAATTCTTATCCAAAGGCATCACTTCCTCCACCTTCGCCGCTGGAGACTTTTTCTCCCGCCTTTTCCTTATTGCCGACATTATCGGTTTCACCGGCGACGGCGGCGGAAACGGCCACTTGAACATTCTCCGGGGAGTCCCCGCCGGCGACCCAACTCCCTCCGGCCACCGTATCTGCCATGGGCTGCCGGTGAATGAGTTCGCCGGAGTGTCGCCGGCCGGACCCACCGGTGGTTTCCAGTGGTGGGTTTTGTCGGAACCGTCGTTATCTCCGGCGACGGTGGTTTTGCTGCAGCACTGACCCATCTCCGGCCAACTTTTTTCCGGCAAGTTGAAGTTTCTTACTTCTTAAGTGGGACCCACCTGTGGTTTTTTTTCAGGCGACGGTGGTTTGTCTCCGGTGAGTTAAAAAAATTAATATTTTTAAAAAGTGGTTATTAGTACTATGCTGGTATTAAAGGACTATTTATATACAGGCATGTTTATGTTTATATAGTGTTTGTATGTAGATGATATCAAGAACAAATTTTTGTTATATGTTACTACCATTTTTAGTTATGTTTTTATTGATAGTAGTGATGACATTAAATTTTTGTAAGATGTTAACATTTAAAACTGCATTAAACAATGCTCTACCAGCAGAATATGAATTTAATGAGCATCATATTATTACAGTAGTAGTTATCTTTTCCTATGAATATTGTAATGGCGATTTTTTAACTCATGTAAGTGTTCGAACCCCTTCTTAGCTGCCTCTATATCCCGACTTACGGAGTTGTATTTGAAGATGTGTGAGATGAGCGACTGTTTAAGACTTTACAAAAATTTTGTATAATATGTACAAATATTTTTCTTTAAAGAAAAAAATAATTAGGTAAAAAGTATCTTAAATGTGCCACATTTTGAATGTTTAAATATAGTTTGCATTATATCTCATAAAACAGCGACAGTTTTCATCGTATAACATTAGTTTTTTGGAAGTTTTATTGTCGATTTTTGCGTAGGGCTTTCAAAAACTCGAAAACTGCCCAAGTGACCACCATAGTATTGTACGTAGGAAGATTTAAAATTGAGACATCTTGTGAGGACGTACATCAAGTAAGCCGCATCGGTTGGTTGGCAATGTTAAAAGTATTATGTTTAAAAACGTGTTTACAGAGTGTTTGGAATTTTTTTTTTAATTGCTTCCATTTTAAAAACGTGTTTACAGAGTGGTTGGAATTGTGTTTTGAAAATAAATGCTGCTATTTAATATCGCTAGTTAATATCATCTTTGGTTAGTTATGTGTTACATATTAGTTTATAGTATGCTGGATTAAGTATCAATTGAAAGACGCGTGAAGTATCACTTGAGTTGAGATAGTAGTGTATATAGTTTTTAGAGCAAAATAAATGATAGGAAGATGGATTAGCATAGCCGGTAAAATGTGTGGTGGTGGTACCCAAGTGTTAAATCATGGGTTCTATTCCTGGCTTCTACTGGCTATTCTTTCCCTTCCCTTTTATACACTAGTTGTATTTTTATTTTGTTTCTTGGTAAAGATATTAAACAAACACGCTAACACATCAACACTCTCTATAAAGGTACCAAAATCTCAATATGTAGAGTTAAATTGTTGCAACTCTTTCTCTTTGATATTTCAAAAGTCGAAATAACAAAATGATATAATAAGTGTTTTCTTTCTGGTACTTTATTACATGTCTCGACGGTCATGTTGTATTTATGAGTTGAACAAATAAAAACACACTTATAAAAAATGAATTAGCATGTATATATTCTGTAAAACCTTCGATGACTTGTGGTGTGAGAATAACTCTTTGGATGCATCGTAGATGATTGTTTTGTTAATGTAAGATGTGTTCAAACATTTATTTTGAGGACTTTTTTTGGACATTTGTTGGTAAGAACATTAATATTTCATTCATTACAAGAATCTTAAATATCTTGCTCCATTTATTTGTAGCTGTTATGCGTCTTAGGGGCTGTTTCTTTTTTTTCCTGTTTCTAGTTAGGTCCTGTGTGGATATATGTGTACTGTTTCTAGTTAGGTCCTGTGTGGATATATGTTGTTTCTTTTTTATGCTTAATTGACCATCTTAATACGAGTTTTTTCCCGAACTAGTGTAGGTGGAAAAAATTTATAAAAATTCGAAAAAATTTATAAAAATTTTAAAAAAATTCGAAAATTTTTAAAAATTCAAAAAATTTATAAAAATTCAAAAAATTCGAAAATTTTATAAAAAATTATAAAAATTCGAAAAAACTTATTAAAATTTTTAAAAAATTCAAAAAATTTATAAAAATTTATAATTTTTTTAAAATTCAAAAAATTTGTAAAAATTTATAATTTTTTTAAAATTCAAAAAAATTATAAAAATTCAAAAAATTCGAAAATTTTATAAAAAATTATAAAAATTTTTAAAAAATTCAAAAAATTTATAAAAATTTATAATTTTTTAAAAATTCAAAAAATTTGTAAAAATTTATAATTTTTTAAAAATTCAAAAAAAATTATAAAAATTCGAAAAAAAATTTAATAAATTCAAATTTTTTATAAGTTTTTTTGAATTTTTATAAATTTTTATAAAATTTTCGAATTTTTTGAATTTTTATAAATTTTTTGAATTTTTATAAATTTTTTATAAAATTTTCAAATTTTTTGATTTTTTATCAATTTTTCAAATTTTTATAAATTTTTTTGAATTTTTATAAATTTTTTGAATTTTTATAAATTTTTTCAATTTTTATAAATTTTTTGAATTTTATAAATTTTTTCAATTTTTATAAATTTTTTGTATTTTTAAAATTTTTTGAATTTTTTTAAAATTTTTATAAATTTTTTCGAATTTTCATAAATTTTTCGAATTTTTATAAATTTTTCGAATTTTTAAATTTTTTTTGAATTTTTATAAATTTTTTCGAAGTTTTCTAAATTTTTCGAATTTATTTTTTCCACCTACACTAGTTCGGGAAAAAAATCATATTAAGACGTCCTGAATAGAAACAGTATCAAATTTTGCCCCCTTCCACATTAAGGATTCTCTTTTGCAATAAGTTAAAAAGAAACACCAAAGTTTCCTGTTTCCAGCCAGTTTTGTTACCAAACAGGACATTAAGTTGAAAGTAAACGGCCCCTTAATGTCTTATGTCATGTTTTGATGCATATAAAAATTGATTTAAAAATAAAATAAAAAAGGAAAGTCACGTGATCACGAGAGTTACACGAATGATAATTATGGTTTTTCGGTGCCAAAGCGAAAACCATGTCCTAAGTTGTGTTTATGTCTTGATTTGAGGTAACAAGAATAAATGTCATTGTATTTGTATTATGTTATAAGCGAGATAAAAATGATCGCAAGTAGTGAGGACGACGAAGAAACATACATTCAACAATGATGGTTTCTCGTGACCTGTATTACTATAATTAGATAAGCATCTCGACTGATGACTATATCAACTTAAGAACCATAATTTTGTTCGAACATTACTTATTAATGGTTTTGTTGTTTTTAGTGTTTGCTACGAAATGAAGATTAGGGACAGTTTTTCTGTCACTAAACCGTCACAAAACCGTCTCTAATGAACCATCACCATCATAAAGACGTGTCTATTCGAAATGGTGGCGCTTATATCTGTTGAAAAGGCATCACTAAGCGAACCAACGCAACTGTTTGAATTAGTTTCAGTTAGCAACGGTTATTCTGTTACTAGGTCGTCGCTAAGAGCAGTTTTTTGTGAACCATTGTGACTGTTACGAAAAGAAGTGTCTCTAAGGCCATTTGAAGGGGTATTGTGACTGTTTTGAAGGGTCACCATGTACCTATATATAGAGGACGAATTTGTCACTTTTAGATTATCAAAAACACAAAAACCTCATTTTTTTCCATCATGAAAACATATCAGATTCGTTAGATTCAAGTTTTAATACTTGAATTGATTGTTATATCCTCTAAACAGTCGTACTATATAGGACGAATTTCTGTTTAAGGACACTACATTCGCAGGCCTCAATCACGCTGTTGTATTATTTGATATTGTTGTAATATTATTCCCAACAATCTTAAACAGAAATTTCAAAGATGGATCAAGCGATGCAGAAACTGCATGTTGAAAAACCTGAAAAGTTCAAAGGAACTGATTTTCGTCGTTGGCAACAAAAGATGTTGTTTTATTTGACAACGTTGCATGTGTCAAATGTTCTCACGGATCCTGAACCAACAGATCCGTATGTGGAAGGACATAATGTTCCTACTGAGGCACAAGTGGCAGAATATGAAAGGGCCGCCTCACAATGGAATCATAATGAATATAATTGCAGAAATTATCTTCTGAATGCTTTGGATGATTCCTTGTATGATATTTATTCTACCTTTGCAAATGCAAGGGACATATGGATATCATTGGAAAAGAAATACAGGACTGAAGTTGCATGTTCCAAGAAGTTTGTTGTTAGCAAATTCTTGAACTTCAAGATGAATGATGCAAAGCCTGTTGTGAAGCAAGTGGAAGAACTCCAAATCATAGTCCATAAATTGAAAGTAGAAGGCATGGGTATAAACTCTAACTTTCTTGTTGGTTCTATTATTGAAAAATTGCCTCAATCCTGGAAAAAATTTAAGTTATATCTTAAACATTTGACTGACGATATGAGTTTTGAGCAACTTGTTCTCAAAATTCGTGTTGAGGAAGATAATAGGATGCAGGAAAACGCTGATGCAATTTCGATAGAACCAAATGCAAACATGGTTGGAGAAAGCTCTTCCAAATCAAAGAACTACCATAAAAACAAAGGCAAGAAGGGTGGTGGTTCTGGACAGAATTCTTCCAAGGATAAAAAGAAGGATTACACCCAACAAAAGAATAACAACTTCAAGAAAGTTTATCATTGTTGGGTCTGTGGGAAACCTGGTCATAAAGTCAAGGATTGTCGCCACAAGAAAGAACATGGAGGGGGAAATTCTGGAGGAAATTCCAACCAAGCAAACCATGTGGAATCTCCAACAGAATTTGCTGGAGTAATCGAAGCCTTCTTGACCACAAATGATGTTGATTGGTGGTTTGATACTGGTGCAACAAAGCACATATGTAATTCAAGAAGGATGTTTGTATCTTACCAAAAGGTGAATGAAACTGAACCAATGTTCATGGGGAATGGAACTTCTTCAAAGATTGAAGGAAAAGAAGATCTTGTGCTCTCAAACGTGTTGCATGTGCCTAACATCACCAAGAATCTGATTTCTGGCCCTATTCTTAGTAATAAGGGATTTAAACTTGTATTTGAATCAGATAAATTTGTAATCACCAAGGGTGGTGTGTATGTAGGAAAGGGTTACCTTGATCAGGGACTCTTTAAACTAAGTGTTGTAACTGATAACAATGTTATTAATAATAATAACGCGGGCACTAGCACCGCTTCTGTGTACATGATTGATCCTTCTTTCTTATGGCATTCTAGATTAGGCCATGTTAATTTCCGTTCCTTGCAAAGAATGATAAACTTAGACATGTTGCCTAAATGCACAATGGATAAAATATCCAAGTGTGAGATATGTGTTGAATCTAAATACACAAGTCATTCACACAAATCTGTAGAAAAATCAAATGAAATACTTGGTTTAATCCATACAGATTTATGTGATTTCAAAGCAACACCATCAAGAGAAGGAAAGAATTATTATATTACTTTCATTGATGACTGCAACAAATTTTGTTATGTGTACTTAATAAATATCAAAGATGAAGCCTTGAATATGTTTAAGACATATAAGGCAGAAGTTGAAAATCAACTATACAAAAAGATCAAAATTCTAAGGTCTGATAGAGGAGGAGAATATGAATCCAATGACTTTGCTGAATTTTGTTCTACTTATGGTATTGTACACCAAACTACAACCCCATACACCCCACAAAAAAATGGCGTGGCTGAACGTAAGAATAAAACATTGAAGAACATGATTAATTCAATGTTAATTACTTCAGGGGCTCCCCATAGTCTATGGGGTGAAGCATGTCTTGCTGCAAATACAGTGTTGAATAAAATTCCTCATAAGAAGAGGGACAAATCTCCATATCAATTATGGAAAGGAAAGCAACCTTCTTATAAAAGGATGAAAGTGTGGGGTTGTTTGGCAAATGTTCAAATACCTTTACCAAAGAGAACCAAACTTGGACCAAAAACTGTTGATTGTGTTTATCTCGGTCCAGCAAAGAATAATGCTGCTTATAGGTTCCTGGTTTACAAATCCAATGTAGAGGACATAAGCAACAACACAATTATAGAATCTGCTGAAGCAGATTTCTTTGAAAATATCTTTCCTTATAAGGATAAAGAGAAACAAATCTCAAATCCAAGGAAAAGAGTATTTGATGATCAATTGTCTCAAGGTCAAAGAGACAACAATTGTGAGGTTCAACAAGAGAATGATGAACCTAAAAGAAGTAAGCGTGCAAAAGTCTCTAAAGACTTTGGACCAGATTATATGACCTATATTGTTAATGAAGAACCACAAACATATAAGGCTGCTATGGAATCATTAGAAGCACCTTATTGGAAAGAGGCTATTCAAAGCGAAATAGACATAATTGTGCATGACAATACATCGAAATTGGTTGATCTACCTTCGGGACACAAACCAATAGGCCATAAGTGGATCTTCAAAAAGAAACCAAGACCAGATGGTACCATAGAAAAGTATAAGGCTCGTTTAGTAGCCAAAGGATACCGTCAAAAAGAAGGTCAAGATTTCTTTGACACTTATTCACCGGTTACAAGGATAACCTCTATAAGAACGTTAATGGCTATAGCAGCAATTCACAACCTGATTATACATCAAATGGATGTGAAAACTGCGTTCTTAAATGGTGAATTAGATGAAGAAATCTATATGCAACAACCCGAGGGGTTTGTTGTCAAAGGTCAAGAGCATGAGGTATGTAAATTGGTTAAATCTCTTTACGGCCTTAAACAAGCTCCAAAGCAATGGCATGAGAAGTTTGATAACACTCTATTATCAAACGGCTATCAAATAAACGAGTGTGATAAATGTGTTTATGTTAAACAATACCAAAACGCATTTGTCATTATATGTTTATATGTGGATGACATGTTAATTATGGGAAAAAATATGGATGTAATTAACCAAACCAAGAAAATGCTTCATTCTTCATTTGATATGAAAGACATGGGAGAAGCTGATGTCATTCTTGGTATAAGAATTCAAAAGAATTCTAATGGATATATCCTTATCCAATCTCATTATATTGAAAAGACCCTTAAGAAATTTGAGCACTATGATGATAGACCGGTTGTTACTCTCTTTGATCCTAAGGTTCAACTAAAGAATAACAAAGGACAATGTAACAAATGGAAAATTTTCCAAATGTATAATTATGATTAATTATCAGTAATGCCCATTATTTAAATTTTTGCATCTATTAATGAAAAATTATTTTATTTATCCATTCATTTCATTATAAAAACTCAAAACACGTTATTACATTATTTACCAAATATCGGGACGAGCTCACACGCGAACCACGAAAACTAAATAAACACAAAAACTGCCAAACGGGCCTAAAATTCTCAGCCCAACTCTAATAATACGGGTATTGTTCATCAGCAGCCCAACTAAGCCCAGTTACCACTCATATATTTCATTTCTAATCAACCAAACCACTCAAACTTGAACCTGTTTTCTCCCAAATTTGAAACACAACACATTCGACATTTTGTACCATTCGATTCTTCTCCCACCAAAGATTTAGGATGTTGAATCTCATCTTTTATTTCCTACATTTGATAAGTGAACGAAGGCCAAAGTGAATCTCATTTCACACACCCCATTCGAATTCACTATATTTCATCATTTCACCAATTTGACCCAAACTCAAAATAACATAGTCTTATTATTTTTCCTATATCATTTGTGAGTTACTAAGTATATTTCTCACCTCCTAGACCAATATCACACGTTGGTATGTTTATTTGGACTTTAAACTAGTATGTCGATATACATGTTGTAACAAAATCAAACCAAATCAAATTCCTATACTCACAACACTCTAAATACTCATCACCAAATCTTTTAAAGTCCACATTCCTTACATACTTCCTGCCATTGTACTATTCGAACTAGTTGATTTATAAAAATATACATATTAACCTCATACGTGTGTATATAAATTCATAAAATTCACGCACATTTACTCCCTTTCACACTTAGAAATTTTACAAAATTCCCTAGTCCCTTTCACTCCTTATACAAGCCACAAGAGACCAGGAGGTTTTACTTTTCCATTTGGAGTTCATTCGAAGCACAAAAGGTTTGGTATCGAGCGTAATTTTGGTTCTAGCGAAGTTGTTGGATTTTTCTAGTGTTCTAATCATTCCTATATGTTAACTCACCACCCATGAGGTGTTGTAAGTCCTCACAACTCGTTACTAGTCCATTTCGTTGCATTTTACTACACCATGCATCACGTATATTCTTCATTCGAACGTATACATGTTTACTTTTATTTTACGTATTGTATTTATTTCTAAAACACGAAACTTGGTTTGCCTCCTTTATGGAAGGCCTAGGAACCAAGGGATTTACTCACATCATGTTTATTTTGTTGCTACATACATATTCGAACTCTATTTTGTAACTTGAATCACACATATAAACATACCACCCAAAAATAAACTAAGTCTTTTTTAGTACAAAATTGTTCCATTCGACCTCATAAATGGCCTTGTAAAATCGAATTTGAACTAATGACCTATCAATATTTTTACATGACTCGTTTCTTCATACAACAAGCTAGTAATTTCATGTTTAAAGTTTACCAAGATAAGCTCTTAAAAGCCTTCGAAAATGGCCAAAGTAAACCTACTCGCAAATTGTGTAAAACTTATATAATAACTCGTGTGGACTGAAAAGCCCATTAAGCTAAAATTAAGCAAACCAAATAAGCTAAATCTATAAGGCCTTTTGATACGATATTGTGACATTAAAAATGGGCTCATGGATAAGCCCAACTTGTCTTAAAGCCCACGGATCTTTAAACGTTAATGGGCCTTTAATATAGCTCGTTAAAGCCCAATAATAGAAAAATAAGCCATTTTGGCTATTAAGCAGTTGAATTAAGCTTAGATAAGCTTTAATAAGCCACATAAACTTTCTGATTATTTTTCCCCACCTTTTTGTGATTTTTGGACTAACTTTGCAAATAGTTTCAACTAGAGGGACTAAAACTGCTGACTATGGAAAAAACTATGATTAAAACTGTAAAAGCAGTGACTTTAGGGTAGAAACTGTAAATATGTTAATCTATAAGCTCAGAATGTCATGTTGGATAATTATGGACTAAAAATGTAAAGAATATATAAATAAGGACTAACGGTGTAACGCTAATGCCGTTAGGGTGGAAACTATAAAAATAGTGAAAAACCAAGGACCAACAGAAACTTTGTTATATTTTTATTTCTATTTTGTATTTTATACTTTCCTGTATTTTCACATGCATTTTTAAGTTTCAGTTACGTATTTAAATAACGTTACGTTATATTTATATATAACGAGTTTTAACGATTTAACTTAACGTTTTGTTTCACCACTTTCGAGGAAACGATATTATTGGATTTAAATGACATAAAAATAAGATAATATTATATATAATATTATTTTTGAACTTTAAGCATTTTAAGCATATCACACTCACGTCACAAATCAATCGTTATCCGTTACTCACTTTCACAATCACTATTCGTATTAAGTCAAATTCTCAGACCTTACCATTATTCAGGTCGTGTGTTGGAGCCGTTCCCATAACTTACTTGAATTTACATTTCACCTTACCAGTTACGCTCAAGGTGAGAATTCATAGCCCCTACTTTTATACGTTTTGATAAACTCTTTAGGGGAGATACATGCTCAACTATACTTATTTACTTTTACAAGTACTCTAAACCTTTACATTACTGTGAGATTTCACCATCTCTACTTTTATACGCTTTGAACTACTGTTGGGTGAGAAACCTGTTTACTTTTATGAATCATTGAAACAAAACTCTTGTTTGTAAAACTATTACCTGCTGGTCTAAGAACTGTATTTATGCCCACGAATATGTACCGTTAATTCCCTGCCGGGAAGCACGAGTGATATAAATAGATCTATTGAGGGTGACACCTTAATCTGTGTTGAGATTCAACACTCCAGATTGGACAAGCGGATGTATACCATGTCGAATTACAAGTGACTAGAATTAGCACACTTGCCGGGTATTGATAACATGAGCACTTTTCATGCAAATTATAACATGAGCACTTTTCATGCCAACTGGTCGTAGCTTCGGTGACATTGAAACTTAGCGTAGCATAATAGCCTTTCGTATAACATTATGCACATTATAATGTTAACTCGTAAACTTATTTTGTATAACATTATGCCCCTTATAATGTTAACTCGTAAACTTACTAGTCCAACTTTACTGCTTTATGTAAACTCTATGAACTCACCAACCTTTGTGTTGACACTTTTTAGCATGTTTTCTCAGGCATATAATTGATTGACATATGATGATGCAAGGCAGTGCGTGGCAGGGGCATAGGTATACTTTTGGAGTGTACACATAACACTCATGACCAGGGTTTTTGTACAATGGGGCAACTAATAACAATCGTGGGCCTTATTTTCCGCAACTTAATTATGTAAAACTGATGTTTTATTCAATAAAGCTTTTAAAACGAATTTGATAAATTCGTTCTCTATTACTTATGTTATGATCCAGTTAAGTAGCACCTCAGATGTTATTACCGCTGCGATCTGATTTTGGGGGTGTTACAGATTGGTATCAGAGCTAAGGTTATAGAGAACTAGGTACACATAAAACCTAGACTATAACCGCTTTTTACAAAAACTCAACCTATGACCGCCAGTGCCAGCCTGCCTTACTCGCCGCTTTAACTGCTGCTTTACTTATTGTTTCAGCATGCTTAGTATACACTTACGTACTGCTTTTGATGACATACTTTATGTTAATACTTAGCATATACTTTGTACTACTTTGATAACGCATACACCGTGTTAATACTTTTGATAACGCATACATAGTGTTAATGTCTTTCTATAGTAATAATGCTTAGCATATGCTTACATGCTACATTGATAATACATGCTTACGTGTTATTTTGTTTACATATACATATGTACTTACATCATGGCTAATACTATCTAGCCTTACACTAAAAACTATAAGTATCTCCTATATACTTACACATACATACCGTACTTGTCACAAACTATGTCCTCTCTTATAAGAACTTACTATTCAACTCTGAGTTTGACCACACATTTTATTCCCTTGAAACACTCATATTACTATCATATAGGAAATCATCCATTTACCTGAACGTGACTTTAACACTATAACATGACTCCTCGAAACATTTACTCTTAGAGCCTAATTTCCCTACTGCTCACTCTCCTTTACTTATTTTGAAGAAACATGTCACCCGAGAGGCAAAACCTAAACATAGTAGCCATGGAACAACTCATAGCCCAGCGAGTCGTAGAGGCTATCAAAGAAGGAATCCGCATGGCTTTAATGGACCGGGAAATACGCCCGGAAACTAACAACAAAAGGAAGTTTGAGGATGACTCAAAATCCAACCACCTGCCAAACAAGCGACAAGAGGTCGCCAAGGTCTATACTGTTGGGACAGGAGAAAAGAAGGCTTATGCAGGGAAGTTGCCCTTGTGTAACCATTGTAACTACCACCACAATGGGCAGTGTGCTGGGAAGTGTCACAACTGTCAGAAGATAGGACACATGGCCAAAGACTGCAGGTCTAGAGCCCTCGCAGGAACACAAACAGCACTAGAGAATAATCGAAATGCAGAGGTAACCTGCTATGGGTGCGGAAGAAAGGGGCACTACAGGAGCGGGTGCCAGGAAAACGTGGACAACAAGACTTGAACGTAATTCGAAGGGTCGACTGTCCTATATGTCGAGACCTAAGCTTAGATTCTCTAAAAATGTATCCCTGTGGGGTTACATTAGTACTTTCCTACGAACCTTGTTGTATTGTATGAATCCAGTGTACGTTTGTCTTGAGTTATAAGCTTATTTAACTCACAACTATCTGAAAACTCATATCGACTAGATGTGACTTTACTACTACCTTGGAAATAATGAATTGTTTCCTATTGTCCTACAAACTGTTTTACATAATCAATTCGTACTTATACACGTATACCATCTTTGTCACAGTACCATGTCTACAGCCTCGCACATTAGCATTTCATCGGATGCGGAATCCGAGAACTCCATATCATCAGTTACTTCACCATTAGTTCCTAACACCTTAGCCGCTTTAGTGACAGACACCTTATCAGACGATACGGAGCCCTTTGAGGAGGGTGAAGTCTTCGCTACACCACCCCTGACACCTGTTATACTACTAGACTCGCCATTATCTGGGGACCCATATGTGCTAGCCTTACCGGCACATATCTCACCACCACACCAGGATATCAGTCCATTTGCCTCTATCTATATCCCACCTATTGACGACGAGTACATCCAGAGTCAGCAGTGGCTTCCTGCAGAGGACACACCTTTACCTACACCACCCCCTGTTTCACCATTATTCCGGGGCAGGAAAGTTAGGATCCTTGCACCCTATGAGCCCGAACCGTTTAACAAACTATATCAGAAATAGCCCAAGGGCCCTGTCATGAAACATACGCCTCGCAAGAGGGTACACCTACGCTTAGTGCCGATTATACCAAAATTTCCACCCTACTCCCCTACTTCACCCCTGGACATGATCGGGATTACACCCCCGACATCACCCGAATATCAGGGTGTATTACCACCCCTATGACCCGACCACCTATTCGACCATTTCACCCAGACTTACCCATTCACACCCCATCAGCGGGAACCGAATCCAGAGGAGGATCTGCCCTCTTCGAGCCGGTCTCGTATATCAGATCCTATCCATCCATCTTCACCATCATTACCATTCCCCCTGGCTTTACCCCCCCCCCCAGCTCGAGTCTTCGAGACTGGAGAGAGCTCCAGGGCAGCAGTTCCCCATACCCTTACCCCATCCACTGTCGTGACGCGTCTGGAGCGTCACGAGGAGTAGATCGATGCACTCCTCCGCATCGTTGACAGATCACCATTGGACCGCCCCGAGACGGTCAACGATACCCTACACAGCCTTATATCTAGTAGGATAGATCTACAGCATGGTCTGACTAGGATGCAGTCAGAGTTATCCAAGACACGCTCCCTCGCGATAGTTTTACGAAGGGAGGGACATACGCAGGTATGGGAAGCTCTACAAGCACACCGCAGAGCTGACACTTTAGAGAACCTTGTAGAGGACATGTAGGTCCAGCATCAGACGGACATACAGAGATTTCTGGATCAGATTTCAGAACTCACAGGACGCATGGACAACACCTTCGGCCATTAGACATAGTTTCACATCTGTATAGTTTTGAGGTATCTTAACCCGCCGCATGTGGCAACTAATAAAGGGTCTTGTATCGTTTTGTTATGTAACTCAACTGATCAAGTTATTAATGTATGATATGGGTTATGATTTACTATATATTGATGTCGATTTATGTTATTATGGTAGTTCATGTGTATTGTGATTGTATTCAGGCATGTCGTGATGTTACTTATGATTGTTATGGTTCTCTATGTATTGCAACTAGAATGAAATCCCAAACGCATAATAAAGAAAAATTCAGAATAAACTTGATGAATGTAGAGAAAGTTGTTGAACTTCAGCTTTCGTAAGTAATTAATCACTTTGTTCCTTAGCAATCCTATACCAAAATAAATCACTTACTTACGATAATACCCAAACATGTCGTAAATTTCTTTATGACTCTCAATTTAATCATAATTCCACATTGTGACAAAAATGTTAGGACTTGTATACAATCACCATATTACCCAATTTATAATAACATTCCTGACCGAACAATAGAATATTACCATCCTATAAGTATTCGCTCACAAAACACTAGGATCCATTTCAAAGTTATCCTATTAGAAATTTCCAATCCATCACCGTCGTGCGAACTAAAATTTTCTTATATCGTTGAAAAATAATTATGTTGTTATTTTACAAAAACAACACGTTGAACACCATCTAAAACTTTTTGAGAAAACATAATACCAACCTTGACTGAGCCAAGCATCACATCATTGGTCCTCAATTATACATAGCCTGATCACCTATGTCTAATTTAGGAAGAATCATGTCATGAATGAAACAGTTATCTTTTCAAAATTTCTAATAACAATCTTCATTCAAAAGCGAATTTTATGACAAGATAAAATGCTCCTATTGCCAACCCACTATAGATGACTACACCTAGCACCCATCATCCCAATGAAAGAAACCCGACATAAGTACGAAACTCGAGAATCACAAAAAAAAAATGTATGGAAAGCATAAATAACGTAAATTTTATTAGAATTCACGAATATTAATACATAACGATAAAAATTAGCATCGGTATTGCTAATGTTACAAAGATTACATAGAAACACAACAAAAGACTTATTTTAACAATCCTAATGCAAGACTATTGCCCCCATATCTTATCCACGAAAATGTCTAGAACCACGAGTGGTACGAGGAACACCAAAATCCTGACCAAAACTTCGTAGTCTTCATCCGGAACATAAGTCAAGTAGATGACTACAACAACGACGTACACGATCGCGAGGATTGTAACAAGGTGCGGCATTTTGGAAGAATTAAATGAGAGAAATATGGTTGGTAGAAGAATGAGAAATTAAAATGGGGTATATATAAGGAAAAACTAGCCGTTAGAGCACTATTCATGACCGTTGCATTTTACTATTCATAGCCGTTGCATTTTACTATTCACAGCCGTTGGATCCATTAGGTGGCAAAACATTCAAATTGTTTCAATTAGTGTGAATAAACCAAATGACTTAAGTGAAGTCGCAATTATGTTACCCAAAGTTTGTTAGAACTTTCAGTAAGAACTTGAACTCACGTAGGGAACGTGAAGATGAATTCAAGACCAAATATCCCCCTCTTTCATATTTTCATCTCATAACTCGAATTGAATGTCGGGACGACATTCAAATAAGGTTGGGAGACTGTAACAAATGGAAATTTTTCCAAATGTATAATTATGATTAATTATCAGTAATGCCCATTATTAATGAAAAATTATTTTATTTATCCATTCATTTCATTATAAAAACTCAAAACACGTTATTACATGATTTACCAAATATCGGGACGAGCTCACACGCGAACCACAAAAACTAAATAAACACAAAAACTGCCAAAAGGGCCTAAAATTCTCAGCCCAACTATAATAATACGGGTATTGTTCATCAGCAGCCCAACTAAGCCCAGTTACCACTCATATATTTTGTTGACATAAATAATGCCTAAAAACATTATCAATATTTATTCATATCTCTATGTTTTGATGATCACAAATGTAAACTCATTAAAACATAAACTTATAAATTAAACAAGTACTTAGTTGTAAATATTCACTTCTACAACTAAAATCACTTAAGTTATGAATGAACTAATGCTTAATGCATTATATGATCAAAGGAACATTTTCTTAATAACTAGATTTTTTATAAAATATCAAAAACATTTTATATATTTTTGAAAACCATTTTTGGTATTAAATAAATATGTTTAATCTTTTATAAAAATATGAATTCAAATTTTTAACCAAAATCAGTTAAAATGTTCCAGAAAAACCTTCCCCACAAAAGGACAAATCTGGGCAACGGACACCTTGGGCGGCCCCCTTAATTTTACTAGGCGGCCCCCTTAAAATTAAGGGGACCGCCCCCCTATTTAAGGGGGCCGGCCACGCTCCAGTAGCTTCCAGCTGTCCAGTTTTTCTGCCTATAAATACCAGCCTTCCCCTGGATTTTTACTCACCCTTTTGCACTAAAAACTTTCTGGTTTAGATCTCATTTCATATTTTCAAAAACCCTTTGATCATATAATTATAAGCTTTTGTTTCAAGTGATCCAAAGCTTCAACCTCTCAAGTGCAAGAGAAGAATACTTCTATCCTTCAAGACAAGAAGTATTACAACTTGGTGTATCTCTTCCATCCAAGTTGTTGGTGTATCATAATTGTAAATCATTCATTCATTTGTGTAAAGTGTGTGTATAAGGTGTAAACATAAGTGACTAGATATGTATAGTGTGTAAGTAGTGAAGAAGGTGTATAAGTAGTTGTGGTGTAAAGAAGTCATGTAGAAGTTGTAAAGCCGTGGTGTAGAAGTTGTGAAGCCGTGGTGCAGAAGTCGTGAAGCCGTAGCTTAGAAGTTGTGAAGTCATCATGTTGAAGTCATGACGCCGTAGCTTAGAAGTTGTGAAGTCTTGGTCGTGAAGCCGTAGCTTAGAAGTTGTGAAGTCTTGGTCGTGAAGCCGTAGCTTAGAAGGTGTGAAGTCGTGGTCGTGAAGCCGTAGCTTAGAAGTTGTGAAGTCGTCGTGTAAAAGTCGTGAAGCCGTTGTGTAGAAGTCGTGAAGCCGTTGTGTTGAAGTCGTGAAGTCGTCGTGAATAAGTTGTGTACAAGTTGTGTTGTGAAGTTGTGAGATTGGTTCTAGCTACGATTAGAACTCGACATTTAGCTTTGTGTCGTTAAACCCGTGTAAGCCAAAGTCGTGTAAGGTTTTCTCCGCCATAAGGGAGCTTATTGAAGTTGTGAAGAAAAATCTCGAGCAAGGTGTGCTCGGGGAGTGGAGTAGGGCAAGGAAGGTGTCCTTGTAGCCGAACCACTATAAATCTCTCGTGTCTCGGTTTGATCTTTCCATCTCTTACTTATTTCTTTATATCGTCATTACTTTCATACATATAGGCATATATAATTGTTAGTAGTAATTAGAAGTTGATTTCACATAAAGATCAATTTAAAACTCCATTCATAAAAAGAAAACTTTTATAACAAATCTAAAAGGATACCCATATAATTAATAATATTGTTCAAGTATCATTTTTCATATAAACTCAAAACTAAGGTTTTAAAAGGAAACAAAGTTTTCATAATAAAATTAAAAAGACGTAAAACTATTCAACCCCCCCCCCTTCTAGTTTTCCACATATTTCATTTCTAATCGACCAAACCACTCAAACTTGAACCTGTTTTCTCCCAAATTCGAAACACAACACATTCGACATTTGGTACCATTCGATTCTTCTCCCACCAAAGATTTAGGATGTCGAATCTCATCTTTTATTTCCTACATTTGATAAGTGAACGAAGGCCAAAGTGAATCTCATTTCACACACCCCATTCGAATTCACTATATTTCATCATTTCACCAATTCGACCCAAACTCGAAATAACCTAGTCCTATTATTTTTCCTATATCATTTGTGAGTTACTAAGTATATTTCTCACCTCCTAGACCAATATCACACGTTGGTATGTTTATTTGGACTTTAAACTAGTATGTCGACATACATATTGTAACAAAATCAAACCAAATCAAATTCCTATACTCACAACACTCTAAATACTCATCACCAAATCTTTTAAAGTCCACATTCCTTACATACTTCCAGCCATTGTACTGTTCGAACTAGTTGATATATAAAAATATACATATTAACCTCATACGTGTGTATATAAACACATAAAATTCACCCACAATTACTCCCTTTCACACTTAGAAATTTTACAACATTCCCTAGTCCCTTTCACTCCTTATACTAGCCACAAGAGACCAGGAGGTTTTACTTTTCCATTTGGAGTTCATTCGAAGCACAAAGGGTTTGATATCGAACGTATTTTTGGTTCTAGCGAAGTTGTGGGATTTTTCTAGTGTTCTAATCATTCCTATACGTTAACTCACCACCCTTGAGGTGTTGTAAGTCCTCACAACTCGTTATTAGTCCATTTCGTTGCATTTTACTACACCATGCATGATAACGCTCAAATTGTGCATGTTTTAAGTAGCGTTATTCGTGATTTTGTATATATTATTTGGTTATATTTATATGCTTTTGTTACTTAATCGCACCAAAGTATGTTTGCAAAGTATATGTAGCCAAGTACAGGAAAAAGGAAGAAAAAGTGAAAGATTAATGAAGAAAACAAGGATTTACGATCGTACGAAGATTCTCATGTCAAGAACCACTCCAAAAAGGATGATTCAAGTATTCATTATTACAAAGAACCAAGAGCTATGAGAAAGATACAAGCCAAACATCAAAAGACCAAGTTTGTGTCTACAGGACAACTCCATCCGATCGGATGCAACCCGCAACCGATTCGGATGGAGATGATGATCAAGACCATCCGATCGGACACAACCTGTATCCGATCGGATGGAGCCCTCGTACTTTTCTCAAATCTGCACTTTGGTTCAATTCTAGGCTCTTCTATTTGGTATTCTAGGTCCTTCTAAGCTACTTGGAGGCCAAGTTGCAGCATTTAAAGTTCCTATGCTTGAGAGTAGTATAAATAGAGCCTTTGGAAATCATTTGAGGAGACAACAAAAAGACAACTATTACACAACTATTATTCAATAATCAATCAACTCTCTCTAATCATAAACCACTCTCAAAAGCTCTCAAATTCGTCCTTAGAAGTTCAGGAAATTTTGGAAGTCCAAGAAGTCAACATTTGGAAGTCAAACTCTCAAGAAGTCAACACCAATACTTTGGGTATCATTACCTTATCATTTGTAATCTCATTCCAATCATTGTAAGACTTTTAATCATGATTTCTAATGTTCAAAATTCTGAGTTTATGTTCATGTTTGCTATGAGTGGCTAGTGCCTTTGTGCACTTGCTTAGATGATGTATATTACTTAATGATTTGCGTATGATTGTGATAACATGTTTTAATTCAATTTCAAGTTAATTCTAAGATCCAATTGTGCTTAAGTTTCATAGTGACATTTGTTAATCAAGTTTGACTAGTTTTTAGTAATTCTAAAGGTCGAAAGGTTTATTGTTATTTAACTAGTTATAATCATTTGTCTATGAATGATTGTTTTTACCCATTATTCTTAGTTAAACAAAGAAACTTAATTGTGGTTGTAAAAATAATGCTTTTGTCTATCAAATTGGATTGATTGAAAACCACCTCATAGGTCGAAAGATTAGTAGTTTACAATCAATTGTAACCTTTTTGTCTCTGATCGGTTACCTTTTGTATTTACCATTTCCTAAGCTTATTTGATAAAACAAAAGATTGTTTTTGTGTTCAATTTTGTTAATCCAAACTTATGAAACTTGAATTGATCTTGAATTGATTGGTTAAACTTAATGCTTGTTTTTATAAACTAAAATCTTGATGAAGGTTTAACTTGTAAGAACAATAGATTAGTTCACCAACTAATTATCATAACCAACATGTTAACAAAAGTTATCACAATCATGCTTATCTAGAGTAGTATACTAGTCTAAGCAAGTGTAGTTTTAATCATTTGAATTATCATATTAATCATTATTGCTTATTTTTGAGATTACTTTTGGTAGCTTTTATACTTACAACTCGATTCACTCACAAATCCCTGCGAACGATCCCGACTTACCATCATAATCTTTCTATAACGGACGAGTTCACTTGCTCGTATGTGTTATTTATAGATTCGGTAATTCACCCCTTATAATTTAAAACTTGTACACACACGTAACACATCAAGTTTTTCGCGCCGCTGCCGGGGATTTTGATTGTGTTTCTGTAAGTTTTAGAAGTCCATCTCTTACCAAGTTCGTTTTCGAAAAAAAAAATCCGAGCCAACCATCCGATCGGTTAGACTCCCATCCGATCGGTTCCCCAATAATCAATTTTTACCAAGACGTTTATCCGATCGGCACACCTTGCCATCCGATCGGTTAACCAAGTCTGATTTTCCAAACTGATTTCATTCTTTGCTCGTGTGTTTAAACGTTGCCTAGATTCTCTTGGGAATTGTATGAACACTCGCTCTACTGGAATAGAACCAATTTCACCTCTTTCAGATCCCGAACGTTTAATCCGAAGACCAAGAAGAAGAAGAACACCTTTTGTTCCATTAACCAACCGTGTACCAAGAGTACCAAACCAACCGTTTGATAACCTTTTTGAAGCCAAAGTCGTTTATAACCCATTCACTGATCAACCTTTTCCCATGGCTGACGATCAACCCATGTGGGCCACCAACCGAGCCGTAGCACCCACTCCTGGAGCTGCTATTGTTGCTGTTAACCTTGGTGACAATTTCACCGTGAAAGGTCACCATCTTTCTATGATCAAAGACCGCCAATTCGATGGCCGTTTGCGGGCCGATCCGCATAAACACATTGCTGAATTCATCAAAATTTGTGGCATTTTCCGATATGGCGACACCGATGTCAAAGCCATTAAACTCAAACTTTTTCCATCATCACTTGCCGGAGATGCAAAAGTGTGGTACAACGAATTAACCCCGGGAACTATCAATACTTGGGAGGAGATGAGGCAAGCTTTTGTAAGCCGATTCTTTCCACCTGCCATGTTTGACCGACTCATGGGAGAAATTCGTGCTTTCACACAAAATCCTAACGAATCACTTGTCGAAGCTTGGCTTCGTATGAAAGATTTGCTTCGTAGTTGTCATGGACATGGTTTAGGACGAGGAACCATTATCCAAATCTTCTACCATGGACTTGATGAAACATCTTAAGGAATCCTTGATGCTGGAGGAATTTTTCTCTATAAGACCCCTAACGAGGCACATCAACTACTCGAAGACCGAGTACTTCTCAAACTCGATTGGTAAAAAGATTCCAAAACCAAACCCTTAAGAAAAACCGTTGCTTTTGCTGAAAGTTCCGACACCTCTAAACTCATGGAGAAAATGGAAGCCTTGACTTCCAAAATCGACTCGCAATACAAAGATCTTAAAGGAGAAATGAAAGAAATGCGAGTTGGTTGTAACAACTGTGGAGGTAATCACCCATCATCGGAATGTGACGATCAACCAATGGACGGACCTAAAGAAGGAGAAGCTAATTATGTCCAAGGAGGATACCGTGGAGGCGGTTATCGTGGTAACTATTACGGAGAAATTCTAAAAATTGGCAAGATCGCCAACAAAGGGATAACAACCGTGATTCTCAACCTCGAGCAGACAATCAAACTCCACAAACCTCTGATAAAAAGCCGAAAGAATCCGATTTTGAAAAAATGATGAGAGAATTCGTGACTGCTCAAAAATCTACTAATGAGTTCGTCAAGACTCAATTTTTCAATCTCAAAACCAAAGTTGAGCAAGGTCAGAAAAATCATCAAGCATCTATTTAGGATCTTGAAAACAAATTCGGTAGACTTTCTGATCAATTCTCTTCCCGACCATCAGGTTCGTTACCAAGTAATACCCAATCTAACCCGAAACCAACATCATCTGGATCAAACGATAAAACTTATCGTCCACCACAGACTAGAAATGAGCATATCAATGCTGTATTTACATGAAGTGGTCTCTCTTATGATCCACCACCAAATCCAAATGATACCACGATCATCCATGATGAAAGTGAGGATGAAGCTGAAGGAGCAGATAAGAAAAATACTCCAAATACACCCACCAAAGAAAAACCTATTTCAACAGTCAAGGCGTACACACCAAAAATTCCATATCCACAACGCCTTAAGAAGGAAAAGATGGAGGAGCGTTATAAGAAGTTTGTTGAAATGATCCAAGAGGTTAGACTCAATGTACCCCTCGTTGATGTTCTAGCTGGAATGCCCAATTATGGGAAATTTTTAAAGGAACTTCTGAATAACAAGAACAAGTTGGAACAAATATCCACTACCTTTCTCAATGAAGAATGCTCAGCCATTGTTCAAAACAAAATTCCACCAAAACTCGGAGATCCCGGAAGTTTTCTGATTCCATGCACATTAGGAAACAACATCACATGCGATGCTTTAGCTGATCTTGGTGCAAGTATCAATTTGATGCCCTATTCGTTGTATTCTAAACTTTCCATCAATACCTTAAAACCTAAAAAGATGAGTATTCGATTAGCCAACCATTCCTACCAATATCCTGTTGGGGTTGCTGAAAATATGCTTGTTCAAGTTGGTAAATTTGTTTTTCCCGTGGATTTTGTGATCTTAGAAATGGAGGAAGATAATAGACTCCCTCTTATTTTAGGAAGACCTTTTCTAAACACCGCTGATGCTATCATCAAAGTAAAAAGTAAAGAACTCAATCTTGGAGTTGGAGAAGATAGAATTACCTTTTTAATCGACAAAGCAATGCAATATCCATATTCCAGTGATGACACTTGTTTTAACATTGACGTAATCGATGAAGTCACTGATGAAGAATTGGATGCATTACTTGACGATTCTGATCCATTCATGACTACTTCGGAGAAAATTAGTGAAACAGATCTTGATAAAGAATTCGCTGATTTTATGGAAGTAAAATTCGAAGAAGATATTGAAGAAGTTGAAGAAGGAGAAATAGTGGAAGAGAATTTTGAGAAATCACCTTTAATGATCAATTAAGGATCAAAACATCTCTTCAAGAACCACCAACTGATCTTGAGCTAAAACCACTTCCCGATCATCTTGAATATGCTTACTTGGAGGATAATTCACTTCTTCCAGTAGTCATATCTTCGTTGCTCAATGACGATGAAAAAGAATGTCTCATATCTGTTCTCAAGAGGTATAAAAGAGCTTTTGCGTGGAAAACTTCTGATATCCCTGGAATTAGCCCTGATTTCTGTCAACACAAAATCAATTTTGAAGAAGGTGCTAAACCCATTGTAGAAAGTGTTGGAGTATGCTCGTGTCATAATAAATAATTATATGGCTAGACATATGTGAGCCTATGGGGTCACACACTTATACACAGAGACACCATTTTATAGATTGTATTTATCGTATTTACAATATATAAACGACTACGTAACTCGGGATCAATAACGGGCCATTAAATACTATGTTAGACTTAGTGTTTTTGGATTGGACAAACAATGGGAAAGCCTATTGAAGGCCCAAGTCATGGCCGGCCTACCCAAGGGGTAAAAGGAAGTGATGGAGCTTTTGGAGGGGCTATGTGTAATATGTTAATGATAAGACCAAATATGATTTAGTCTTTGATTGATGAGATAAACATGGCAACTAACAAAAAAACGTTTTTGGCTCTCTCTCCCTCTCTTGGTTTTGACGGCAAACAAACACACCCTTCTAGGGTTTGTGTTTTTGATCACTTGTTGGCTTCATCCATTGTAGATGAATCAAGAATCATGGTTACGTGCTCAAGACTAGCATCGGGTGGTGTTACATGACGTGTAGTGTGGACATATCATAGAGGTGATCTACTTTGATCACTTGGGTTTCATTGGTGAATTCATGTGCTTTGGTGATAGTCTCCATTAGATTCAACCGATCACGCTACAAAGGTATAATTGTTATTATTATTATTGATTGATCATATGGCACTATGGATCCTGTTATGGTGATGTTCTTCCGCTGCGTGTATTTATTTAATATGTTTTATATTGCTACATCACCTATAGTGGTATCACGAGCCATCATATGTTGTCATATGATCATCTTGTATGCGTAAAAATGGCTAAAAAACGTTGTTTTTTAATGGATTTAAAAGTGTGATTTTAAAACAGCCCCTAGGGCTTGAATATTCTGAATATGTCGAATTTATTAAGGTCTTAAGATCTGGACTTTTTGATCCTATGGCCATTTATTATGCATACGTTGTTTGTTTACTTGATCGGTACCCGTAAAATGGCCTAAAAACGCGTTTTTTGGAAGATTTTTAACCCGATTTCAAATCAGCCCATGAGGCTTATTTTTCTATGGTAAAATGGTGTTAAGAAGGTCCTAACATCAGTGGGGTTTGAGTCTTTGGCCATTTGTCACGCGTACCATTCGGGGTTTTAATTCTTGTTAATTATTTCTTCGATTCGTTGGCTAACAATTTAATTCTTGTTATTTATTTTGTTATCCATGGCAAATACATGCATGTTTGTCCATGGAGTTAGCCAACACCATGTAATAATCTTTATTTGAATGTATTATTATGTGTTCATATGCAAAGCCGATGAAAACCTAGACCACTTGTGCGTTGTGATTGTGATTGTTGGTTGCATTTTTTTGTTTTGGGGTTTTGCCATTGTTTCGGCACTTTTGTAATGTATTTCAATTTTGGTTTTGCCAATGTTTGGGAATTTTACAGTAGATACAAAGTAGATTAGTTGTATTTCACTTTATATGTATTGTAAACAAGAGCTTGGAAGCAAATGGCGAAAGATTGAAGAGTTGTAGACTGAAAGTTGCTGCTGGACACCTGTTGGGAAAACGTGATTACCTGCTGATTGGTAAGGTATTTTTTTCTAAAATTTTTGGTTCAGGTCCACAAGACATAGGGCTACAACTTTGTCAACTGGGCCGAATCATGAGGAGGTGATCTTCCTGTGCATTTGGGCCTTGCAAAATAGAAAAACTGGGCTGACAGAAACTGAAGTTCATGTGCATTATGGGCTTTTTAACTTGCTCATGATTGTCTTGGAGCAAGTGGGAGCCCTCCATGTGGTTGTGATATATGTCCCTAGTTGACTCTTGGTTCTTGTGATGGCTCACAAGACCAAGCATAGGATTTTCATCGGTTGAGGCTTTGCATATTGTGGTTGAATGTTTGGTTGGTTGTTTTTATGTATGTTGTGACTACATGTAAAACGAAAAATGTTTTCTTAAAACTTGAAACTAAACATAAACCATTTTGAACTAAGTCTTATGATTTAGTTTAACTAAGTTTAAATATGATTTGAAACTTAAAAATCATTGTTTTCAAAATAACACTTAAACTAGTTAAGATTGTTTATTTATTGATTTATTGTATTGTCCATACTTAATAATCCACTTAGGATATATATTAGTCTTGAAAATGGACAACTTGACACACATAAATTAAAACAATGATTAGACTTAAGTTAAGAAAAGTTTTTAACTTGTGCTACGAAGAATGAATGCATGCTTCTTTCGTACACGTTTTTGATTCACATCAAAACTATTTACCCGTCAAAATTTAAGTCACGCCGTCCAATTATGAGAACACTTGCAATTACCTTTTAGCATCTGGTCAGACCTAGGCTGAATTGTAACCCAAGGTGACTATTGTCCATGGTCAGACCTAGGATTATTCTCACAGTTTTCAAATTGGATGACTTAATCGAGTAGTGTGGTCAGACCCTTACCCGAGGCAAAGATGGGACTAAACATGCCTACATGACACTAGTTGGTTGACACTAGATGCCATGAGTCCCATAAGGATCTAAGAGTTGTACATGTAATACAATTGGTGATCGTCGCCTACCTATTGGATCCACCATTTCTAGTAGATCAACTGCATTAATGGTCGAACCTCAATGAGGATCTTAGCCTTTTCGTAAATTAATTGTTTTAAATTATAAACATGGGGTAGTTAATTTATAAAAGGATAATTATCGAAAATACTAAAATTGAACTTTGTAAATTCAATTAATGCAACGCATACCGTAAACAAGAGTTTGTTCTTTTCTTGTTAAAAGGACGAACTAAGTCGATCTTTCCTTGTAAGAAAGAGACTTATTCCTATCATTTTTCTTTATGAGGAAAAGCCATAATAGGAATATTTGAATTTTCCTAATTCTAATCAAACTCAACGAAAACCTACTCTAGAAATCGTGATGTCTTGTAAAAGTCAAAACGGTTAAGTATGGTTCCACATCTTATTCCTTCAACGTTGTTTAATAACCCTTGTTTCGGTTTTGAAACATTGAAGAAATATAAGATATTTGGACAACCAAGAACACGTGCACTTGGCTTGACCTCTTTGGTTAGACCTTAGGGCCATTTCAACCCATGGCGAATTTTGCTCATTGGTCAGACCTTTGGCGATATTTGCATGTTCTTGCTTGGTCAACCTATTTCGTACTAGCTACCAAACTTAAACGAGTTTAAATAATTAGAAGACGGAAGTATCAATAAACCGCAATGTGGTAAAGGCAATTACTAGCATGATTACCTAGCAGTTTGCCTTAACCCAATATGCCTACTAAGGTCCTATATACCCTTGTGGTAAAGTAGACCAATTATGGAGGAAATGCATGCCTATTTTCAAGTTAAAATAGCAATGATGGCTAGCCCATCATCTATATGTTAGAACTTGATGCACTTTCTTGAATACCTAAGTACATGTTTACTAGTCAAAGTGACTCACATTAGCAATAATGTGTAGATATTCAAAGAAAGATGGAAAGTATCCAATCCCTACTCACTCTCCACTGGTGACGTAACACATTGTAATGTTGTCTAATCCAGTGGGAGCTACGTGATTATATTACTGGTGACGTAACACATGTAATGTTGTCTAAACCAGTGGGAGCTGTAAGCTTTATTACTTGCAAGTTGCCCATCTTATTTCCAGATTGTCTTGAAATAATACATTACTTTCCACGTGTTAAGCATCATAGTTTATATAAGAACCATTGCATAAGTTTTATATGATAACTTGTCGCGTTCCTGATGTTGCTTCCTGAAATGTTATCTATAAAATTGTTATGCATGATTCATTATTCAAACGTTAAAGTTCTACAATATATATATTTTGATTTTTGACTAAAAATCATATGTTATCTTATACATTGTCATATTGCTCATACAAACAAACGAGCGTAGTGTTGTTTGCATGCTCTCACGATGTTGTGCCATGCACAAGTGGGAGAAATCTTAATTGTGTGCAAGGTACAACATATAACAATATGACTAATAGTTTTTCTTGACTGCAAGGTAAGAAACTAAAATTCTATTAGGACTTCTACACATAAAATGTATGTTGCCCTAATTAGAACACATATCAAGATATCATGAAAAGCTACTTCAACATATTCACTGAATTGTTTAGTAAATATGATTATGTTTTCTTGTAAACTCATAATCATGAAGTACAAAATTAACTTGAATATACTATTGAGGCCAAGAGTCGGCGCTCGTAATTACTTTAGTTGAATATGTTTAGGTCTCTTGTAAAGACACAAACATCAATTCCGTTAATTCTTGAAAGACTTATAACATAAAGTAAGACGTTGATTTGTTATGTCTTCTTGTTAGGACATGTACACTTACGACGTATAATATTAAATGTTTATGTTTTCTAGTCAAAACATACACATGAAGTAAAGTATGCAATAGGCTAAAATTACTATTGATACCATCTGGTTTGACTTGGTTGGTAGATATGTAAGCCCAAAAGTATAAGTTCATCTAATGAGTTGTGTGATAGTCTCACAACATCAGTCCTCATGGAATACCACAACTTTATGGTATGTCCATCATGGAAAATCAAACACTATTGATATTGTTTGATCTTTGATAACTTAAACTGTTTTACCTCCAAAGCTATCAAGGTTAGAAATTGGATGTGCCATGTGTACACTCAATATGATTCCAACCCAGAAGGAATTTAAGACACCATTGTATTATGGCATGGGATGAATCTCATTATGTCTTAATTGAAGTTCTGAATTTGTTAACTACTTAAGAGTAAGTAATTAACAAACTAGAGTCAAGAACTAACGGTGTATTTTGGATGTCCCACTTGAAAACAATTTATTGTTACTCAAGATGCTTAGTATCTAGAGATTAGTCTCTATATACAAAAGCAAGTGGGAGTACCTTTAGACCTTGAAGTTGTTCAAGAACTAAATACACAACCTTCTGAGTACACTTGCTAATGTCATACTAAGGTTGAACATGGATATGTTAAACCATAGATTGATATCTCTCATTCATAAATCCACAAGGATACCTCTTGCATCTGAATGATATAGTTTTTATATCAATGCTGAGGGACATAAGTTAGAGGATCATGGTGAACCTGCTAACTACTGAGATGCATTATCAGATATTGTATCTGATGAGTAGCTCAAAACTATGAATGTTAAGATGCAGTCCTTGAAAGACAATCACTCGTGGAGTTTGATTGATCTCTTACTAATCAGTTAGACTGTGAGGTTAAGAATGAGTTTCTTGATGAGAAGACTCAAAAGGACAAACTTGTACACACATTTAATGCACGTGTAGTAAATGGAGTTTACTCGTACTCAATAAATTGACTATGATTGAATCTTCCTAGCTACAAACATTAAATGTATAAAGACGATTAATTGTCATACCTGATTTCATGTATATGAATTATGACAATAGGATATCAAAACACTTTTCTTGTTGATTACCTTTGCGAGGACGATGAGTAATCAAAAGGGTTTATGAATCCATGTAATCTTTATTAAGTATACAAGATAAAAGAATCCATGTGTGGATTAGATCATGCATCTAGGAGCAGAGATCTTGTGTTAATCATAAAATCATTAACTTGATTTTGATTAATAAGATTACTCCTAAGAACACTGAGAGCAAGTTGGAGCATTTTATTTATTTTCTTAAATCTCATATGTCATTGACATATTAGAAACAATATTCCACCTAAGCTAGACTTTAATCCTTAGCTTGGAATGAAGTTTCTCTTGAGGGATTTATAAAATAAAACATATAACCTTGTTATATATATGTTTATTAGAATAAACATAAGCGGTTATTAAGTCTAAACACAATATGACACGTTATTGAGGGGAGTCTCAATGATCAATCTTACTTGATGAGATTGAACACATGATTGAAAATCTTAAGTTTGACTGAATGATTCATCATGTAAGTCATATTAAGTATTGGACTATATATTTATCATTTGCATGAATGCAAGATGAGTTGATAACAACCAATATCTAAGTGAAAGTCGTTAGATAATTGTTAAACGAACATTATATTGGACCTACATAGGACCAAAGATATGTTCAAACATTTACGGATAATAGAGGAGCTCTGTTTTGTTTGCATACGCTAATGCTTATTTAACTGAGATAATACTCAACCCTAGTCATGGTAGGATGTCATCATGAATGATGACATTGCTGACTAGATGTGCTCGACTGAGAGCATTAATGCGTTATACATTAAAAGAATAAGAATACTTTATAGTTTGAGAAACTATTCAGATGACTATCTAAAGTAGGTGTTTTGCTGGCTTCAAACACCCTATGGAATGTATTGTTGCGATACTCGTCTTGTACTTGAATGTGCACATACAAAGGACAATCATCATTCAAACCTTTCATGAGTTTTGAAACAAGTATTCTCAAAGTTTACTCAGATGACTACTTGTTGTCTTGTACAACATGATTCGATCATGGTGGGAACATCGGATCCCGACCTATGAGTAGTCTAATGCATATCTGTTTTTAGTATTTGGATAATGGAACTGTAAGCAGTCGTATTATACAATGAATTGATATACCGGGTATGATCGTCTTCATTTATACTACTGTGTTCTATATTTGCATGTTTAATCCATGAATAATTTATTTATTCTAAAATTATCCATTGTCGGTTGACGATACGGGAGTATCATCAAATTAAGACAAATGTGAGCGTGTTGGTGATTTATTTGCCATACTCACATGTTGTTCATTGGGATGAACATTGGATTGACCCAACCTACGAGTATTCACTACATGGATCATCGTCAATAGTGAATCTCGCAAGAGGTTATGTCTCTTATCCTCAGACTTGAGATGCAAGCAGGTCTTGCACGTGTGGAATTTCATTCCTTGATATGGTTAAACGCTATCCTGAATAAGGTAGTTATAAAAGCCATTATCAGGAGTGATATGAAGCATGTGAATGACACGTGTAGTCAAAATGGGATTTGTTCCTCCACTTGTTTTGGAGTTAGATACTATTGGGCCCCTTGATGAATTGAACAGATATTTGTATGGCCGTACCCAAATGAGATTAAGATGAATCTTAATTCACTTGGTAATCTTGTTCAATATCTATATCGAGAAACATAATAGTTGAACTATTAGAATGACATTTGATCCATGTCTAATGTTCAACACGGTATCTGTAACAAAAGGATAGATGACATATAAACCATCTTAAATGAGAAGTTTAAGAAACTACCCTCACATATTTCTAGGGGCATTGGCGTGTTGCTAGACGCTAACCTTTGCTTGTATAATTACTTGATTATTATGACGTCGCAAGTGGGAGCTGTTGGAGTATGCTCGTGTCATAATAAATAATTATATGGCTAGACATATGTGAGCCTATGGGGTCACACACTTATACACAGAGACACCATTTTATAGATTGTATTTATCGTATTTACAATATATAAACGACTACGTAACTCGGGATCAATAACGGGCCATTAAATACTATGTTAGACTTAGTGTTTTTGGATTGGACAAACAATGGGCAAGCCCATTGAAGGCCCAAGTCATGGCCGGCCTACCCAAGGGGTAAAAGGAAGTGATGGAGCTTTTGGAGGGGCTATGTGTAATATGTTAATGATAAGACCAAATATGATTTAGTCTTTGATTCAGGAGATAAACATGGCAACTAACAAAAAAACATTTTTGGCTCTCTCTCCCTCTCTTGGTTTTGACGTCAAACAAACACACCCTTCTAGGGTTTGTGTTTTTGATCACTTGTTGGCTTCATCCATTGTAGATGAATCAAGAATCATGGTTACGTGCTCAAGACTAGCATCGGGTGGTGTTACATGGCGTGTAGTGTGGACATATCATAGAGGTGATCTACTTTGATCACTTGGGTTTCATTGGTGAATTCATGTGCTTTGGTGATAGTCTCCATTCGATTCAACCGATCACGCTACAAAGGTATAATTGTTATTATTATTATTAATTGATCATATGGCACTATGGATCCTGTTATGGTGATGTTCTTCCGCTGCGTGTATTTATTTAATATGTTTTATATTGCTACATCACCTATAGAAAGACAACGTCGACTCAATCCCAACATGAAAGAAGTTGTTAAGAAAGAAATCATCAAACTTCTTGATGCCGGTATCATTTACCCCATCGAGGATAGTCCTTGGGTGAGTCCAGTTCACTGTGTTCCGAAAAAAGGAGGAATGACCATAGTGACTAATGAACGAAATGAATTAGTTCCTACTAGAACTGTCACTAGATGGCGAGTATGTATTGATTACAGAAAATTAAATAAAGCCACCAGAAAGGATCATTTTCCTCTACCCTTCATGGATCAAATGCTTGAGAGACTAGCAGGGAACAAGTACTTTTGTTTCCTTGATGGTTTTTCAGGATATTTCCAAATTTCTATTGATCCTGCTAATCAAGAAAAGACTACATTCACATGTCCTTTTGGAACTTACGCTTACCGGCGTATGCCTTTCGGTCTTTGTAATGCACCAGCAACTTTTCAAAGGTGTATGATTGCAATATTCCAAGACATGCTTGAAAGATCTATGGAAGTTTTCATGGATGACTTTTCAGTTTTTGGAAGCTCATTTGAAGCTTGCCTTTCTAATCTCGATAAAATGCTCGAAAGATGTGAAGCTGCACATCTTGTTCTTAACTAGGAAAAATGTCATTTCATGGTGACTGAAGGAATTGTGCTTGGACACAAAATTTCCAGTGCAGGAATGGAGGTTGACAAAGCGAAAATCGATGTTATCAAGAAATTACCACCTCCATCCAACGTTAAAGCCGTTAGAAGTTTTCTAGGACATGCCGGTTTCTACCGTCGTTTTATTAAAGACTTTTCCAAAATATCTCGTCCCATGACAAAACTTCTTGAAAAAGATTATGTTTTTGACTTTAATGCGGATTGCATTAAGGCTTTCGAAACATTAAAAAATCAATTGACTAGTGCACCTATTATGGTTTTACCAGATTGGTCACTACCATTCAAGCTCATGTGCGATGCAAGTGATTTTGCTGTTGGAGCTGTGTTAGGAAAACGTGAAGGAAAACATTTCCGTCCTATATACTTCGCTAGCAAAACACTTAACAATGCTCAACAAAATTACACGGTTACGGAGAAGGAATTGTTAGCCGTTGTTTTTGCTTTCGACAAATTCAGATCTTATCTTGTGCTTTCAAAAACGATTGTGTTTACTGATCACTCAGCACTCAAATATCTGTTTACCAAACAAGATGCAAAACCGCGTCTTATCCGATGGATTTTGCTACTCCAAGAATTCGACATTGAAATCAAAGATAAGAAAGGAGCAGAAAATCTAGCTGCTGATCATTTGTCTCGTCTCGAAAATCCAAATTTGGAAGAGTTAAGGGAAGATGAAATTGACGATTATTTCCCTGATGAAACTCTCATGACTGTTGACACAATTGATGAAAAAGAAATTCTGTGGTTTGCAGATTTTGTAAATTATCTCGTTGGAAAAATTCTCAGAAAAGGATTAACTCACGCCCAACGAAGTAAATTCTTCTCAGAACTAAAATACTATTATTGGGAAGAGCCCTATCTTTTCAAGATGTGTCCCGATGGGATGATCAGAAGATGTGTTTATGGTTCTGAAACAAGAAGAATTCTTGATGAATGCCATCATGGCCCGACTGGGGGACACTATGGTCCTTCCACCACAGCTAAAAAAGTTTTTGATGCTGGATTCTATTGGCCGACAATTTTCAAAGAAGCTCATACTCTTGTTCAAAACTATGATGCTTGCCAAAGATCCGGTAGTCTTTCTCGCAGAGACAAAATGCCTCAAAAAATCATTCAAGTCTGCGAAATATTCGATATTTGGGGAGTCGATTTTATGGGACCATTTCCTAAATCTTACAAATACGAATACATTCTCGTTGCTATTGATTATGTTTCCAAATAGGGAGAAGCTGAGGCTCTACCCACAAATGATGCACGAGTTGTTGTTAATTTTCTCAAAAAGCTTTTCGCTCGTTATGGAATTCCTAAAGCTTTAATAAGTGATCGAGGAACCCATTTCTGTAACAAACAAATGGAGAAAAATTATGAAACGATATGGAGTTCATCATCGTTTTGCTACAGCTTATCATCCACAGACCAGTGGTCAAGTCGAAAACACCAACAGAGCCTTAAAGAGGATACTCGAAAAAAGGGTCAAAGACAATCCTGCCGTTTGGTCGAGAAAACTTGATGATGCTCTGTGGGCATTTCGTACGGCTTACAAAACTCCAATTGGCACAACACCATACAGACTTTTTTATGGAAAAACCTGTCATTTGCCATTCGAAATCGAACATCGCGCCTACTAGGCACTCAGAAACTGTAACCCTGATCTCAAAATAGCTGGAGAGAAGAGATTTTTGCAATTGCATGAACTCGATGAACTAAGACTCCAAGCTTATGAGAACTCCAAGCTTTACAAAGCTAGAACCAAAGCTTATCATGACAAAAAGTTAAGAATACAGAAAGAATTCAAAGCTGGAGACAAAGTTTTGCTTTTCAATATGAAATACAAGTTTAAAGCTCCTAAGCTAAAACCGAAATGGTTCGGACCATATATAGTGAAACATGGATTTCCATCTGGATATGTTGAATTATATGACAAACAGGGTGGAAGTTTCATTGTTAATGGTCACCGGATTAAATTGTACTATGATAAGGAGCAAATGAACGAGATTTATATCGAAGAAATTTCTCCTGAATCAGAATATGAAGCTATAACATTCATGGCACCCTTTCCGGCCGATTATAAGAAAAACACTCCTTGGGCCGAAGAAACTAGTTTTATCTATGATGTTCTTCCTAGAGCTTAGGAAAGAATTAAATTGGAAGACATAGATGAAACTGGAGAAGGAATAGTGATAGGAAACGTGGTGTATGTTCCCAAATCTTCGAAGAAGAACCAAAAGATTGCACCAACGTACACAGAAGGAAGTTTGAGTCAGGCTGATGACTCGTTAATTGTGACAACTCATAATTTTCCACGTCAACATTTATTTTCAATCTCAAATTTACAACTTTGAGACTTTACAAGAGCACTTTTTACGAATAACTATTTGGTTAAATAAATATAAAACGTGGAACAACCCTTTTGAACACTATGAATTTAGACTATATTTAGTCTACAACATTCCAAAACCTTGTTCCTACTCCGGTTTACAGTTTTTTTAAGGGGCAAATATAGACGTGGCCCGATCGCTCAATGTGTTGGGCTTTTGAGGACCCAAAAAAATCGCTTTCCAAAAATGGCCCTAGCAAAAGGCGCTTAAATGTGGGAGTGACATGTGGCAGTGTACTTTTCAAGCGACTTTTTTTAAGCGACTTTTCGTTAATTAAGCGACCTTCTATTTTGTCTCTTTCCAGCCAAAAAGTCAAACTTCTAAAAATGTTATTTTATTCGTTTTGCTCCTTCCACACCTTGAGCGACTTTTTTTTATTTAAGCGACTGACGCTTGTACTTTGAGCGACTTTTTTACCTACCAACTTTTTTTACTTTTGCCAGATAACTTTGTACTTTCTAACTTTTATACTTTTAATACTTTTAATATTTTTTATACTTTTTTGATAAAACATAATTACAAAGAATAAATGCAAAGAAGTGTATCAAACACACTTCGTTTAAATCCTCTTTCTCTTACTCTCACTTTACTCTTTCGATTTAGGGTTACTCTAGCAATTAGAGACACACAAAATACACTCAACTGACGTTGATGAACAACAGATCGAACGCCCAATTCTAGCAATTAGACACACACAGACCTGAAGCAACCGATAACAACCTTGGTTTTCGATTTAGGGTTACGGTAAAGTAATTTGATTCGATCTAACGAAATAAAAAATGGTTTGGGGTAGGGTAAGTAATTATCTTTTCGATTTAGGGTTACTCTAATTTAGGGTTAGGGTTTGTTGTATTGGTTTAGTTTGTTGGTTTATCTGATTATTTAATTGTTAGTTTAATTGTTCGAGGATTATTTAATTGTTTTTTTGTTTATCTGATTATTTAATTGTTTGTGTTTCTTTAATTAGGGTTTTTTTAGTGTTAGGGTTTATGTATCTGTATGTCATGTTTTTTATTGTTAGCTGAAGATTGTATTTAAAGTTGTGATTTCATTGCTAGTGAATTGAGTAAAATGTTACATAGTTAGATGGCGGTTTTGGGAGTTGTTTATTGTGGTTATTGTTGTTAATCTGCCTAACTGTGCCAAATGTGTTATTGGAAAATCAAACTTCACACAATTTTACAAAACAATTTTCAAGTGCGAGCGTTGGAAACCTTTGTTTTTGTCTTTGCGATCGATCTAAGTGTTGTATCACCATGGTGGTAATCGGCTATTCTATGGGAAACAACTAGGGTAAACGGATCAAGGGGTGATTCCGGGCGACCTTGAACCATAGATGGTCGGTTTACTTAACCCTCTAGAGTTGGGCTCAGATATCGGGCCTCAGATTATTCATCCTGCTTGTGATTAAGACACGGCGGAGGTAGTCTGTACTCCCGATCAGGTTCAAACTACACGGACAACTGTTTTGACAGCTTGTGATCTTGCGAAGACTTAGTGCATCGGCGGTACACACAATCTTGTAAATTCTTTTGCAAAATTTTGTGAAGTTTAATTTTCCACTAACAGTTAGTGTACAGATACGATAAAGTATTTGGAAATTTTAGTTTACCTCCAAATTTAGCTTAAAGCTGCTATTTCCGGTCCTAAGGCTCACGCTGTCATATATTATGATGTATGTGGTCCATTAGGTACCTAGCTCGAAAACCTAGTGGGAGCCTTTTGATTCTCCAATTGGGGAAGACTCCTTCCTTGTAATAAGGATTGAGAACTCGGTTTAATTTTACGTTTATTTCTGATGTTGGGCAACACACCATACAGTTGGGGAGGAGAGAGTTTTTTCTTATAACGGGTTTTCGATTTGGCATATATGATATGTGGGACAACCTGTCCCTTAGTGACACTTAGTTATACACTTGTTACTTACTACGAACAAGCTTAAATTGTTTCTTATTAAATTTGTTACTTGTAAAACTAACTGTCTACATCTTTTCCGGTCATAAGGATCCACCAAATGCATTAAATAGTTTGTTAAACTACATTAAAACCGTTTTATAGATAGATTCATACATACATGCATGCTTCATTCGTAACAAAAAATAGTGGTGGGAATACTTCAAGTAAGAGCACTTTTCCCTTTCCTCGTGGCTGTCATCTGATGAAGCGAAAAGTGTACCGCTTTTAGGGGGTCATTTAAGCCCTAAATCGTATTTATTTGATCAAATATTGCCCTAAATCGTTCCTTTTGTCATTTTAGGTACTTTGGAGAAGAAATCTGAAAAAGGAAGCATTTTGGACGTTTTTGGAGCATAAAAGTGAAGAAAACGACAAAGTCTCCAAAGCTGCTGGAAAAGTACACTTGACGGCGTCAAGGATTGCTCCTGACGGCGTCAAGGCTTGGCAAAAGAGGTGGATATGCAAAATACACGTGACGCGCCAGAGAGTTTTGCAATGGAAAGTCTGACAGCGTCACCCTTTAAGGTGATCAAGGCCATCACGGTTTAAGTTAAAGTGAGACGGCGTCAAGCACTAATCTGACGGCGTCAACCTTTGATAGGCCAGAGCGGATTTTGGAGGACTAAAGAGGGACGGCGTCAGGAAGACCATCCAGGAACCCTAGCCACGGCGAGGTGACGGCGTCAAGATCTATAACGTGACGCCGTCAGCTACTAAGTTCTATATATAGTTTTGCAATTTTTAGTCATTAGTGTGCAACTTTGTGAGGAGAAACCCTAAGACGAATTTCTGCCATTTTTAAGGGTTTTCATACCCTTGGATCTCCCATGTTTAATTGAAGATAAGTAATCACTTAATCAATCAATATGTCTATGTGTTGTTTTATTATATCTTGTTCTTGTCTTTTGATTAACATGCTAGGCTAGATTTATCTTGTGTTTGCTTAGATCTAATGAAACCTAACTATTGATTATTGGTTATTAGTGTGTTATTAATTATATTGGATGATTGTTTATCGATGTTAGGCTTAAGAAAACTGGCTAACCTCCTATACGGTAACTTGCTTGAACGTCTTAAGAAACATGAACCAATGCGTACTAAGGTTTTTATGGATGTATTTAATGCATGAGCGAATTCTAGTGATCCCATGTTAGGAGCTTCCTAGCCGGCTCGACATAGGAGTGAAGTAGGAGCTTGTAGAGTTGGGGAAGTACGTACGCCACCCCACGATTGGTATTAAGGAATACACCCGTCATCCACGCAATTAATACACACTAATCACTCGGTAAAAGATAGTTAGGGAGTAAGGAAATCTAAGTAAACACATTTCTCCCCATATAAGTTTCACAACCTTTTCATTTTCAGTTATTTTATTTTATTTGCATTTGTAGTTATTTGGGTTAGTTGACTAGCAACTAATTCCGCCCACTCCTTCAAACCCGAGATTTTACTTGCTTTCATAAAATTATAAAAATACAAAAAAGAATCTTCCCTCACCCTTAGACCTATTAGAGTAGTTTTTCAATCCTAACGACACTATTCCCCTAGAGAACGATCAATCCCCCGGTACTTGCCACTTCACTATACTACATCGGTCAGGTACACTGCCTGGTGGGGATTGCAAGCCTCTTGAGATCCCTCGAGAGGTAAAACCTGTTGTAAGGTCGCAAAACTACGCATCAAGTTTTTGGCGCCGCTGCCGGGGAACAGTTATTGTTTAGGTTGAATTTTTATTTTATTAGGTCTACTCACTAGATTCCTTTCTAGTGAGATTTTTATTTTATTTTTCTAGATTTTCTTTAGTCTATCTTATTTCTTTGTGCTTTTGTTTGTGATACCTTCCACCTACCTCAGGAGTAATAGTGATCGCTTGATCCCTGTTATTCGTATTTTCCGCCGTGCAAACTTCCAACTACCCGTTCCCGCCCCCATCGTTGAAAACAACAACCTTTCACCCGACCACCACTTTGGTAACAATTCTGAGATGGAGGAGTCTGACCATGAGAATGACTATGCAGTTAGTCCATTTAACGACTCAGACTCCGATGAGGATGCTGGTAATGGAGAAGTAGTTAACGAGGAATGGAGAAAAGAGGAAATTGATCCCTTTAAGTATGTTGACCCTAGGACTAAGATCGAAAAGGATAGCCTCTTTAACATGCAATTTCCATGTAAAATTGGTTATCATAGTTTTTATGCTTATCTTAACTCATCTTTGCCTATGAACATTATCTCTCGCGCTAATTATAATAAAATCATGGTAGATGAGCTAGAATATCAAGGAGATAACATTGTTGCTAGGATTAAGCCACTACACGTATTCGTAGGAAGTTTTGTGTATTTGGTGGATTTTATGGTTATGGAGAACTTAGGAGAATTTATTGATAACAAATTAACCCAAGTTATTTTTGGAGAACCCTTCAAAAGGTTAACCAACCTTGACGAAAAACTTGTGGACGGGTTAATTACATCCTCGGATGGGGACGAAGATTTTGTTTACCAAATGCCCCGATCACACCCTAGGTTTAAGAACTTCTCCATTGAATCTTGCAATAGGATTGCGCCTATTGACTTGTTAAGTGAAAATGATAAGAGAAAGGGGCTCAAATATCCACATGAGAAAAATAAGAGATATTATCATGGATGTCTGGAGTTGAATGATGAATACAAGAAAGATGAGGCAACAATTAGATGGCTCACACTCGGATACGTGAGCATAAGCGACACTAGATGAGCCCGACTTTGAGTCTAGCTACAAGACTCGTTAATAAAGAAAAGCGCTTCTTGGGAGGCAACCCAAGCTTTATTTGCTTTGAGTGTTTATTTATTTGTTTGTTTGATTTTATTTGCTTCCGTATGTATGTTTAATTTTTATTATTATTGATTCATGTTCAAAACTAAATTGTGAAAATGCTTTATCTTGTTTTTAACTTCGTCTTAACTACATATAAAGGTATTTTTCAAAAGATAAGTGTAAGGGAAATCCAAATCGGTTTATTAGAACAAATGAACATGAATCATAACAATAATAAATTAACATACATATTAGTAATTGTTTGAGTCAAATGCTTGTATCGAGTCATAATGATGTTTTGCAGGATTTCCAGGAAGTAAGGTATAGGTTTTTCCAGAAATTTTCCGGAAACTTAACATGAGAATTCTGTCAGATCATTTCTGACGGCGTCAGGCCTTACAACCTGACGGCGTCAGGTTTTAATTTTCTGAAATTTTTGAAAGTTTTGTTTTTATTAAATCTCTAACTTATAAACTCCAGGAATCTGCAAAATTATCATTCCACAAGCATTATATCCTTATATAGAATTTATCCCACCGATGTTATGCAGGTTTTCGTGTTTGTTTTCTTAGGTTTAACAGGTTATTTTGGACAAGGAGATGTATGTGGAATCAAGCTTTTGGCGATGCTTTAGTCTTGGAGCTTCTACATTCTCTTGGAAGAAGATCTAACCATGTTACCTCTTTATCCACCAAACGAATCAGGGGAGTATTTGATTTCATTCGTTTACCTTATTTACTTTTACATCTTGTTATTTGAACATTGGGGACAATGTTCATCTTAAGTGTAAGGGGGGTAAAGTACAATACTTTAGAGAATACAATTACGCTTGATTTTTGTTTGTTTAATGGTAGATGTGTAATAAAACTGAGATAAATACCTGTTAGGGCAATTTTAGTGCCAAATTTAAATTTTTTTACAACATATAGGAGTGAAACTTTGATCTTAATGAGCGTCTCACGGATAGGAGTTATAGGACTAGCACAAAAACCGTACCACTAAAAAATTTTCCACCCCCAAATATGTGAGGTTCGCCCCTAGAATTGGTAGGAAAAGCATTTATGCTATGATGTGTGTACCGGTAGCACTTAGATTCTAGAACTTGCGTTAGGACCATTCTGAGGCCACAAGTGAGACTACATTCGTGTAGTTAGATTTACTACATGATAAGAGGCATTAGGATTAACCCATTGTTTTACACCTGTGTTTTTGTTATAATTACATTGGCTACATTGGTCAAGTAATTCTCCCACACCCTTTGCGTTGTACTCATTTTTAGTACACGATACCCCTAGTACACCCCTCAGAGCCTATCTTTTCGTTTCGACCTTTAAGCATTTTACTTAAAGGAAGAATTTGTTACACCCCACTTAAATGTACACCCAAATCGCCTTAGCCTACCTTGTATGCACTCATTTTTAGTGGATTATTGTGACAACATTTGTTTAAACCCCAAGTTAATTATCTAATTGATTACATGGTTGCTAAGTCGAGTCATATCCTTGTACATATTGTTTTGGGACGATTGGGACTCATGGGTAAAGTACTAGTGTAATGGAGTAATGGGGAAGAACAACATTATTACCCCCATATGTGCTAAATATTTTAAAAGTACTCCAAGTTTTTCGATTATCTTAATTCGAGTCATTAGAATAGTTATTTGTAAAGTTATGTAAAAGTTCAAGTGTAAGGGGAATGCAAAGCCCCTATGATGTATTATTTTGGATGGTAGGGCAAGAGTGTATGAAAAAAAAAATCAAGAAAAATACAAAAAAAAAAATGAGAAAAAGAAAAGTAGAAAAAACATACGGACTACCATCCCGTTTCATTTTATGTTTTTGTTATTTTGTTTTTAGCTTAAGTCGAGTCTAGTCTTGGCTTAGCAACGCCATATTGTACATGTAATTAATCAAGATCTTTAACTCGCCACCAGTAAAATATCCCTTATCCAACAAAACCGTGTTTATCATATCCCTACACCTCACGTTATAACCCATGTAAAAGCCCTCTTTGATAGTTTATCTTAGGTGCTTACGCCTAGTGGAGAAGGTTTTTGATCCTTTCCCAAGCCTATGGTAATCTATTTGCTATGACAGGTAGTGAGAGATATTATCCGTTTTCATTTATGAGATATACTTTTATGACACCTGAGAGATGTGAGTATCTAAACACTACTTGTGAGGTGCTAGTTTGTAATCTCCGTGCTTATTATGATTAAAGTGGAACGACTATTTGTTGTAATTACTTTTATATTAGCATTAAATGACCCATAACTTGTATTTTGATTAGAATAAAAGCGCATTTGCTTGAGGACAAACAAATGTCAAGTGTAAGGGTATTTGATGAAGCGAAAAGTGTACCGCTTTTAGGGGGTCATTTACGCCCTAAATCGTATTTATTTGATCAAATATTGCCCTAAATCGTTCCTTTTGTCATTTTAGGTACTTTAGAGAAGAAATCTGGAAAAGGAAGCATTTTGGACGTTTTTGGAGCATAAAAGTGAAGAAAACGACAAAGTCTCCAAAGCTGCTGGAAAAGTACACTTGACGGCGTCAAGGATTGCTCCTGACGGCGTCAAGGCTTGGCAAAAGAGGTGGATATGCAAAATACACGTGACGCGCCAGAGAGTTTTGCAATGGAAAGTCTGACGGCGTCACCCTTTAAGGTGATCAAGGCCATCACGGTTTAAGTTAAAGTGAGACGGCGTCAAGCACTAATCTGACGGCGTCAACCTTTGATAGGCCAGAGCGGATTTTGGAGGACTAAAGAGGGACGGCGTCAGGAAGACCATCCGGGAACCCTAGCCACGGTGAGGTGACGGCGTCAAGATCTATAACGTGACGCCGTCAGCTACTAAGTTCTATATATAGTTTTGCAATTTTTAGTCATGAGTGTGCAACTTTGTGAGGAGAAACCCTAAGATGAATTTCTGCCATTTTTAAGGGTTTTCATACCCTTGGATCTCCCATGTTTAATTGAAGATAAGTAATCACTTAATCAATCAATATATCTATGTGTTGTTTGATTATATCTTGTTCTTGTCTTTTGATTAACATGCTAGGCTAGATTTATCTTGTGTTTGCTTAGATCTAATGAAACCTAACTATTGATTATTGGTTGTTAGTGTGTTATTAATTGTATTGGATGATTGTTTATCGATGTTAGGCTTAAGAAAACTGGCTAACCTCCTATACGGTAACTTGCTTGAACGTCTTAAGAAACATGAACCAATGCGTACTAAGGTTTTTATGGTTGTATTTAATGCATGAGCGAATTCTAGTGATCCCATGTTAGGAGCTTCCTAGCCGGCTCGACATAGGAGTGAAGTAGGAGCTTGTAGAGTTGGGGAAGTACGTACGCCACCCCACGATTGGTATTAAGGAATACACCCGTCATCCACGCAATTAATACACACTAATCAACCGGTAAAAGATAGTTAGGGAGTAAGGAAATCTAAGTAAACACATTTCTCCCCATATAAGTTTCACAACCTTTTCATTTTCAGTTATTTTATTTTATTTGCATTTGTAGTTATTTGGGTTAGTTGACTAGCAACTAATTCCGCCCACTCCTTCAAACCCGAGATTTTACTTGCTTTCATAAAATTATAAAAATACAAAAAAGAATCTTCCCTCACCCTTAGACCTATTAGAGTAGTTTTTCAATCCTAACGACACTATTCCCCTAGAGAACGATCAATCCCCCGGTACTTGCCACTTCACTATACTACATCGGTCAGGTACACTGCCTGGTGGGGATTGCAAGCCTCTTGAGATCCCTCAAGAGGTAAAACCTATTGTAAGGTCGCAAAACCACACATCATCATCTTTTCATAAGTCTCCTTGGTTGGAAGGCCTAGGACTTGAATCCTTTTGGCAGTCTTCTTCTTAGGAAGCCCTAGGACTTGAATCCTTTTTCCACCCATTGAAAGACTTTGAGTGGCCACAGGAAGATTAACAGATGTTGAAACCTTTTTGCAACTGGTATGTGCTTAAACACATACCTTTTATTTACCAAATTTAAGACCAAAATAACCAAAAACCTGACCAAAATGCCAAAAGATATTGTGTTTTTGTGTTTTTGTATATGCAGGGACGGATATCGAGAAAAACGACAAAAGACACGGAAAACCCGAGAAAACGAGCTCGAGATATGGAATGGACTCAAAGCCGATGCCGGGCAAGACATGTTTGGCCAAAAGTTAAAAATCACCCTTAGATCATCTTTGGAATATTGGCAAATTCAGTCCCTTGCAATCCAAAAATTACATACATGGTCCTTATAACCTTAAATCCTTAAAACTAATCCTAAACCCGGTTTTCTATTAACCCAGCCCAAACACACAACACAATCCAATCCAGCCCACACTTAAGCCTTGACCCGACCCATTACCTATACCCCGGTCAACCCACACTATAACACAGAGTCAAACAAAAATAAATAAAACCCTTTCACCCCAAATGCCCGCGCCTCTTTCATTCCTTACCCAGAAAATTACCAAGCCCTAGCAATTACCGTACGCGTTTTCACCATAATTAAGGGTATGATTGTCAAATCATTGGATGTCAGGAGTGTCAGACGCACGGATGGGACAGATGGCGGCTTTCTATTGGATCGAACACATCACCAATTTGATCTAACGGCTGAGAATGATGGATTGGAGCTCAAGGTGATCTAAGGGTGATGATTTGCTAAGGATACATGCGGATTGCCCAGGAGGCAGGCTAGAAGGTTCCCTCAGAGGCTATATAAAGGGTGGATTTCTCCTGAATTTGGGTCAATTTTTTTAGTGTAATTTTGTAGTGTAATCTTTTATAATTTTTAGGTTAATTGTTATGCTTTCCTTGTAATATTTCAGTTCCAGTTGTAATTTCAATCATTTGATTAATAAAATTCGAGTTTGTGCTAAATTTTCATCCGAGTCTCTTTTGGTTTTAAAATTGGTTTTACTGCTTATTTACATTCAGTTTGTCATTACATTTCACTTAGTTTAGCTATTTTCAAAGTTTTGCTCATTTAAACTAAAAATCAAAAAAAAAAAAAGTCAACTGTGGTCAACTGTTTCATTTCCATGATGAATGCTGATTGGAGTGATGGTCTAGGAGGAGAAATGGAAGCCTCTAGCCTGTCTAAAGACAGGCAAGCTTAGTGAACTCCCTCTGTTCTTGCTGAGGGAGAAGTGCTTTGTAAGTTTCAATCTCATTTTTTGTTCCTTTTTTACATCAGTGAGTTTGATTATATTTAGTGTTGTCTGATTGTTGTTCTTTGCTTATTAGTTATTAAATTGAATAGGCAATCATAGATTAGTTGTTAGTTTAGGCTTATTTCAGTGGTTATAGTGGATTTTGATGCTTAACAGTTGGGTATAATAGGTTTTATATAGGGACTGTTTTTAAGCATTAAGTAAAGTACTGTTCATTGGCATTTTTCTGAGATTTGATTGAGCTTTATTGAGGTTAAGTTGCTGTTGTTATTAGATTATAAGGATATTAAGGTGCATTTGAGGATTTTGGATCATTAGTGCATAAATTAAGGAGATAGGCTGCCATAATTATCTCTTAATAAGCTAGCATGATCTATGGAATTTTGTTGGTGTTTTTTTGTGTTCAATTTAGTGTATTAAGTGAGTGTTCTAGTGTTGGTTTGGTTTTAAAAAGGTTTGCGCAAAAAAAAATCAACAGGTCTGCTGCACAGACCTTTTGTGCAGACCAGCCCCAATAGCTGGTCTTCCAGCTTAATTTGTGGCTTATAAATTTAAGTTCTAGCCCTGATTTTTGGTCTTACAAATAGTTCACATAGTAGGCTAATAGTGCTACATTTGGGTTTCCAACTTTTTAGCTTATTAGAGTGCTTTTTTCAGGCCTGCAAATTCTCCAAAAATCTGTGCAGACATGGGTTATTAGAACTAGAGCTCACTAGCAGCTTTTCTAAGCTTCAATTAGGGTTCAATTGGCTTGTAGAATTTGGGGCTTTTGGTATTTCTGAATTGTCAGTAGTGTAATCTAGCTTTTGCCCTCTTAAGTTTCAACTCATCTGCTTATTTGGACTGCTTAATTGGGCTGTGAAGAGGGCTGATCACCACCTGTTTTTGTCCTAATTTGTAACTGCTATTGTGCTTAAATTGCTTATTCCATCTGCTTAATTGATCATTTTCAGTAGTTTTGAGCTTATAATAGTCAGTTAATCAGTCTTTGAGTTTCTGATTAGTTTTTGTCATTTTCAGCTTATTTTTAGCTTATTTCTTAAGTGCTTATTTGGCTGTTCAGCTTATTTAGGTTGAATGAGGTTCTGATTTTATTTTTCCTAGGTAGATAATTAAAAATTAGATTTACTCAAAAATTTTCAGATTTTTCCAATTAGTTTTACTATTTTTAAATCATTTAAATAGTTTTAATTAGTTTTTAATTCATAAAAAATTATTAAAAATCAAAAAAATATTTTTCTTTTTCCAAAAATTTTCTTTTATCATTTTTAATATAGGAAAAATTAATTTGCATTTTTAGGGCTTAAATTTTAGAAAATAACTTTTTATTTACATTTTTTAAATTACGTCGCGTTCGTTTTTAAAATTCAATTTTCGTTTAAATGTTTAGTTTAATTGTTCTATTAGCTTAGTTTAATTGTTAATCTTGATTGTTATTTTAATATTAGTAGTGTAATCCAAAATCAATCACTCTTATTCACATTCACTACACGAATCACAAATCCCGAATCACTAAATTCCATTCAATCTTCATCGGGACTACGACTCGGGTTTTGCATATTTCTTGTGCAATTCTCCCTTGATCTATAATTGTTAAATTAGTTTTTGGCTCCGCTGCCGGGGAAGGTTGACGCGAATTTGTGATTTTGTTTTTTGATACGTGTTTTGAAGACCCTTCTCCCGGGAAGTTATCGTTTTTATAAAAATAAAAAAAATACAAAAAGAAAATAAATAAAACACTTTTCCTAAAGTGTTTTCAAAAATACAAAAATAAAATAAATCCTCACTTTTCTTCAAAAGTGTTGTAAACCATTTCCGAATAAACAACAAAAGAGATCGTGAAGTTAAACGTTTCTCGGATTATTTCTTTACTACAACCTATACACGGGGTTTAAGGATGGTCTTGACATTAAATTGCAGACCGAAAGAGGCGGGTTTTTAATCACCTTCGAGTGGACCTTTGCTTCTCCGCCACGCTGCGCGTAGTTTTGAAAGAAACGAGTACGGTTGATCAACGATCACCAAAAAGATAATAATTCTAATTTTTCATTAAAAATAAAAATCCAAAAATATTTTCATTTTCAACTTTTGTTTTTGATTTTTCTTTTTGATTTCATTTTGGTGTATGCACACCCGTTCTTCTTCTTCTAACCCTCTTCTTTCACCACTCTCTAATCCCGAGAGAATCATTCGTCACAACAACCGTGTTAATTTCCCAACCGTTGAGGAAATGGACCAACACGATCAACACCCGCCGATGGGTGGAGATAATCACAACCAAGGGCAAGCTCCCGATCTCCGCACTATGCAAGAGTTACTCCAATGTCCCACGTGGGATACGGAGACGCTATTGTTATACCCCCGATTCAAAACACAAACTTTAAACTCGAAACCGGTTTAATTCAACTTGTCACGGGAAATCAATTTCATGGTTTTGATCGGGAAGATCCTCACAATCACATCCGATGGTTCAACAAATTGACCTCAACACACTACCATAAGGATGTCCCTCACGACACTATCAAATTGATGTTATTCCCATTTTTGATCGAGGGGGCGGCCCGAATTTGGCTCGAGAAAGAACCTCCTCAATCAATCCATACTTGGGAAGATCTCGTCCATAAATTCGTGAACTATTTCTTTCCTCCATCTAAAATGACCAATGCTAGGAATGAAATCACAAATTTCCAGCAACGATTTGATGAGAATTTCGGTGAGGCATGGAACGATTCAAGGATGTCCTACGGAAATGCCCATATCATGGTTTCTTGGAATTGCATCAAATCGATACATTCTACAATGCTTTAACTCAATCCGATCAGGATTCACTCAATGCAACCGCCGGTGGCAATATCTTGAGTCGAATGCCGAGAGAAATTTTGTCAATTATCGAGAACAAATCTAAGGTGCCTACCTCAAGGAACAAACCGGTTGTTTCTAAGGTAAGTACCCAAGCTTCTAGCAGTGATGCTAAGATCGACAAGCTTACGGATACGTTCCAAGCTTTCCTTCTTTCAAATCAGAAAAATCTTTCTCCAACCCCACCCGCTCAAGTGAAAGCGGTGCAAGAAAATTGTGTTATATGTGGTGGTCCCCATCCTTATTATGATTGTCAAGCTACCGATAGCCAAGTTTGCAATGCTACCGTAGCAGCTGCGAGTTACAATCAAAATCAAGGATTCCGTCCTCAAGGTGAAGTTAACTACCGAGTTAGCAACCAAATGGGACCACCCGGTTTTACACCCGTTCAAAACAACCAAAACCGTTTTCCTCAAACCAATCAAGGTTACAATCAAAATCAAAGCTACAACCAAAATCATGGGAATTATAATCAAGGTTTTGTTCAAAACAACCGAGGGCCAAATCTTCCAAACAATCAAAATCAAGGATTTGTGCAAAACCCATCGCCCTCGGATGAGTTATTAAAACAATTCATTCTTCAAAACCAACAACAACAAAAGAAACAAGAGGAAATGAATAGAATGATGATTAATCAAATAACCGAATTGAACAAACGTTTAAATGATCGACCCTCGGGTTCAGGGACTACTTCTCTCCCAAGCAACACGATCGCTAATCCGAGGGGTGATGCTAAGGCGATCATGACTCGTAGCGGTGTTTCATATGATGGACCCATGGTTCCGACTACCGATTCTTCTCTACCTCCCAAGGTAGTCGACCGTGAACCCGAGGCGACCAAGGACATGGAACCTCCTACTAACAACGGAGGAACCAAAGACGTCCAACCTCCGGTCATCCATCCATCTGAACCAAAGGTTGTGCTGGAGCCCGAAGAAATTCCCGAAAAAGTTCCCGTCAAAGCAAACCTTCCGTATCCTTCGAGAATGAATGATCAAAAGCTCCGTGATAAAGCTTCAAATCAAATGGAAAAATTCTACCAAATCCTCCAAGATTTGCATTTTGATATCAGCTTTGCGGATGCTTTACTCCTCATGCCGAAGTTTGCTTCCACACTAAAGGGATTATTGACCAACAAAGAAAAATTATTTGAATTGGCAAAAACTCCTCTTAATGAGAATTGTTCAGCGGCAATACTTAAAAAGCTTCCGGAAAAGCTTGGAGATCCCGGAAAATTCCTTATTCCATGTGAATTTCCAGGGATGGTTGAATGCTGCGCCTTGGCCGATCTCGGTGCAAGCATCAACCTAATGCCGTTGTCAATTTGGGAAAAGCTTTCTCTGCCCAAACTTACCCCCACTTGCATGACCCTCGAGCTTGCGGATCGTTCCATAACCCTTCCTAAGGGTGTAGCCGAGGATGTCTTTGTTAAGGTGGGGAAGTTCCATTTTCCCGCCGATTTTGTGGTGGTTGATTTTGATGCTGACCCCCGGGTTCCTCTTATTCTCGGAAGATCGTTCTTGAGGACCGGGCGGGCTTTGATTGATGTGTATGGAGAAGAAATTACTCTGCGGGTTGATGATGACAAAGTCACGTTTCAAATCAATCAAAACTCTAAACCGCTAACCACCAAAAGCAACGTTGCTGTGGTTAATCAAAAATCTGATCCAGTAATTACTTCCGCAAGAAGTGATTCGATTCTTTCCAGATTTGCGGTTAAGAGTATGTCCGAAAAACGTGCCGAACTCAAAGCTATGAAAATTGCACCCGGTTCAACCAAATGGTTTGAAAGTTGTTCCGCGGATGTTAAGAGTATTCTTGATGATGATGAATCGGATTCGGAGACCACAACGGAAGAGGTGGAAATTGCTAGCTCTAAGAGCACACCACTTGTCCCACCTCCGGAGCCGGTTTATCGTGTGGAGATTGTTGATTCTGTCCTTTCCGACTCTTCTCCGATTGAGGGAAGTGAAATCTCGAGGGAAGAGCTCGAAGTGTTCTCTGATCCTCCTCCAATTTCACCGGAAATTGTTGAGACCGATAGTGATCCAGGGGAAGATGTCTTGAAATTTGATGAACCATTATTTCCCCTGGAAGATGTTAAAGAAAAGACACCTAAATCCGTTCCAGTTGTTGATTCAAAATCAGAAGAGCAAAGTAGTGGCAGTACCACTTCTAGTATTGATTCTCTTCTTGAGGAGTTCGCCGATGAACTCGCTCATATCGATCCAATCCCACCGGGGGATGAGGACGATAACTTTGATTTTGAATCTGACTTAAGAGAATTGGAATTTTTGCTGAACCGTGATCCGTCTAAATGTGATTTTTATCACGAGGAGTTCGCCGATGAACTCGCTCACGACGATCCACTTCCATCATATGATAATGATCTCTTTGACGTTCATGCTGATTTTAAAGAAGTTGAAAATCTTTCATACCATGCTCCATCATCTGATTCTTACACCGAGCTTAAAGATTTACAAGATGATGATAACCTCTTCGATTTTAGGGCCGATCAAACTGAATGGAGAAATCTGTTATATGGCAAACCTACTGAAAAAGGCCCTAAAATTGAAACTATAACCGATGATGCTTCAATAGTTTCTCATGACTTAGCTTCTCATTCTCCCGAGGATGATTTCTTTATTGAGTCCTCCATCGAGTACCCTGCTGAGTTTTCTTGTGAGGACAAAGTATTTAAGCCAGGCTTACTCATTTATGGTGAAATTCATCCTTTGATGAAATTGATTCTTGATACAAATTTAAAGTTTCCTGCCTCATCTAAGGAACTTTTAATTCTGAAGAAAAATGATTCTTCTCTGCTTCTTTCTATTCAAAAACTCCCATTCCGTCCGGAGTTATCTCTTCTTGAAACTTTACTATCGTTTCCAGCCGGAAACGAAGACAAAGTTTTTGACCCCGGCATCACAGCTTCTATCTTCTAAAGCCGTGGGTGTCTCAATCGGAGTGGAACTTTCGTATGCTTCAATGTTTATCCAAACATCTTGAACGAAAGTCCGATTGAGATTATTTCTTCCACTTGCTCCCCCAAGGACAAATAAATTCGGGGTCGAGTCAAGCTCATGTGACTCGGTTAACAAAAACAAGCGCTTCGTGGGAGGCACCCCATGCTTATCCATCTATCCTCTTATCTTATTTCTAATAAAACATGAGGAGGGATCCCTCTTCCGTATCTTGTGTTTCGTGTTTTCTGTGGTATGTCCAGGAATGCCCGATGATGAAGACTCTCGTGCTCGTAGTTTCCTTCACGCTACTCAAGTTTCATCATTCGTTGCTTATCCGATATCCTAAAAATCTTATCGTTTTACATTTATCTTTTGGCATAATTAATAAACGGCCTTAGATTTATGTAGGAGAAACCTTACCTTTAAGACATTGAGGACAATGTCTCATTTTAGTCTGGGGGGGTGATCTTTCGATTTGATTTTTGCCTTGCATTTTTGCCGTTTACTCATGCAATCCCGTTTTTCCTTAAAAATTGAAAAAATCCAAAAAAATGAGAAAAATTTAAAAAATTTTGCAAAAATATAATAAATTTTGACATTTTTGTTGACTTTCCGCTGGTGAGAGTAGGAATAAAATTCTGACTTGACCGGGCGTGTTGAGCCCTAGCTTGTCCCCTTAACCGTTTATAATCTATAAGCTCGTGCTATTCTTTTACACAAGGAGCTATAAAATGCGAATTCTTTTTAAGAATTTGCAAGTTCCCGTATTTGACTTTATATATGCATGACTTGATTATTTGGCTAAGCATTCGCGGATCTTATTATTTAAGATTTTAAATTTGCGAAGAACGAGAAATGATAGTGTTGTTCATAAGTTAGATTGCTAAACGTGGAGTAGTTGGTTCTCTTTAGAGCTCATCAAAGTTACTTGTGGCTTTTTGTTCCCATAAGCTTGTTTCACCCAAAAATAGTAATCTAGGAATAATTAAAGCTATTTTAGTTTTGACAATAATTAGTTTTTATTTCTTCCTTAGAGAATCCTTGCTTATGAAAGTTGGGTACACATCAAGGTACTGCCAGTGTTACGGTGTAATAGACTATTCCATCTTGCCGGCTCGCAACCGATGTTGGGATTGTTATAAAAGCCGTAGGACTCGGGATTTGGCAAAATATATACTGAATAATGAATAATAATAATAATCCAAAGCCATAAAAAGTTTTCTACATCTTGCCGGTTCGCAGCCGATGTTGTAGACTTCTAATAAAGGCAGAGGAAAAATTCCAAGGTCATAATAGACTATCACATCTTGCCGGTTCGCAGCCGATGTTGTGATTGTTATAAAAGGCCAAGGATTAATAATATGTGCTTAATAATGTTTAAAAATGCCAAACTTCGACTCCGGGGGTATCCTAATAAAAGCTTCTGTCTCTGGACTCGTAGATGAGTTGTTTCGGTCGCATATAAAAGGGATATCCTCAAAATCGTGTTAAATCAGAGACCTTGATGTGGACCTCATTTTTGTATGCAACGGTTTTCGAGGGAAGGTTTGGAAACTACTTAGCGTCTAAACTAGGTATCTTTATCGGAATAAAAATTATCGAAACGAGAATTTGAAGAAATTCATTTCTCACCAAAAATAAAATAATAGAGGAAAATAGGAATTTGGGAACAAGGAGTCCACAATTAGCTTTTCTGAGTAGTGATTTTGGTATGTGCTAAAACACATACCCTTTTCTTGACCAAAACCGGACCAAAATAACCAAAAACCCGACCAAAATGCCAAAAGATATTGTGTTTTTGTGTTTTTGCATGTGCAGGGATGGATATCGTGAAAATTGACAAAAGACACAAGAAAATCAAGAAAACGAGCACGAGATACGGAAAGGCTCAGAACCGGAACCGGAACAAAGAAAATGGTCAAAAAGTCAACTGAGGTCCTCATATTTTCAGAGATTGTCAATTTCACCCTTGGATCTACTTTGGAATATTGGCTGAATGAATCCCTTGATTTTCAAGTAATACACATTTAGTCCCTATGTTTAAAATTCCTTAACCTCTAAAAATAACTAATACCGAATTACACCCTTAAATCCTAAACCCACCCTACACAAGCCCATTTATTTAACCCAATCCAACAACCACATCCGGCCCAACTCACTTCCTTAAACCAACAATACTATCCGATCCATCCCCAAACTAAATAATAAACTACCCGGTCAATCACCCCATTCGGTCAATAGGGTCAAAGATAAATAAAAAAAATAACTCTCACTTTACCTTTACCTTATCTTTCTCTCACAGCAAAAGAATACCGCTCCCCAAAGATCCCCAAAATTAACCCCCATGAACCCTAAATCCGCCCCTCAAAAATTACCGCAATTAAGGGCTTTTTAGTACAATCAAAGGGCTTCTAGAAGGATCAGAAGGTGTCAGACTCGAAGAAACACACGCGGGGACACATGGCAGCAGGTGATTGGTTCGAACACCTCACTAATTCTAATCCGAGGGCCATAATCGACTTGATGATGTTCAAGATGATCTAAGGGTGGATATGAAGCTAAGAGGGACGCGGATCGCCAGCGTGGCAAAGACCCGAAGGTTCGATCGAGTCTATAAATAGAGGAGAGGTTCTTCCCATTTCGACATGTAATTTTCTTTTTAGCAAAGTTATGCTGTCGAATTAATTCTAGAATTTTAATCTTTTAGTTCGAGTTGTAATTTTCATTCGGTTTGTAATTTTTTTTTTTTTTTTTGTTTAAGTTTAATTCGGTTTGATCATTGTAAATTTCTAAAGTTAGTAATGAAAAGTTTCAATTTGAGGCTATTTGTGTTATCCGAATTCTCTTGTAGTTAATGCTTAATTCTTACATTTTAATGAAAGCTTAAATCTGAAGTACCTTTGAATCCGAATTTTTATTTTGTTTATTGGTCAGTAACTTTGTTTTTATATCTGATTTTCACAAGTTAATTTGAAGTTACTGTGTTTAATGAAATCTCATTTGAAGCTAATTTGAAGTTGAATTCAGTTATTAGTTTATAACTTTGTTTTTTAATATTTGATTATCACAAAAAGAAAAAAAAAAAAAAAAAGAAAAAAAAAAAAAAAAAAAATGTTGTTGTCTACCTTTTGATCTCAGCTCATAATTGAGCTTGTTACTCTATTATACACTTTCATTAAGCTGTCTAGCTTATGTGAAGTTGTTTAACTGCTGTATCACTCAAAAATATCACTGGTCAACGAAAGTCAACTGTACCAAGGAGATCATGAGTTCTGGGTAATTTTGATAGTTCAAAGAGGAAAAGGAAGAGCTTAGCCTATCTTAAAGATAGGCATCTGTGGTAAACCCTTTGTTCATGCTAAGGGTGATTAGTGAGTATCTAATTTACAAGTTTCAAATAGCTTTTGATGAATTTTAGTGTAGATTTGATTTATGAGATTCAGTAGTTATAGTTGTTTGATCTTTATCATTAGCTGCTATTGTTTCTTTGCTAAGTTTAAAAGTAGTATAGTTGTCTGCTGCTGCACTTGATATAGTGATTGTGTTATTGTTATTGTATTCCTGTTTGTGTTGTTATTGTTATTATTGTAGTGTTGTAGTTTTAGTTAAGATTTTAAAGAAGAAAAAGAAACAAAAAAAAAAACTAGTTTGTATCATTTGCATGTTTCCAGGAATCGAACCTGGGAAACTTTTAGAGTAAAAAAAAAAATGTTTTGGTAGCTTGTAGTAGTTTAGCAAAAGAAGAAAAAGAAAAAAAAAATATAGTTGGGTTAATTTGTCATTACCAGGATCGAACCTGGGTTTACATTTAGAGTAAATTAGTTTTTAATTTTCAAAATTTGCTAATCAGTCCTTGAGTTTCAATTTTAACGGTTTAGTCCTAGTCTTTGTTTAAAAAGAGTTTTAGTTTAAAACTAGTTTCAAAAAATTACAATTTAGTCCCCGCCTTTGTGTCAAAACGTTTTTAGTTTTAATTAACTTTCCGAATTTGCACTTTCAGCCCTTTAGTTTTTATAAATATTTTCTTAAACTTCTTTTATAAAATTAGTTTTATTTTATTGCATTTTTAGTCCCAAGATTTTTATAAAACTTTATTTTCTTAAATCTCTTTTTATAAAATCAGTTTTTAAATAAAATTCATTTTCGTCTTTTAGATTTTATTTTATTTTTATTTCTATTTTAAGTTTAATCTCACTAATAGATTTATAAATCTCGGGATTAGCCCGGGATTTGCATTTATTTGAATTTTCTTTGTATGCATTTATTTTAATAGCGTAGATTGATTTTAATTTTTCTTATTATAGTGTAATCAATTCTAAAAAAAAATATAATCTTTCACGTCACTTATTCACTTCACATTTTCACGACACCGATTCGACAAATTCGCCGTCAAACCTTCGTTGGGAGAACGACCCGGGGAAATATTTTCACGAATATTTCTTTGGAACAAATAAAAATAAACATCAATAAAATGGCGCCGCTGCCGGGGATCGAACCCGGGTCACCCGCGTGACAGGCGGGAATACTTACCACTATACTACAACGATTTTTGATTTTCAATATATTAAAAAAGCCAAAAATAATTCCTAACCAAAAATACAAAAAGATTTTTGATTTTCATTTTTGTTTTCTTTTTGGTGTATGAACACCCGCTCATCTTCTCAAAATCTTATTTCTCCATTATCAAATCCCGAAAGGGTAATTCGACACACACACCGTGCTCATTTCCCGAACGTTGAGGAAATGGCCAACAACCAACACAATCAAGCTCCTCCGGTGGAGCCTAATCAAGGAGCACAACCGGGCCCCGACCTCCGTCCGATGGAGGAACAACTTCAAACACCATTTAATGGTGTGCGAAGGGCCATTGTGATTCCCGAAATACTTGCTAATCAATTTGAAATCAATCACGGGTTATTGAACCTCATCACGAGTATCTCATTTCACGGATTTGAGAATGAAGATCCTCATTCTCATATCAGAAATTTCACCGATATCACTGAAACAATAAAGATCAACCAAGTGCCGTATGATGTGATCAAAATGAAATTGTTTCCTTTCTCCCTCAAAGGAGCGGCCCGGACTTGGCTAGAAAAGGAACCTCCAAATTCCATCTACACTTGGGGTGATCTAGCTTCTAAGTTTGTGAATCATTTCTATCCTCCATCTAAAACTTCTAATCTCCGCACTCAAATCTTTCGATTCCAACAAGCTTTCGATGAATCGTTCAGCGAAGCTTGGGATAGATTTAAGGAGTTGTTGGAAAAATGTCCAAATCACGGGTTTTCACTCTTGCATCAGATTGATACTTTCTATAATGGGTTGTGTCATGCTGATCAAGATTCACTCAATTCTGCTGCGGGTGGAAACTTGTTGACCCGGAACCAACAAGAAGCTTTTACGATCATCGAGAATAAAGCTAGAGTAAGGACTTCTAGGAGCAAAACTCAAGTCTCGAGTGCTAGTAGCAAATCAAATGACGAAGTTTTGGCTCATGTTCTTGATCAAAATAGCAAAACTAATGAGGCTATTTTAACTCTTACTAAACAAATGGGACTTTTAATGAAGGAAAGAACTCCTCAACAAATTAATGTTGTGAACCAGATTTGTGAAATATGTGGTGGTCCACACCCGTATTATGAGTGTCCGGCCACCGGTGCCTTTCCTCACGAGAATGTGTATGCTGCAAATCAGGGTGGTAACGGTTACCAACCCCAAGGAGACCATAATCTCCTTAGCTACCGTTCGAATAATTACCTTGGACCACCACCGGGATTCAACAATCAAAATCAAAATCAAGGTCAAAACCGCAATCAAGTTAACAATAATCAAAATCATGCAAATAATGGTTTTCAAAACAATGGTTTTAATCAAAATCAAAACCGGGGTTTTCAAGGAAATCAAAATCAAGGGAATTTTTATGGGAATTTCAATGCTAATCAAGGAAATATGAATCAAAATCAAGGAAATTTCCCTAATCAAGGTTTCAATAACAACAACCGAGGGCAAAATTTTAATCAAAATCAAAATGTTGTTACAAATCCGCCACCCTCGGATGAGATTCTTCGACAATTAATGCTTCAAAATCAAAATTTGATAAGAACTCAAGAGTTGTTAACTAAGGAAATGAGTGAGATTAAGAAACGTTTAAATGATCAACCCTCGGGTTCGGGTACTACTTCTCTACCCAGCAACACGATCGCAAACCCGAGGGGCGACGTTAAAGCGATCACAACACGAAGTGGTGTTTGTTATGATGGACCTACGGCTCCGACTACCTCTTCTTCTCTTCCTCCCACGGTAGTCGCCCGTGAAACCGAGGAGACAACGGATACGGCACTTCCTACTAATAACGGAAGAACCGAAGACATCCAACCTCCGGTTGTCCAAACGTCAAAAGAAAAAGGGAAAGTTGATTTTGAACAAGAGGTTCCCGTTAAGATAAAACTTCCGTATCCGTCGCGACTTGATGAACAAAAGCACCATGATAAGAATACGCATCAGATGGAGAAATTCTATCAAATCTTTCAAGATATGAGTTTCGAAATTAGCTTTGCAGATGCTGCTCTCTTAATGCCGAAGTTTGCATCGATGGTGAAGAATTTGTTGAGTAACAAGGATAAATTGTTTGAGATGGCAAAAACAACCCCGTTGAATGAACAATGTTCCGCGGTTCTCCTAAAAAAGCTTCCAGAAAAGCTAGGAGATCCCGGAAAGTTCCTTATTCCGTGCAATTTTCCGGGGATGGTTCAATGTTTCGCCTTGGCCGATCTTGGCGCTAGCATTAACCTAATGCCTAAGTCCGTCTGGGAAAAATTATCTCTCCCCGCTCTCACTCCGACCCGCATGACTCTCGAGCTCGCGGATCGATCAATTACTCGACCAATTGGCATAGCCGAAGATGTCTACGTTAATGTGGGAAAATTCCATTTTCCGGCAGACTTTGTGATTGTCGAATTTGATGCCGATCCCCGAGTTCCTCTCATTCTCGGGAGAGGATTCTTAAGAACCGGGCGAGCATTGATTGATGTTTATAATGAAGAGATTACCTTGCGAGTTGATAATGAAAAAGTTACATTTCAAATCAATCCGAACTCGACACCTCAAACCGACAAATACAATGTCGCTACGGTTGATCAAAAATCCGATCCCGTAATTGCTCCTAAAAGAGTTGATCCAAACCTTTCAAGATTCACGGTCAAGAGTACGTCAGAAAAACGTGCTGAACTCAAGGCCATGAAAATTAATCCTGGATCGAGCAAATGGTTTGAGTGTTGTGCTACAAATACTAGAAGTATTCTTGATGATGATGAATCTGATTCGGAGACCACAACGGAAGAGGTGGAAATTGCTAGCTCTAAGAGCACACCTCTTGTCCCACCTCCGGAGACGGTTTATCGTGTAGAGATGATTGATTCTGTTCTTTCCGACTCTTCCCATCCTTCTCCTCCGATTGAGGGAAGTGAAATCTCGAGGGAAGAGTTCGAGGTGTTGTCTGTTAATGCTCCAATTTCGCCGGAAATTGTTGAGACCAATAATAACCCAGGGGAAGATGTTTTGAAATTTGATGAACAATTGTTTCCCTTGGAAGATGTTAAGGAAAAACCGCCTAAATCCGTTCAAATTGTTGATTCAAAATCAGAAGAGCAAAGTAGTGGCAGTACCACTTCTTATATTGATTCTCTTCTTGAGGAGTTCGCCGATGAACTCGCTCACATCGATCCAATCCCACCGGGGGATGAGGACGATGAGTTTGATTTTGAATCTGACTTAAGAAAATTGGAATCTTTAATGAACCAAGATCCGTCTAAATATGATTCTTATCACGAGGAGTTCACCGATGAACTCGCTCACGATGATCCATTTCCATCATATGATGATGATCTCTTTGACGTTCATGCTGATTATAAAGAAGTTGAAGATCTTTTGTACCATGCTCCATCATCTGATTCTTACTCCGAGCTTAATGATGATGATGACCTCTTCGATTTTAGGGCCGATCAAACCGAATGGAGAAATCTTTTATATGGCAAACCTACTGAAAAAGGCCCTAAAATTGAAACCATAACCGAGGATGCTTCAATTGTCTCTAATGACTTAGCTCCTCATTCTTCCGAGGATGATTTCTTTATTGAGTCCTCCATCGAGTACCCTGCTGAGTTTTCTTGTGAGGACAAAGTATTTAAGCCAGGCTTACTCGATGATGGTGAAATTCATCCTTTGATGAAAGTGACTCTTGATACGAATTTAAAGTTTCCTGCCTCATCTAAGGAACTTTTAATTCTGGAGAAAAATGATTCCTCTCTGCTTCTTGCTATTCAAAAACTCCCGTTCTGTCCGGAGTCATCTCTGCTTGAAACTTTACTATCGTTTCCAGCCGGAAACGAAGACAAAGTTTTTGACCCCGGCATCACCGCTTTCATCCTCTAAAGCCGTGGGTATCTCAATCGGAGTGGAACTTTCGTGTGCTTCAATGTTTATCCAAACATCTTGAACGAAAGTCCGATTGAGATTATCTCTTCCACTTGCTCCCCCAAGGACAATTAAATTCGGGGTCGAGTCAAGCTCATGTGACTCGATTAACAAAAACAAGCGCTTCGTGGGAGGCACCCCATGCTTATCCATCTATCTTCTTTCTATTTTCTTAATAAAGAGGAGGGGATCCTCTTCCATATCTTGTGCCTCGTTGTTTTTCTGTGATGTGTCCAGGAATGCCGATGACTGAAGACTCTCGTGCTCGTAGTTTCCTTCACGCTACTCGAGTTTCATCATCTGCTGCTTATCCAATATCCAAAATCTTATCGTTTTACATTTATCTTTTGGCATAATTAATAAACGGCCTTAGATTTTTGTAGGGAGAACCCGTACCTTTAAGACATTGAGGACAATGTCTCGTTCTAGTCTGGGGGGGGGTAATCTTGCGATTTGATTTTTGCCTTGCATTTTTGCTATTGTCTCGTGCAATCCCGTTTTTCCTCCAAAATTGAAAAAATCCAAAAAAAATGAGAAAAATTTAAAAATTTTTTGCAAAAATATAATAAATTTTGACATTTTTGTTGACTTTCCGCTGGGTAGAGTAGGAATAAAATTCTGACTTGATCGGGCGTGTTGAGCCCTAGCTTGTTCCCTTAACCGTTTATAATCTATAAGCTCGTGCTAGTCTTTTACTCAAGGAGCTAGAAAACGCGAATTCTTTTTAAGAGTTTGCAAGTTCCCGTATTTGACTTTATATATGCATGGCTTGATTATTTGGCTAAGCATTCGCGGATCTGATTATTTAAGATTTTAAATTTGCGAAGAACGAGAAATGATAGAGTTGTTTATAAGTAAGATTGCTAAACGTGGAGTAGTGGTTCTCTTTAGAGCTCATCGAAGTTATTTGTGGTTTTTTGTTCCCATCAGCTTGTTTCACCGAAAATAATACTCTATAAATAATTAAAGCTATTTTGGTTTTGGCGAAATTTAGTTTTTAATCCTTCTTAAGAGAATCCTTGCTTATGGAAGTTGGGTACACATCAAGGTACTGTCAGTGTTACGGTGTAATAGACTATTCCATCTTGCCGGCTCACAACCGATGTTGGGATTGTTATAAAAGCCGTAGGACTCGGGATTTGGCAAAATATATAATGAATAATAAATAATAATAATAATCCAAAGCCATAAAAAGTTTTCTGCATCTTGCCGGTTCGCAGCCGATGTTGTAGACTTCTAATAAAGGCAGAGGAAAAATTCCAAGGTCATAATAGACTATCACATCTTGCCGGTTCGCAGCCGATGTTGTGATTGTTATAATGGGCCAAGGATTAATAATATGTGCTTAATAATGTTAAAAATGCCAAATTTCGACTCTGATGTATCCTAATAAAGGCTTCCGTCTCTGGACTCGTAGATGAGTTGTTTCGGTCGCAAATAAAAGGGATATTCTCAAAATCGTGTTAAATCAGAGACCTTGATGTGGACCTCATTTTTGTATGCAACGGTTTTCGAGGGAAGGTTTGGAAACTACTTAGCGTCTAAACTAGGTATCTTTATCGGATAAAAAAATTATCGAAACGAGAATTTGAAGAAATTCATTTCTCACCAAAAATAAAATAAATAGAGGAAAATAGGAATTTGGGAACGAGAAGTCCACAATTAGCTTTCTGAGTAGTGTTGGCAATCTAACTTGTAAATGACAATGATCTCGTTTTTAAGCTTAGTTTGGGGACTCGTGAAAAATCAGGAACGACGAATTTTATCCGTATGGTCACTTCTTTATGAGTCGTGTTTCCTGCTCTATGACCCTAAAAATTATCGATAGATAATGATTGTCATCAAAAGCCGTCACTCGAATAATAAGAAAAATACAAAAATAGAATAAAAAGGAAAATCGGGGAGTTTTTATAACATTGCATGAGGACATTGCAATACTTAGTCTGGGGGATTTTGGTATGTGCTTAAACACATACCCTTTTCTTGACCAAAACCGGACCAAAATAACCAAAAAACCCGACCAAAAAGCCAAAAGATATTGTGTTTTTGTGTTGTTGCATGTGCAGGGATGGATATCGTGAAAATTGACAAAAGACACAAGAAAATCAAGAAAACGAGCACGAGATACGAAAAGGCTCAGAACCGGAACCGGAACAAAGAAAATGGTCAAGTCAACTGAGGTCCTCATATTTTCAGAGATTGTCAATTTCACCCTTGGATCTACTTTGGAATATTGGCTGAATGAATCCCTTGATTTTCAAGTAATACACATTTAGTCCCTATGTTTAAAATTCCTTAACCTCTAAAAATAACTAATACCGAATTACACCCTTAAATCCTAAACCCACCCTACACAAGCCCATTTATTTAACCCAATCCAACAACCACATCCGGCCCAACTCACTTCCTTAAACCAACAATACTATCCGATCCATCCCCAAACTAAATAATAAACTACCCGGTCAATCACCCCATTCGGTCAATAGGGTCAAAGATAAATAAAAAAAATAACTCTCACTTTACCTTTACCTTATCTTTCTCTCACAGCAAAAGAATACCGCTCCCCAAAGATCCCCAAAATTAACCCCCATGAACCCTAAATCCGCCCCTCAAAAATTACCGCAATTAAGGGCTTTTTAGTACAATCAAAGGGCTTCTAGAAGGATCAGAAGGTGTCAGACTCGAAGAAACACACGCGGGGACACATGGCAGCAGGTGATTGGTTCGAACACCTCACTAATTCTAATCCGAGGGCCATAATCGACTTGATGATGTTCAAGATGATCTAAGGGTGGATATGAAGCTAAGAGGGACGCGGATCGCCAGCGTGGCAAAGACCCGAAGGTTCGATCGAGTCTATAAATAGAGGAGAGGTTCTTCCCATTTCGACATGTAATTTTCTTTTTAGCAAAGTTATGCTGTCGAATTAATTCTAGAATTTTAATCTTTTAGTTCGAGTTGTAATTTTCATTCGGTTTGTAATTTTTTTTTTTTTTTTTGTTTAAGTTTAATTCGGTTTGATCATTGTAAATTTCTAAAGTTAGTAATGAAAAGTTTCAATTTGAGGCTATTTGTGTTATCCGAATTCTCTTGTAGTTAATGCTTAATTCTTACATTTTAATGAAAGCTTAAATCTGAAGTACCTTTGAATCCGAATTTTTATTTTGTTTATTGGTCAGTAACTTTGTTTTTATATCTGATTTTCACAAGTTAATTTGAAGTTACTGTGTTTAATGAAATCTCATTTGAAGCTAATTTGAAGTTGAATTCAGTTATTAGTTTATAACTTTGTTTTTTAATATTTGATTATCACAAAAAGAAAAAAAAAAAAAAAAAGAAAAAAAAAAAAAAAAAAAATGTTGTTGTCTACCTTTTGATCTCAGCTCATAATTGAGCTTGTTACTCTATTATACACTTTCATTAAGCTGTCTAGCTTATGTGAAGTTGTTTAACTGCTGTATCACTCAAAAATATCACTGGTCAACGAAAGTCAACTGTACCAAGGAGATCATGAGTTCTGGGTAATTTTGATAGTTCAAAGAGGAAAAGGAAGAGCTTAGCCTATCTTAAAGATAGGCATCTGTGGTAAACCCTTTGTTCATGCTAAGGGTGATTAGTGAGTATCTAATTTACAAGTTTCAAATAGCTTTTGATGAATTTTAGTGTAGATTTGATTTATGAGATTCAGTAGTTATAGTTGTTTGATCTTTATCATTAGCTGCTATTGTTTCTTTGCTAAGTTTAAAAGTAGTATAGTTGTCTGCTGCTGCACTTGATATAGTGATTGTGTTATTGTTATTGTATTCCTGTTTGTGTTGTTATTGTTATTATTGTAGTGTTGTAGTTTTAGTTAAGATTTTAAAGAAGAAAAAGAAACAAAAAAAAAAACTAGTTTGTATCATTTGCATGTTTCCAGGAATCGAACCTGGGAAACTTTTAGAGTAAAAAAAAAAAAATGTTTTGGTAGCTTGTAGTAGTTTAGCAAAAGAAGAAAAAGAAAAAAAAAATATAGTTGGGTTAATTTGTCATTACCAGGATCGAACCTGGGTTTACATTTAGAGTAAATTAGTTTTTAATTTTCAAAATTTGCTAATCAGTCCTTGAGTTTCAATTTTAACGGTTTAGTCCTAGTCTTTGTTTAAAAAGAGTTTTAGTTTAAAACTAGTTTCAAAAAATTACAATTTAGTCCCCGCCTTTGTGTCAAAACGTTTTTAGTTTTAATTAACTTTCCGAATTTGCACTTTCAGCCCTTTAGTTTTTATAAATATTTTCTTAAACTTCTTTTATAAAATTAGTTTTATTTTATTGCATTTTTAGTCCCAAGATTTTTATAAAACTTTATTTTCTTAAATCTCTTTTTATAAAATCAGTTTTTAAATAAAATTCATTTTCGTCTTTTAGATTTTATTTTATTTTTATTTCTATTTTAAGTTTAATCTCACTAATAGATTTATTAATCTCGGGATTAGCCCGGGATTTGCATTTATTTGAATTTTTCTTTGTATGCATTTATTTTAATAGCGTAGATTGATTTTAATTCGTCTTATTATAGTGTAATCAATTCTAAAAAATAATCTTTCACGTCACTTATTCACTTCACATTTTCACGACTCCGATTCGACAAATTCGCCGTCAAACCTTCGTTGGGAGAACGACCCGGGGAAATATTCTCACGAATGTTTCTTTGGAACAAATAAAAATAAACATCAGTTGGCAATCTAACGTGTAAATGACAATGATTTCATTTTTAAGCTTAGTTTGGGGACTCGTGAAAAATCAAGAACGACGAATTTTATCCGTATGGTCACTTCTTTATGAGTCGTGTTTCCTACTCGAAGACCCTAAAAATTATCGATAGATAATGATTGTCAAACAAAGCCGTCACTTGAATAATGAGAAAAATACAAAAATAGAATAAAAGGAAAAATGGGGAGTTTTTAGAACTTAAGATTTCTTGATCTCTTTTGAAAATTTTGCTACTTCTCAAAGTTAGTAAAAAGAGATTGGAAATTTTCGGTTTCAAAAACGTGTTTTTATAACATTGCATGAGGACATTGCAATAGCTTAGTCTGGGGGAATTTGGTATGTGCTTAAACACATACCTTTTATTTACCAAATTAAGACCAAAATAACCAAAAACCTGACCAAAATGCCAAAAGATATTGTGTTTTTGTGTTTTTGTATATGCAGGGACGGATATCGAGAAAAACGACAAAAGACACGGAAAACCCGAGAAAACGAGCACGAGATATGGAATGGACTCAAAGCCGATGCCGGGCAAGACATGTTTGGCCAAAAAGTTAAAAATCACCCTTAGATCATCTTTGGAAAATTAGCAAATTCAGTCCCTTGCAATCCAAAAATTACATACATGGTCCTTATAACCTTAAATCCTTAAAACTAATCCTAAACCCGTTTTTCTATTAACCCAGCCCAAACACACAACACAATCCAATCCAGCCCACACTTAAGCCTTGACCCGACCCATTACCTATACCCCGGTCAACCCACACTATAACACAGAGTCAAACAAAAATAAATAAAACCCTTTCACCCCAAATGCCCGAGCCTCTTTCATTGCTATTGTTATTAGATTATAAGGATATTAAGGTGCATTTGAGGATTTTGGATCATTAGTGCATAAATTAAGGAGATAGGCTGCCATAATTATCTCTTAATAAGCTAGCATGATCTATGGAATTTTGTTGGTGTTTTTTTGTGTTCAATTTAGTGTATTAAGTGAGTGTTCTAGTGTTGGTTTGGTTTTAAAAAGGTTTGCGCCAAAAAAAATCAACAGGTCTGCTGCACAGACCTTTTGTGCAGACCAGCCCCAATAGCTGGTCTTCCAGCTTAATTTGTGGCTCATACATTTAAGTTCTAGCCCTGATTTTTGGTCTTACAAATAGTTCACATAGTAGGCTAATAGTGCTACATCTGGGTTTCCAACTTTTTAGCTTATTAGAGTGCTTTTTTCAGGCCTGCAAATTCTCCAAAAATCTGTGCAGACCTGGGTTATTAGAACTAGAGTTCACTAGCAGCTTTTCTAAGCTTCAATTAGGGTTCAATTGGCTTGTAGAATTTGGGGCTTTTGGTATTTCTGAATTGTCAGTAGTGTAATCTAGCTTTTGCCCTCTTAAGTTTCAACTCATCTGCTTATTTGGACTGCTTAATTGGGATGTGAAGAGGGCTGATCACCACCTGTTTTTGTCCTAATTTGTAACTGCTATTGTGCTTAAATTGCTTATTCCATCTGCTTAATTGATCATTTTCAGTAGTTTTGGGCTTATAATAGTCAGTTAATCTGTCTTTGAGTTTCTGATTAGTTTTTGTCATTTTCAGCTTATTTTTAGCTTATTTCTTAAGTGCTTATTTGGCTGTTCAGCTTATTTAGGTTGAATGAGGTTCTGATTTTATTTTTCCTAGGTAGATAATTAAAAATTAGATTTACTCAGAAATTTTCAGATTTTTCCAATTAGTTTTACTATTTTCAAATCATTTAAATGGTTTTAATTAGTTTTTAATTCATAAAAAATTATTAAAAAATCAAAAAAATATTTTTCTTTTTCCAAAAACTTTCTTTTATCATTTTTAATATAGGAAAAATTAATTTGCATTTTTAGGGCTTAAATTTTAGAAAATCACTTTTATTTACATTTTTAAAATTACGTCGCGTTCGTTTTTAAAATTCAATTTTCGTTTAAATGTTTAGTTTAATTGTTCTATTAGCTTAGTTTAATTGTTAATCTTGATTGTTATTTTAATATTAGTAGTGTAATCCAAAATCAATCACTCTTATTCACATTCACTACACGAATCACAAATCCCGAATCACTAAATTTCATTCAATCTTCATCGGGACTACGACTCGGGTTTTGCATATTTCTTGTGCAATTCTCCCTTGATCTATAATTGTTAAATCAGCAACACTTAGCAGTAGTACTCTTTTTAGAGATAGCGTATGATGTTGAATACCAAGAAGGAAAATAGCTAGACCATGGTGAAGAAATTTCATCATAAAAGGTTGAATCATTTGAAGAGATTTCAATGATTTCTAACTTTGAACGCATTTTTCAGAATTTTGAAAAGACTTTAGATTTTTACTATAAGTCATTTGTGTATTAATGGATGTACTCATGTGAATTTAAAGCAAATACCTACCCATGTATTGAAGTAAAACTTAATGCCATTAATTGATAGGTTGGTGTAGCAGGTTGTTGTTGGAGCAACATTATGGTAAAAAAAACAAATATTTGATACCACCAATTGTGCACACATTTGATAGTCACAATTAACCAAAAAATTGATAGGGAGTGTGGAAAACTAGAAGGGGGGTTGAATAGTTTTACCGTTTTAAAATTTGATTCGCTTTGTTACTTAATGTGATTTCAAGGAAATTATACACAAACAAATAATCACACAATATATATGAAAAGTAAAGAGAGGAAAGATCAAACCACACAACACTGATGTTTATAGTGGTTCGGCTACAAGGAATCTCTTCCTTACCCTACTCCACTCCTCGAGCCTCTAACTCGAGAGTTATCTTTCACTAAGAAATAAACTCCCTTCTAGGTGGAGAAAACCTTTACACGTCGCTTAATTCTTTTTCTGGTACTAAGCTAAACACCGAGTTCTTTACAAGGGTACAACCACTCCCGATTGGTTCTTTTATAAGGGTACAACCACTCCCGTTTGGTTCTTTACAAGGGTACAACCACTCCCAACACTCTTTGTGTTTTAAGGACTAAAACACTAACCTCACACTACTGATGTAAATGATACAAACAATGATATGCAAACTAGTACAAGATCACACAGTGACTAAACTAGACGAATAATGACAGAACATTGATCCTTGTATGTTTGATCCCTTTGCTACAAAAGGAAAGATCAAATGAATGAATGAATGATATGGGTTAGTAAATGAATGAGTATGTATTTAAGCTATATGAGTGATAATATGTCCAAATGATCAGCTTGCTATTTATAGGAAAACTGAGTGAACAGCTGGCGGATCCGGCGGATCCCAAAATTTGGATCCGTCCTTGTATGCACTTGGATCCGCCAGTGCAGGACAGCTAATAGATTTCCAAATCTTGCCATATCTTTCCATATCTTCAAATATCAACTCTTTAGCTTGAAGATCTAAACAAAATATCACAAAATCTTACCAAGATTGTGTACATGATGCATGCCATGATGTCATCCTAACTTTTGAAAAATAAAGTTTCCATTTTAGGAAATAAACATGTAAATGTATAAAATGTAAACTCTAGTGATCTTGTGAAATGTAAATGTGTTCTAAAAAGACTTTAACTTGTATTTATGATTTGCTAAAAGATATAACTTATATTTGTCATTAACAAAACTAAGTAAATATCATAAAATATAAATAACGTTTTTGGGACGATATTTGTATTAACAATCTCCCCCTTTTTGTTGATGACAAAACATAAGGTGTATTTTTAAGCAAATGAATAAATGAAGTATGAGTCTTTTTAAAAATATAGATTAAGTTTGTTTTATGCAAGTATTAAAAACAATTCAAGTATAAATGTATGTACTGTGATGTTTCACAGTAATGCAAACTTAATCCTTTCTCCCCCTTTTTTTCGAAACAAAAAGAAGATATGCGTAGCGGAATGCGATTTTGAGAACTTTAAAGCTCCCCCTTGATTTATACTCCCCCTAAATGGAGTAACAAGGATATGATGTATGATGATGTATGATCCTACAGAACAAATGGTTAGACTATGATATGCTCCCCCTAGATGTATACTCCCCATTGCAAGAGTACCAACGTATACATTTCAAGGATAGGAGATGCTACAAAAGAAAAGTTAGTTACTTCATGGAAGTAAAATGCATATGTAATAATCAACCAAACAATAAGTTTCAGCCCATTTGACTTTAAAAAGTCAAAATGAAGTGTCTGATCAAAATTTTCACCTAATGTACATTTGATCAAGGCAATATGTTAAGTTAAAACAACCATACTATGATGTTAGTATTCTAAAATGAGATAATATGCTTAATGTTGATCACCCACAAGCATAAAAACATAACATTCATTACTTGGAAAAAATGATGTTACATTCAAACAAGGAAAATAAATACTAATAAGAAAAGTTCTAAACCAACACCCTAAAAGTTCCTTTAAGAGGAAACTAACAAAGCTTCTATTGAGGAGGATGAGAGATTGCATTGAGACGCTCGAGAATGTGGTTCAATATGAACCTCATTTCATTTTGGAGCTCATTGACCAAAATGTTGGTCCTTTGGGCTAAATGAGCGGTTCTCTCGCAATGCGAGCAATCATGGCTTGAAAAACCGGGAGGAAGAGTAGTCTCATGGTTTTGTGGTGGTGGTGGTGGTTGGTTGTTTGGTGATGGTGGTGGTGGATTGTTGGATGTAGGTGGTGGTGGATTGTTTGTTGGACCCGTAATGGAGGCTAACAAGGTGGATTGTAAGTCCATAGCCTCGTGGAGATGGGAGTCAACCATGTTTGAGAATGCATAGAGGCGGTTTAGTTCCTCGTTGATCTCGGCTTGGGTGTTGGGTTGATTAATCCAAAACTCTTCATCAATGGAATGGAGAGTGGATCTTGGTGAGAGTTGTTGTGGTTGCGGTTGTGGTGGTGGTGCATCATGGTATAAAGGACCATGGATATCCGGGAAAACCGGATGAAAAAGCATGGGTTGTTGACCTTCAAAGGTCATGGGTGGAGGATTGGTTGACCTTGGTGGAAGGTCTTCCAAGTCATCAAGGTATGGGTGTGGTGATGAAGGTGGAGTCCTAAATAGCTCCATTGGTTGTAGTTTGGGTAATTTTAGGGGTGATGGTGATTTAACAGGTTGTGATGGAGCGGGTGGTGGAGTGGTAGCTATTGGAGTAATTGTTGGTGGTGGAGTATGAATGACTACATTTGGTGGTGTTGGAGTAGAGAGTGTGAGAAAATTCTCACTTGCAATAGGTGATGAGATATTTAGAGGAGATGATTCCTCTGATGATGAGTTTGCTAAGTTTATGAAGCAACATGGTTTAACACTAATGCGGGCAGTTCGTTTTGGAGGTCAAGAGGTGGAAGAGTTGTTTGATTTAGTCATGGTGAAGTAATGTAACTAATATGTTCAGGAGAGAAAGTAGAAGAAATGGTGAGTGAGTGAGTTTAGTGATGATCCTAAGGTACTAATTTATAGGCAGAAGGTTTGTTGGTATGTGTGTTTGGATTGGATGTAAATCCAATGGAGAATGTTGGTTCCTAATGATTTGGAACAAAAATTTAAGCTTGTCACATCCTAAGGTCAATCCATTGAAATGAAGTTGAGTGATATGAGGGGGATTTGCAGTAAATGCAAGGAGATAGTGGAAAATCTGTTGATTTGATATTCTCACGGATTTGACGGATCCCTCAAAAGGGTTCCTTACTTGTATTAGAAAGGTAACTCACATGAAAATTTTGAAAATTCAAATTTTGGTGGGAAATTGAGTTCTTAGGGTTCTAAGGGTTCCTAAATCATTCTAGAGAGTTTAATGATCAGTAGGTATAATCTAAAGAAGCTACAAACCAAAATCTAAGTGTCGGGATGAGTCGGGAATTTTTTGAAAAAGTTACTGTTGGTACCCACGGATCCAATCGACAACAAAGGCGGAGCCAAAGTTTGGGAGCCGTCGGATCCGTGGGTTCTGGACTTGCGGATCCAAGTGATACACTAGGCGGATCCAAATTCTGGGATCCGCCAGATCCGTCGTCCGAAACTTCTAAAACAAACAGAGAGCATTGCAAATTTCGCATTTTTCGACCAAAACCCGAAATTTCTCCTATAACATATGTAATAGCTAATATGTACTACAAATATGCTAAATACATATATTCTAACACACGTTTTCTCATAAATAAATCCGATCACAATATTCTACCATATAGGGAGTTAAGCCAAACGGGGGCTTATTCTCGGAAAATTGATAACACTAAGTGTTATCGACCTGCAAATCTGAGTTAGTTCACATACACATCAAGTACTAACATAATAAGTTAAGAACCATACATGTTTAACACATCATTGTCTAATAACATCTAGACCCAAACACTCCTCTCACTTGAACTTCTTGCTCAATTTCTTCATACCCTTGTGAAGTTTCATGATCCAACGCCCTAGATTCTTCACCATTCCCTTTGTTTGACGATGCTCCTCGGATTCATTCACAATCGGTGGAAGTTAACGTAAGTATTCTGGTGGAGGAATCCTAGAATTTGGTAAGCCGTCATCGTCACTCATTGATGATGATGATGTTTGAGGATGAGCACGTTTGCCTTTGTCAACCGCTACCCTAAAATCGCTTAAGGGAACAAAGGTGTGTGGAATCTCATCATAATCAGGAACAAATCCTAAGGCATTTCTAGGAATGGGTGCAAAAGCTCTATAGAGACGAGTCAAGAGCATCCCGTAGGGCATTGCCGTGGTACCTTGTATCGGAAAATCGGCCATTCGCTTGGCGATATAGTATGCAAGGTTGAAAGGTTGACGGGTGGACACACAATACATCATGTAACAAAGACATGCAATGATATGATCATGATTCCCTACCGTACTAATGACATTAGATCTCAAAACATCTTTTAACTTCCTAAACTCGGGCCTAAGTTCGTTTAGCTCCATAGCAAATGGATCTCTAGCTAGTTGTTTACCTCGGTGTGTCCTAGTTGGATTGTTTCTAGGATTAAAGAGATGTTCCCTAATGGTTTCTTTGGCGGTTAAAGGTGTGGCATATGGTGCCGTTCTCTCAAGGTTAGACTCTAAGATTGTTAATGACCACTTATCGGAGTAGACACATGTTCCATAATTTGGAACTCCTAAGACATCTTGATAACGCTCATTTTGAGCATGTTTTTATAGCGTTATTCTTATGATTATGCATGTTATTTGGTTGTATTTATGAACATTTTACGCTTAAAAGGTGCAAAAGATGTGTTTAGGTTCAGGTACAACTATGTCGAAGGAAATAGAGAAAAAGATGAAGAAAAGTCGACAAAATCAAGTAAATATGCGCGAAGTGAAGTTTTCCGTTCAAGACAAAGATTCATGCTATGATTATGTTCAAGTTCAAGAGAAAGATGTGGAAATGAAGTCAAGAATAAGTGCCAAGAAGTGTGTTACAAGTGGGAATTATATGCTAGCTCTGAGTTGAAAGTTATGTGCAAGACTTGGTCTAAACCCAAGGTTTAAGTTTCTAGACCCAAGGTTTAAAGAAGGGGAGCTCATGCCTGAGGTATAGCCGTCGCTGTCACCCATACCCAGGGTCTACATTTTCATACCTGAGGTATGCAGAAAAATTGACATGAAGAGTTGCATTAACTCTTCACTTTAAGCACCATTAACACCAAGGCCAATCATTTACTTCTAATCACTAAAGTTCCTGCATCATTATGACACTTGGAGCCCAAGTTGTTTTCTTGTTGGCAAAGGGTAATCTCCCTACATAAGGATAAGAAAAACATAGAGAGAAGAGACAATCAAGATACAATAAACTACAACAAAATTCTGTCACTATTTTCTCTTACATTTGGGGCGACAAAGAGGAGGAAAACGCAGGAAAAGGAGACTAAAACTCTTACCAATCATAACTTCAATTACGCAAGGATCATTGTTGATCATTTCACAAGTGTTCTTCATTACTTGTAATCATCATTACAACATTTTGTAAGACTATTCAATCATGTTTACTATTGATCAATTTCTTATGGTTATTACTTTGTTTACCATGAGTGGCTAAGTGCCTTATGCACTTGCCTAGATGATGTTTGATTTATTATTCATTTGATTGATTATGACTTATTGGTTCTAACACAAAAGAAAAGTTAACACTAAGAACGAGTTGTGCTATCTTAAGTTTTCTCCACTAAAGAGTTATTAAGTTTGGGTAATTTCTAATGATGTATTGGGTTGAAAAAGACACTGTTAGTAAGTTAGTTGTAAACCTTTGTCTATGAGGGCTTTACCTTATGTATTGACCATTTCATAAGAAACTTAATTTAACTTGGAAAGCTAAATAGTGTGGTTGTCAATTATTTGTGAAACGAAAGTGAATCGGGTAATTGAGTTGTGTTAATCTTGGATTGGTCAATTCTTAAATATTGTTTTTATAATCCCTAAATCTTGACGAGGATTGAAAGTATTTGAAACAATATAGTTAGTACACCACTAATCGAATTAGAACACCATCTAATTTGTTGATCATAATCAAATGGAACCAATGTCATAATCATGTCAAAGGAATTGTGAAAACTAGTCTAGGCAAGTGTAGTCTTTTAATTATTGAATTATCATCATCTTTATTTGCTTGCTAATTAGAATTGCTTAGTTGGATTGCTATTTATTAACAAAAATTCACATCACACAAACAAAACAAATCCTAGTGAACGACCTCGGCTTACCTCAATTATCTCTTACTACATACGGACGAGTATACTTGCTCGTATGTGTTTCGTTTGAATCATTGGTAAATCGTGTTAAAAATTTTAAAACTTGGACTCCTAACGGGTGTATCCCTTGAAACACATCAAGTTTTTGGCGCCGCTGCCGGGGATTTGAATCTCGTTTGAGTGAGTTTTTGCTTATAATTCATTAGTTTTAATCTTACTAGTATTGTTGCTCTTTAGCGTATTCTTTAGGTTCTCTCTAAAAAAAAATTCTTTCTAAATTTTTCTCCCATACCGCCGGTATAAATCAAAACCGGGCGGTATAATCTTACTGTTCGACCAAACCGTCGGCTAAAAAATCCAAACCGCCGGTATCACGTAAAAAAAATATAAAAAAAAATTCTAAGTCCAAAACCGCCGGTATAAATCAAAACCGGGCGGTATAATCTTTCTGTCTAAAATTTTCTTTTCGAATTCGACCAAACCGTCGGCCAGTAATTCCATACCGCCGGCCTGACCATATAAAAAAAATTAGTTTTTAAATCCTTTTCGATAGGCTCGTTTTTCTCGTGTATGACCACTCGTTCTTCTAACGAAGAATTAAGTTCACCATTGTCTAATCCCGAACGTTTATTTCGTAAAAAGAAAACTCCATTTATTCCACCCGATCAAAGAAAACCAAGAACCAAAAATCCACCATTTGAAAACCTTTCCGAAGTTCATCCAATCGTTAATCTTTTTCAAGAAATACCATTTCCAATGGCTGACGATCAACCCATGTGGGGTACCAATAGGGTAGTAGCTCCTACGCCCGAAGCCGCAATTATTCCCGTGAATCTAGGAGAAAATTTTACTATCAAAGGTCATCATCTCTCTATGATTAAAGACAATCAATTTGATGGTAGAGTTAAATCTGATCCACATAAACATATTTCCGATTTCCATGAAATTTGTGACATGTTTCGTTATGGAACTACCGATCCAAATTCAATCTGATTTAAACTTTTTCCATCATCTCTCACCGGAGAAGCGAAAATTTGGTATAATGAATTAAGCCCCGGAGTGATTACAACTTGGGACCAAATGAGAAGAGCGTTTGTTGGACGTTTCTTTCCACCAGCCATGTTTGATCGACTCTTAGGTGAAATTCGTAGTTTTACTAAAAAAGAAGGAGAAAATCTTGTTGAAGCATGGCTTCGAATGAAAAACATGCTCCGTAGTTGTCATGGGCATGGATTGTCACGTGGTAATATTATCCAAATCTTTTACCATGGTCTAGATGACGCAACTCAAGGCATACTTGATGCCGGAGGAATTTTCCTTTATAAGACTCCTAATGAAGCTTACAATTTACTAGAAGATCGTGTACTCCTTAAGCTTGATTGGTCTAAAGATGCCAAAACTAAACCTCAACGAAAAATGGTTGCATTTGCGGAAGCAACAAATGAAAATTCCAAAATCTTGGATATGATGAAAGATTTTACCTCTAAAATTGATTCCAAATTCGAAAGTATCCAAAAAGAAATTAAAGAAATTCGTGAGGGATGTACTCATTGTGGTGGAAATCACTCCTCATCCGAGTGTGATGATAAACCCATGGGAGGTCCCGAAGCAGAAGCTAATTATGTTTCTGGAGGATATCGAGGAGGAGGATATCGTGGAAACTACTATGGTAGAAATTCTCGAGATTGGCAAGATCGTCCACCAAGGGATGATAATCGTTCCCAAACTCGTGATGAAAACCGTCAAACATCTTTTCATGATGAAAATCATTCTCGTGAAACAAAAAACGAAGAATCTGAATTCGAAAAAACCATGCGTGAATTTGTGCATGCTCAAAAACAAACGAACGAATTCATGAAAAATCAATTCTTTATGCTTAAAAGCAAGGTTAAACAAGGTCAAAAGAATCATCAAGCTTCTATCCAAGATCTTGAGACCAAATTTGGTCGTCTTTCTGATCAACTCGCTGCAAGACCATCCAGTACCTTGCCAAGTAATACTCAAACCAATCCAAAACCATCATCATCTGGAAATTATCGTCCACCTCAAACAAGAAATGAGCATGTGAATGCTATATATACTCGTAGTGGTCTATCTTATGATCCACCACCCAACCCAACCCAAACAACTCCTGTTGTCCAAAATAATAGTGGGGATGAAGTAGAAGAGGAATCTAAAGAAAATGAACCAGTTTCTACACCAGTTGATAAACCTACTCCAACACTCAAACCATATAAACCAAGAATTCCATACCCTCAACGTTTGAGGAAGGAAAAAATGGAAGAACAATATGGAAAGTTCATTGATTTACTAAAAGAAGTTAGAATCAACATTCCTCTTGTTGATGTTCTAGCTGGAATGCCCAATTACGGGAAGTTTTTGAAAGAACTTGTTAATAATAAAAGCAAAATGGAAAACATTTCCGCTACTTTCTTAAATGAAGATTGTTCTGCAATAATTGAAAATAAATTACCAAAGAAACTCGGTGATCCAGGAATTTTTCTTATTCCATGTACCTTGGGAAATTCAATCACTTGTGATGCTTTAGCCGATCTTTGTGCAAGTATCAATCTTATGCCATACTCGTTGTATGCGAAACTTTCAATCAAAACATTGAAACCAACAAGAATGAGTATACGATTAGCCAACCATACTATCCAGTATCCTGTTGGAGTAGCTAAAAATATGCTTGTTCAAGTTGGAAAATTTGTTTTTTCCTGTTGATTTTGTGATCCTTGAGATGGAAGAAGATAGCAAAGTTCCATTAATTCTAGGAAGACCTTTCCTAAATACTGCAGATGCTATCATTCGAGTAAAAAACAAAGAACTCGACCTTGGAGTTGGGGATGAGAGAATTTCTTTTTCAATTAATCAAGCAATGAAGTATTCTCATGCTAATGATGACACTTGTTATAGCATTGATGTTATCGATGATATAACAGAAGAAACATTCGATGACTTGCTTGATGAAAGAATTAAGACTCATAAAACATCTGGACAAATCAGTGATGACGATCTCGATAGAGAATTTGCTGAATTTATGCAGATTGACACCGAAGAAATTTCGGAGGAAGAAAATACTAACTTTGAAGAGTTAGAATTCAATAATGATATGATAATTTCAACCTCAATTGAAGAACCGCCAGTAGATCTAGTTTTGAAACCTCTTCCTGATCATTTGGAATATGCATTTTTGGAAGAGAATTCTCTTCTTCCAGTTGTCATATCTTCAAAACTTAAACCTGATGAAAAAGAACGACTAGTTTCTATACTCAAAAAGCATAAAGAAGCTTTTGCTTGGAAAACTTCTGATATTCCTGGAATAAGTCCAAACTTTTGCAAACACAAAATAAATCTTGAAACTGATTCTAAACCAGTTGTTCAAAGACAACGAAGACTCAATCCAAATATGAAGGAAGTAGTTAAGAAAGAAATAATCAAACTTCTTGACGCTGGAATTATTTATCCTATTGAGGATAGCTCATGGGTGAGTCCTGTTCACTGTGTTCCTAAGAAAGGAGGAACAACTGTCGTAACTAATGAAGGTAATGAACTTGTTCCTAAAAGAACTATCACTGGTTGGCGGGTATGCATTGATTATAGAAAATTAAATGATGCCACCAGAAAAGATCATTTTCCATTACCGTTCATGGATCAAATGTTGGAATGACTTGCGGGTAACAAATACTTTTGCTTTCTCGATGGATTTTCTGGTTACTTTCAAATTCCAATTGATCCAGCTGATCAAGAAAAAACCACATTCACAGTGTCCGTTCGGCACATATGCTTATAGGCGTATGCCTTTTGGTTTTTGTAACGCACTAGCAACATTTCAAAGATGCATGATTGCTATTTTTCAAGATATGCTTGAAACCTCCATGGAAGTATTCATGGATGATTTTTCAGTATTTGGAGACTCATTTGAGTCGTGCCTTTCCAATCTTGATAAAATGCTTGAAAGATGCAAAACTTCTCATCTCGTACTTAATTGGGAAAAATGTCATTTTATGGTGACAGAAGAAATTGTCCTTGGTCACAAGATTTCAAGCAAAGGAATCGAAGTTGACAAAGCAAAAATTGATGCTATTGCTAAGTTACCACCCCCAACTAACGTTAAAGGCGTTAGAAGTTTTTTGGGACATGCGGGATTTTACCGTCGATTCATTAAAGATTTTTCAAAAATATCTCGTCCAATGACGAAATTGCGTGAAAAAGATTCAGTCTTTGATTTCAATGAAGAGTGCATCAAGGCATTCGAAACATTAAAAAACAAGCTAACAAATGCACCAATTATGGTTTCACCAGATTGGTCGTTGCCGTTTGAACTCATGTGCGATGCAAGTGATTATGCTGTTGGAGCAGTATTAGGACAGCGAGATGGTAAACATTTTCGTCCTATATATTTTGCTAGCAAAACCTTGAATAGTGCCCAACAAAACTACACAGTGACTGAAAAAGAACTTTTAGCTGTAGTTTTTGCATTCGACAAGTTTCGTTCCTATCTTGTTTTATCAAAAACAATTGTATTCACCGATCATTCAGCTCTGAAATATCTGTTTGCTAATCAAGATGCAAAACCACGTCTTATCCGATGGATTTTATTACTTCAAGAGTTTGACATTGAAATCCAGAATAAGAAAGGTGCAGAAAATGTGGCGGCAGATCATTTATCTAGATTAGAAAATCCAAATTTAGAGGAATTAGGTGAAAACGAGATCGATGATTACTTTCCCGACGAAACTCTTATGGGAATTGAAGATGAAGAAATTCCATGGTTTGCTGATTATGCAAATTATTTAGCTGGAGGAATATTACAAAAAGGTCTATCTCATGCTGAGCGTAGTAAATTCTTTGCAGACTTAAAATATTATTTTTGGGATGAACCGTATCTATTCAAAATGTGCCCCGATGGTATAATAAGAAGATGCGTGTATGGTTCCGAAACTCGAAAAATTCTTGATGAATGTCATCACGGCCCAACCGGAGGACATTATGGACCATCCACCACCGCTAAAAAAGTTTTTGATGCGAAATTTAATTGGCCAAAGATTTTTAAAGAAGCACATACACTTGTGCAGAATTGTGATGCATGCCAAAAATCTGGTAATCTTTCTCGTAGAGACGAAATGCCACAAAAAAGTATCCAAGTTTCTGAAATATTTGATATTTGGGGAATTGACTTCATTGGACCTTTTCCTAAATCTCATAAATTCGAATACATCCTCGTTGCAATAGATTATGTTTCCAAATGGGCGGAAGCAGAAGCTTTACCCACTAACGATGCTCGAGTAGTTGTGAATTTTCTGAAAAAGCTTTTCTCTCGATTCGGAATTCCAAAAGCTTTGATAAGCGACAGAGGAACTCATTTTTGCAATCATCAAATGGAAAAAGCTATGAAAAGATATGGGGTCCACCATCATTTCTCAACAGCATACCATCCTCAGACCAGTGGTCAAGTTGAAAACACCAATAGAGCTTTAAAAAGAATACTTGAAAAAACAGTTAAGGATAATCCTTCTGTTTGGTCAAGGAAACTCGATGATGCTCTATGGGCATTTAGAACCGCATATAAAACTCCAATTGGTACAACCCCGTATAGACTTATATATGGAAAAAATTGTCATTTACCATTTGAAATTGAACATCGTGCTTACTGGGCATTGAGGCAATGTAATCCTGATTTAAAAATCGCTGGAGAAAAATGATTTTTACAATTACATGAACTCGATGAATTGAGACTCCAAGCATATGAAAACTCAAAATTATACAAAGCTCGAACAAAAGCTTATCATGATAGGAAGCTAAGAATCCGTAAAGAATTCAAGGCTGGAGACAAAGTTCTTTTGTTCAGTTCAAAGTATAAATTCAAAGCTCCTAAACTCAGAACCAAATGGTTTGGTCCATTCGTGGTAAAACATGGTTTTCCATCCGGATATGTTGAACTATATGATAAGAAGGGTGGAACTTTCATTGTTAATGGACATCGAATTAAACTATACCATGATGAGGAGCAATTAAATGAAATGTCAAGTGAGGAAATTCCACTTGAAATGCTCGATAAAAAGAAATATACTGCTATTCCCTTCATGGCACCTTTTCCAGTCGATTATAAAAAAGTAATACAATGGGCTGCGAAAACTGGTTACATCTGGGATGTTCTCCCTAGAACTTGCAATACCGCGAAGTTACATGATATTGATAAAACTGGGAAAGGAATAGTAAAAGGAAATGTGGTGTATATTCCAAAGAAATTAGGAAAGAATCCTAAAGATAAACCACCAAAGTAAGAAAGAATGAGTCGGGCTGATGACTCATTAATAAATTTAGCGCTTCTCGGGAGGCAACCCGTGTGTTTGTTTTTTATGCCCCGATGGTTTCACCATAAGTGTGGGGGCCTTAATATTATGAATAATAAAATACAAAAATATTTTGCATTTTTGTGTGTTTTTGTTTTGATGATTATGCAGGTTAGGATGCTTGATCTTGAAATCAAATGAAATCCTCCTATTCCTTAAGCTCAGGCAATATCATTTCTCTTATGTTTCATTTCCCTATTTTTATGATTTATCGTTCTTAACATTGAGGACAATGTCAAACTTAAGTGTGGGGGGGAGGAAATAGGAAATGATCTAGATTTTTAAATTTTTCTATAAATTTGAGCCGACTTTTAAACTGTTTGCCCCTTTTATCTAGTTGTTTTCGCACGTTGAGAATAATTGATAAAGAATAACTAGATTAATCCACTAATAAAACATGTAATTTTTGAAAATTTGAGATGTGTCCTGATTGGCATTGCAATCCATTTTTTTTTGGATTGATAACATTGACAGCACAACCATAACCCATTCAACTAAATTGTGAGGATTTGAAGCCTATTCTTATATAGCATATATCTTTTATGCTCTAATATTTTTGCTATGAGTGTGCCAGCGATCTTATTTATTCTAGAACTTGTACATGCAAATCATTACCAGACCGTAGTGAGATCACATTCGTGTGATATAAATGTATTCGCGTGATAAGAGGCTACCTTAGGAATTAAACCAAATGGCCTTCCATTTTACATATATTGATATATTAGCTAGCCACATTGGTTAGTTAACCACTTCCATGGACCCATTTGTTAGCACTCATTTTTAGTGATAGATTCCATTAGTTCACCCTCCGAGCCAGTCTTTTCATTTTGTTACACCAGAAAAATATAAAAATATTTCTCACCTTTAGCCTTAACCTTACCCTTAGTCAAGTCTTGGTTGGTTACTAGCTACTTGGAAAGATGGTTGTTATGTGGAATCCTTGAAAATGAGAAAGTTGCGAACTCCATGATAATCTCATGGATTATATATTGGTATAAAAAAAAAAAAAAAAAAAAAAAAAAAAAAAAAAAAAAAAGTCATCGTCGTTGTTTGATGACATGGATAGCCAATGAGCTATGAATGTATGATATCAAGGAAGAATCTCAATTTCAAAGGAAAGTGGTGATGTAGCTAGTAGCACTTGGTTGTAGACTTTGGCTATTTGTAAAGTTTTTCAATATTAAAACCAAATATATATATATATATATATATATATATATATATATATATATATATATATATATATATATATATATATATATATATATATATATATATATATATATCCCATGTCTTATCCTTACCCCTTTTGACTTTGTGAAGTTATCAAGTGTAATGACATGTGGTGACCATCCGATTTCTTGAGGAATGAGATAGCGTTGTTAGCGAGCTAAGGTTATCCTTAGTGACCATCCGTTATTTAATAATTCGAGACTTCGTTGTTAGCAAGCTATTATGTTTTACATGAGATAGTGACACAATAGTCTCATATAACCCTTGAAACCTTAAACCTAAATAAAAGTCCTCTTGGATGTTTACATTTGGTGCTTACGCCACGTCGGTTGAGTTTTGTTTCTTGTACAAGCCTATGGTAATATTTGGATTATATCTACGCAATGAGTGTGATTATATTATATTTTCCAATCACTACAAATGAGTGTTGAGTGAATCATACTTCATATTCCTTTCGTGAGGTGTCTTAATATGTTATCAGGCAAGAGAATCATTAAGGTATTGTCAAACATCTCATCTTTTCATTTATAAGCCTAAAGCTCCTGCATCATTATGACACTTGGAGCCCAAGTTGTTTTCTTGTTGGCAAAGGGTAATCTCCCTACATAAGGATAAGAAAAACATAAAGAGAAGAGACAATCAAGATACAATAAACTACAACAAAATTCTGTCACTATTTTCCCTTACATTTGGGGCGACAAAGAGGAGGAAAACGCAGGAAAAGGAGACTAAAACTCTTACCAATCATAACTTCAATTACGCAAGGATCATTGTTGATCATTTCACAAGTGTTCTTCATTACTTGTAATCATCATTACAACATTTTGTAAGACTATTCAATCATGTTTACTATTGATCAATTTCTTATGGTTATTACTTTGTTTACCGTGAGTGGCTAAGTGCCTTATGCACTTGCCTAGATGATGTTTGATTTATTATTCATTTGATTGATTATGACTTATTGGTTCTAACACAAAAGAAAAGTTAACACTAAGAACGAGTTGTGCTATCTTAAGTTTTCTCCACTAAAGAGTTATTAAGTTTGGGTAATTTCTAATGATGTATTGGGTTGAAAAAGACATTGTTAGTAAGTTAGTTGTAAACCTTTGTCTATGAGGGCTTTACCTTATGTATTGACCATTTCATAAGAAACTTAATTTAACTTGGAAAGCTAAATAGTGTGGTTGTCAATTATTTGTGAAACGAAAGTGAATCGGGTAATTGAGTTGTGTTAATCTTGGATTGATCAATTCTTAAATATTGTTTTTATAATCCCTAAATCTTGACGAGGATTGAAAGTATATGAAACAATATAGTTAGTACACCACTAATCGAATTAGAACACCATCTAATTTGTTGATCATAATCAAATGGAACCAATGTCATAATCATGTCAAAGGAATTGTGCAAACTAGTCTAGGCAAGTGTAGTCTTTTAATTATTGAATTATCATCATCTTTATTTGCTTGCTAATTAGAATTGCTTAGTTGGATTGCTATTTATTTACAAAAATTCACATCACACAAACAAAACAAATCCTAGTGAACGACCTCGGCTTACTTCAATTATCTCTTACTACATACGGACGAGTATACTTGCTCGTATGTGTTTCGTTTGAATCATTGGTAAATCGTGTTATAAATTTTAAAACTTGGACTCCTAACAGGTGTATCCCTTGAAACACATCACATCTCCAAATTGATCTAAGGGAATGTTGTATTGGGTTTCATTGATTCTAAAGTGAATGTTCATGAGACCATCGTCGTTGGAACTAAGACCTATGGTTGCATAAAATTCAAGAATGAACCTAGGAATGATAGGTTCATCAATGTCTAAGAGGCCATCGAAATGAATTGCGGCTAATTGCTCGCGGAGATTGGTATCTTCATAGAATGAGGGGTCTACAATCCTACCCTCATGGACGTATCGGTTTTCTAAGGCTTTGAATATATTGACTTGGGCTTCGGTAAGACCTTTGGTTTTGTGGTGTTTGGGAAGGTAATGGATGGTCTTTTTGTGATCGTAGTTGGTTGCGGGAGGCATAGTTATCCTAGACATGAAAAATATATATAGTTTAGTTAAAATTATCGAAGATACGTATAAAGGTCTAGTGTATGCCTACATGGCGAGAATGTGGAGGTGTGGTTATCTCGACTCCTTTTGATGCATGAAAATTATGTTTATGCAAGTTTTATGATAAAACGAGAGATAACCCAAACACTCCTACTTCAATGTAGCTACGATTGAATGTACCCGAAAATACATATTAATTATGTATTCCCTTTAGCATTCAAGAGACATTATGCAAGTGATGTTTAAAACATAACGTTTTTGTATTTGTATGAACAATGTTCAAAAACCGTTTTTCCTAGTCGTGAGAAGATTTTAGCAAAAATTTCTCATGGGGTTTTTGATGAATAATGACAATGTACTACAAGATGCAATTCCTAACTATGAAAAACATGATTTGTTATGCAATTTAGTAAACATGCTTCATGATTTTTCAAGAATTATGCATATCCCCAAGTTTTGGTTTTGTGCATGAAATAGAAATTCTAGACGCAGATCAGGAATGTAAACATGATAAGGATACTTACAGTGATGTTTAGAGCTCAATTTGGTTGAGAAAGATGGCCTAATTTGTGGGTTTGGTGAATTATGGGTCGTATTCCAGTGGGTGATATGTTTTGGAGAGAGTGATGAATAGTATAGGATATTAGATTAATATATATAAAAACTGCCTCAGCAGATGACGGATCCAGCGGATCCCAAACAAGGGTTCCGCCCTTGTTGTCGTTTGGATCCGCTGGATCAGAACTCAGGTTGGGTTTTTGCCGTGTTTGGTTAATCTAAGGTTTGAGCTAACGTTTAATCTATTCACTAGGTTCCATTAATCCTAAACCAAGTCTAAGATAGTTGAAAGGTTCTCTCTTGAGAGGTTTTGTGAGCATATCGGCAATATTGTCCTCTAAGGAAACTTTCTCAATTGAGATGTTTCCCTTCTGAACATTGTCACGAAGGAAGTGGTGACGTATTTCTATGTGTTTGGTTCTAGCATGTTGGACTGGGTTTTTACTAAGATCGATAGCTCCTTTGTTGTCGCAAAGAATGGGAATGTCGTTTAGTTCAATTCCATAGTCGACGAGAGCTTGTTTCATCCATAGTGCTTGTTGGCAAGCTTTTCCTGCTGACACGTACTCGGCTTCAGTTGTTGATATGGCGAGGGCTGTTTGTTTCTTAGCAAACCATGAGGTGAGACAATGTCCTACAAAAGTACAAATACCACTAGTACTTTTCCTATCAACATAGTCACCGGCATGGTCTGAGTCGGCATACACTATGGTTTCTACACCCGTCCCTTTGGGATACCATAATCCTAAATGTGTAGTGCCTTTAATGTATCTAAATATCCGTTTAACGGCTTCAAGATGAGATATTTTGGGATCTTCTTGAAAACGTGCACATAGACAAACACTAAACATAATGTCCGGCCTACTAGCCGTAAGATGACATGGATGTTTTTGTAGGTTTTGAGTCTTCAAGACCAAATTTCTTAAGCATATCTTTGATATACTTTGATTGGTTGAAGAATATCCCATCTTCTAATTGTTTTATTTGGAGACCTAAGAAAAAGTTTAGTTCCCCCATCATACTCATTTCAAACTCGTCATGCATGATTTTTGAGAAATCGTCGCATAACTCTTGACAAGTTGAGCCGAATATAATGTCATCCACATATATCTGGACGATGATAATATGTGATCCCTTTTTCTTGGTGAAGAGAGTATTGTCTACTAGGCCCATGGTATACTTATGGTCAACTAGGAAGGTCTTAAGTCGATCATACCAAGCTTTTGGTGCTTGCTTAAGTCCGTATAAAGCTTTCTTAAGTTTATAAACATGATTTGGTTTTTCAAAATCGGCAAAGCCGGGAGGTTGTGCAACATATACTTCTTCATTTATAAATCCATTTAAAAATGCACTTTTGACATCCATTTGAAATAATTTAAAATCATGTGCACATGCATATGCAAGTAGTATCCTAATAGACTCTATTCTAGCTACAGGTGCAAATGTTTCATCGTAATCTATACCTTCTTGTTGATTGTAGCCTTGTGCTATTAGCCTAGCTTTGTTTCTAGATACTATGCCATTTTCATCCATTTTATTTCTGAACACCCATTTTGTACCGATTATGGTTTGATTTTTAGGTTGTGGAACTAGTGTCCAAACGTCATTTCTAACAAATTGATTTAATTCCTCTTGCATAGCAATAACCCATGATTCATCTTTTATAGCCTCATTTATATTTTTAGGCTCAATTGTTGAAACAAAACAAAAGAAATTACTTTCATTTTGAGCTTTAGATCTCAATGTTCTTTCATTAAGTTTTCCTATGACGTTTTCTAATGGATGACTTTTTGTTTCTTTGATGTTAACTAAATCTCTTTTTACTGGTTCATCTTCTTTATCATCTTCAACATTTTCTATATTTTCAACCATTTGACTTTCAACTAAGTCATCATCTACCAAAGGTGATGTCTTAAAGGGAGGTGGACTTTCGTCGAATGTTACGTTCAATGATTCCTCGACTCTTGAGGTTTCTTTGTTCAAAACTATATATGCTTTACTAGTTTGTGAGTATCCTAGAAATACACCTTCATACGACTTTGGGTCGAACTTGGTGAGATAATCCTTTGTGTTTAAAATGAAGCACTTGCTTCCAAACACTCTAAAATATCCTAAAGTAGGCTTTTTGCCTCTGTATAACTCATATGGACTTTTTGTCAAGAATGGTCTAATTAGAACTCGATTTTGAATATATGTAGATGTATCTACAGCGTGACACCAAAACTTTTGAGGTATGTTTTGTTCATTTAACATGGTTCTACTCATTTCTTGAATTGTCCTATTTTTACGTTCTACCACACCGTTAGATTGAGGGGTTCGAGGAGCCGAGAAATTATGAGTTATGCCATTGGCATCACAAAAAGCTCCGAATTGGATTTCGTTGTCGAATTCACGACCATGGTCAGTTCTAATTGATACTATGTTACTTCCTATTTGATTTTGAATTTTCTTACTTAAGATTTTAAATTTATCAAATGCTTCATTTTTAGTTTTTAGAAACTTAGTCCAAGTATACCTAGAGTAATCATCTACTATTACCAAAGTATAGAAGTTTCTCCCGTAACTTTGTATAGCGGATGGACCAAACAAATCCATATGTAATAATTCTAGACACCTAGATGTAGACACCATGTTTTTAGCCTTATGGCTATTATGAACTTGTTTTCCTATTTTGCAAGCATCACAAAAGTGTTGGTCATATTTCAACTTGGGCAGGTTCCTAACGAGTTCCTTAGATGATAAGGATTGAATTAACCTCATATTGGCGTGACCTAAGCGTCGATGCCATAGAGTTGAGTTTTCGTCCAAGGAGGTTAGACAAAGCTTGTCTTTAGGTGTTTTGTCGAGTTTCATAACATAAACGTTATTCTTCAAAACACCTTTTCCTACAGTTATGCCATCCTTAAGTATTTTACTTCCATTTTCACTGAAAAGGACGTTATACTTTTTGCGGCACAATTGACTAATACTAAGCAAGTTAAATCCTAAATTATCTACATGAGCAACATCATCTATAGTGAGAGAGTCATGAGAAATCGTACCTTTTCCGATGATTTTACTTTTAAGCTTGCTACCGAATGTAACATTACCTCCGTCGTACACTTGGTAGTCTGAGAAAAGGCTTTTGTTTCTCATCATGTGTCTTGAACACCCGCTATCTTTAATCCACTCATCTGGTTCTAGTTCAACTTTTAAGCACACCTAAGTTCAAGAAAAACTCAAGCGTTTGGTCCCCAATATCTCATGGGTCCGTTTGGGTTAAACATGACATTATCATGGTTCAAGTAAGGAAATGGTGGACAATTGTTCCACGGCATATAATTAGGACCATGAAAGTTTCTAGACATGTTTTGGTTCCAATTACTTTGGTAAATATGTTGTGGGTTAACATTACTTTTGGGAAAGGGGTGTTTGGGAAAACTAGTTTGAGGTCTCTGTTGAACTGTTTTAACTCTGTATTCATTTCTAGCTTGACCTCTTCCTATAGAGACTGCTGGTTTTTGTTTGTTATTAGTTATACTATTACTAGGTTTTCTAGTGACTTTAACGAATCCAGTACGGTCAGTCTTTAGAACCTTATGTTCACAAATTGTACCGGCGGATCCTTTTGGTACTACTGGCGGATCCAAAGTTTTGGATCCGTCGGATCCGTGGGCTTCTGACTTAGTTGGAACAGTTTCTTTTTCTTTCACAGTTTGTTTCTTAATGTCACTTATAGTTCCTAGTTTCATAAAACCTAGTCCGGTTTTATCATGAGGTAGTTTTTGTATTTTCATTATCTCATCTGCACAACTTATGTTTTTATCAAACTTTTTAAACTTGGAAATTTGTTTGATGAGATCTTCCTGTGTGGTTTTTAATGTTTCTAGTTCTAATTTAAGTTCCTGACACGACACACACGTTTCTTTAGCATTTTTACCTTTTTCAATTCGTATCTCCTTTTCTTTAAGCCAATAAACTTCGTTTTCTAAAAGTGTCGTTTTGGTTTTTAAGAACTTGTTTTTGTTTATGATTTTTAAGGTTATATCACACAGTTTGTTATATTCTACTTCTAAGGTTTCATCATCTATAGAAGAGTGAGAATGTACCTCTTCTGTATCGTGAGCCATGAGAGCAACTTCGTCGTTCTTGGGCTCGTTATCATCTCCTTCACTATCACTCCAAGCTCCACTGACAAAGGCTCTTTGAGACTTGTTCTTTGGAGGCTTTGGACATTCTCCTATAAAGTGACTAGAGTCTCCACACCTATAACACTTCCTATCTACCTTTCCTTTTCTATCATCACGGTCTTTTCGGACGGATTTCTTTTCTTCACGAGGTGGTCTGACGAACTTTCCTCGTCTCCTGAAGAATTTCTTGAAATCTCTTACCGCCATGGCATATTCTTCGTCTTCGCTACTAGAACAAGACTCTTCATCACTTGACTCAACTCTAGCTTTCAAGGCAATGGATTCCATTTTCTCCTTCTTGCCTTTAACTATTTCTGAGTCTTTTTCCATCACCATTTCGTGAACTTTGAGATTTCCTATGAGCTCGTCCAGTGTCATGCTTGAAAGATCCTTAGATTCTTCAATAGCTGTCACCTTTGCTCTCCACTTTGGGTGGAGTGCTCTTAGAAATTTCCTGACAAAATTATTACTAGAAAAAGATTCATCAAGTGCTTTAAGAGATGTAATAATAGTATTAAACCTAGCAAACGCACTATCAATGGTCTCATCTTCAGAAATAACAAATTGTTCATATTGTTGAACAAGAAGATCAATTTTGTTATCTTTGACTTGTGAGTTCCCTTGATGAGTGATAATTAGTGATTGCCAAATATCTTTAGCCGTTTTACACATAAAAACTCTTTCATATTCTTTCTTAGGTAAAGAATTGTAAAGCATCATTTTGGCTTCATTATTTTTGGCAATCAACTTCTTTTGCTCATCACTGTGACGAATAAAAGAAGTACCTATATCCCGACCACCTGAAATATCATTACTAGTGGGCTTATAGTCACCCTCTACAATAATATACCACAGATCTATGTCCTTTGACTTCACATATGTCTCAAAGCGATTTTTCCAATATATGAAACAATTTGGTTCAAATAGTGGTGGTCTTTGCGTAGATTACCCTTCTTTAAAGTTTTCAAAATCCATTGATCGTTTCAAGTTTTTAAAATACAATATATTTTGAAAATCTTGAGTAACACCGCTTTGGTACCAATTGTGGAAAACTAGAAGGGGGGTTGAATAGTTTTACCGTTTTAAAATTTGATTCGCTTTGTTACTTAATGTGATTTCAAGGAAATTATACACAAACAAATAATCACACAATATATATGAAAAGTAAAGAGAGGAAAGATCAAACCACACAACACTGATGTTTATAGTGGTTCGGCTACAAGGACTCTCTTCCTTGCCCTACTCCACTCCTCGAGCCTCTAACTCGAGAGTTATCTTTCACTAAGAAACAAACTCCCTTCTAGGTGGAGAAAACCTTTACACGTCGCTTACTTCTTTTTCTGGTACTAAGCTAAACACCGAGTTCTTTACAAGGGTATAACCACTCCCGTTTGGTTCTTTCACAAGGGTACAACCACTCCCGTTTGGTTCTTTACAAGGGTACAACCACTCCCAACACTCTTTGTGTTTTAAGGACTAAAACACTAACCTCACTCTACTGATGTAAATGATACAAACAATGATATGCAAACTAGTACAAGATCACACAGTGACTAAACTAGACGGATAACGACAGAACGTTGATCCTTGTATGTTTGATCCCTTTGCTACAAAAGGAAAGATCAAATGAATGAATGAATGATATGGGTTAGTAAATGAATGAGTATGTATTTAAGCTATATGAGTGATAATATGTCCAAATGATCAGCTTGCTATTTATAGGCAAACTGAGTGAACAGCTGGCGGATCCGTCCTTGTATGCACTTGGATCCGCCAGTGCAGGACAGCTAATAGATTTCCAAATCTTTCCAAATCTTGCCATATCTTTCCATATCTTCAAATGTCAACTCTTTGGCTTGAAGATCTAAACAAAATATCACAAAATCTTACCAAGATTGTGTACATGATGCATGCCATGATGTCATCCTAACTTTTAAAAAATAAAGTTTCCATTTTAGGAAATAAACATGTAAATGTATAAAATGTAAATTCTAGTGATCTTGTGAAATGTAAATGTGTTATAAAATGTAAATTCTAGTGATCTTGTGAAATGTAAATGTGTTCTAAAAAGACTTTAACTTGTATTTATGATTTGCTAAAAGATATAACTTGTATTTGTCATTAACAAAACAAAGTAAAGATCATAAAATATAAATAACGTTTTTGGGACGATATTTGTATTAACAGGGAGGATCATTAACTTCCTGCTTTCTCATATTTTCACAGACATATGAGTGGTTATATTACCCGAGGTGAATTGGAACACACCTCCAAAGAGAGATTGAGACTGCAGTGAAGATGACTGATGGTTTTAAATGCAACAAATAGAGATTCTGCTATATTATCAGTTTTGTTTAGCAACTTCACACCTTATATTTGGTATTAAGTGGATCTCAGATGCTTAAACCTTAATACTTTTCGTTTCATTTTTGAGTCTTCAACATTGTTGCATTTATGAAAATGCTGAAAATATAGATCATTAGAGTTCAGTATACTTTGCTTTTATGGAACATCTCATTGCACAAAATTATAGATACGAACACTGTTGCACTTAATCATAAAGGCTGGTGATCATTTGCACCCCTAATAGTCTGTTTTAGTAAACTCTTGGTAATATCTAATCTTCTTATCTTTCTAAATGAGCCAGAACCACTGAAATTTTAACAAATTGGCAAATGCTAATAGCATACTAATTCATAAGTTTCATATTTACAATCACAATGTTTGCCAAACAATTTATATTGTATACAACGTGAGGGCAACCCAGCTCTTTGTCATTAATAGAGAATGGATAATAAGTGTACTAAGGTTATGTTGGGTTTAGAGATGCTGCTGTTCAGAATAGATACAACTGCTCATGTTGTATAAAGGAAAATACTCCAAGTGTCATACTACTGCTAGTGTATTCTATACTACTGCTAGTGTTGGAGATTCTGCTGCTGCAAGAATACGACCAATGGATTAAAAGATACTGCTGTTAGAGTAATTGATACTACTGCTTATGAGATAACCATATATACATCTAATTACCCAACCTAAATAATAAATATACTAAAAACATAAAAACACCATCATCCTAAACTGCTTCACTCCATTTCACCCCAACTTGTTAGAACCAGAGCTCTCTTCCCTGCTTCCCATCAATTTCTTCCTTTCCTCGAGTCGTTTAAACAAAATTTCAAGATCGCGAATCCTCTTTTCTAGATCATAAGGGTCTTGAAACCCATCTTGCTGCTCCCCTGGTTTTGAGGCACCACCACATTTTGCTGCTCCACCACAGTTTGCTGCTGATCCTCTTTATTTTGCTGCACCACCTCACTTTGAACCACCCCCTCCTCTTCACCTTCCTCCTCCTCTTCATCTTCATCATCCTCTTCATCTTCTTCCTCCTCCTCCACCTTATTCACTCCCCAAACCTCATCCCAGTAAAAGTCTTGCGCATGCAGCCAGTTCAAATTTTGACCCCTCATCCACGTATCTACCTGCCTATACGACCCATATTCTGCAATAGGTTCATACCCGAAAGCATCAAACACTGCGTCAAACAGCAAATTGTTGTTTAACACCCACTCGTACTCTTCAGCATCATTTTGAAAGTTACCATTATTTGCTGCCATTGTTGAAGTTTTCTTTGAATTGAAAGGGATATATGTGTTTGTGTGTGTTATTTGGTATACAATCGATAGGTATAAATAGGCTGGAGAGGTAGATGAATGGTTCCCAAGACTTTAGGCGGGAAAAGGGACCAAAGGCGTGCGCCAAAAGTAAACTGTCAATTGAAGTTGTACGAAAAAGTCTCCAATTTTCTTTTACCAAGTATTGACTTTTCATGTACAATGAGTTGATGCAACAACTAGTTGTATCTCACGCTTTGTGAATAATAAACTTCCAAACTCAATATTTCCAACTAGTTGTTTGTGATGTTTGGGATGATTTGGGATCGGGTTCATTATTATTGACCCGATGGAATAAATGTTTGACCGTGACTCGAAAGGAAATAGTAACTCATTTGTTGCGGCTTGATATTGACTCGACTTGGACAAAAATAAAAGAAAGAAATAAAAACAATTGTTAAATTAAAAGTTGTAGAGATATTTGTTATTAAATTTGGTTAATAACGAAGTAAGGAAATTAGTAGTTTACGTGAGACCATGGTTGTCAGGATCCCGATCCTGATCATAGGATCTTACGATTTTACGATACTGCAAAGCAAAAACGATCCGGATCTTACAAAGGATCTTTAAAAGCTTAAGATGAGTCGATTGGTAATCGTCGGTATTTTCCCATAATCCCATTTATTAGTACAAGGTATACTCGTTTTATGATTTAAAACAAGTTTGGACTTACGACAAAATTAATCTTTGGAAATAACAAAATTTCGCCATGACCTTTTCATTTATCGAACGTTTCCAAGTCAAAAGACTTTATTGAAAATCATAATATTCCGCGTTGTGTTTAATAGTTTACCAGTCAAGTCAGTATCTATACTTGTTATTTTAGATTCACATCTAAGTTAACTAACTAGATCAATTGCTCAACTGGGATCAACAGGTTAGAATAGAATGGCTAGTTAGATCCGGCTACTGAGACTATTTCTTTCACGGAGGTTTAGTAGAAAAATCTGTACTAATCTAATAACAAATCTAACACTTTAGACAACATTCATACACGGATACAAGTCTGGAATAGAAAATAGTTAAAATCCATACTGACAACAATGTTGCAGATCTACTCAATAAAGTTTTTGACGTGGGTAGATTTCAATTTTTAATTGCTACTATAGGGATGATCAATCTTTAAACAATCTTATCTCTGTGTGTTTTTGTAATAGTTTTTAAGGATTTGTACTGTTATTAGTCAAATAAGTTGTTTCTGTTGCTTGCTATGCTATGTGTTGTCTGCTGCTAGTTATAGTTAGTCTGCTGCTAGTTGTTTATTCAACTGCTAAGTATAATTATGATTTGTGATTATTGTGGAATATTCTTTCGTATGTTTTTGTGGTTTTGGACTAACCTTTTGTAGGATAAGTCAAAGGGGAATGCTGATTTGATGAGAAAAAGGTGTTAGAAAGATTCAGCAGACATTCTACTGCTAGCACTAAAAGTTTCTGCTGCTAGGCAAAACTTTCTACTGCTGGGGTTATGCTGCTCTGTTTTGCAATTATTGGCATTCTACTGCTTGGTTTGAAAGTAAAGGGACTGTTTTGTAACTTGGCGCCAATAAATCCCTAATTAGATCCGAACGGTATAAAAACCCAATTCGATCTCACAATTGACTTTGTGCGGCCAAAATTCACTCTAATTCAAACCCTAACTCACTTTTAATCATCTGATTCTCAAAAACCCCAAAATCAAAACCCTAATTAACAATGGCGACAAGGACATTCTCCAAGAACCACAATCAGATTGCGTTTCTTCAAAAGGTCCCAGAAGCTGAAGGATTTGCTGAAGTTATTGACTTTCTTAATGCTACGCATCTTAGGTATGTATTAACAGCAAAACCGACTATATATATTTCCCACATGAAACAGTTCTGGTCTACTGTCAAGATCATAACTAGAAATGGGGAAGAACAATTAAAGGCTGAGGTTGATGGCCAAAGGGTAATTGTCTCTGAATCATCTATCAGAGAAGCTCTACACTTCTCAGATGATGAGGATATAATTTGCCTTGAAAATTCTATCATTTTTCAGGAACTTGAGCATATTGGCTATGAGAAGAAAAATAATGGTTTAAAATTTTATAAAGGTCTTCTCTGCCCACAATGGAAATTTCTTCTACACACCATTCTCCATTGTCTAAGTCCTAAAACTACAGGGTGGAATGAGTTCAGCACAACTCAAGCATCTGCTATGATTTGTCTGGCCATAGGACAACCCTTTAATTTTTCGGCTATGGTAATGGATGGTTTGAAAAAGAATATTTCAGGAAAATATTACATTTACCCAAGGTTTTTGCAATTAATACTGAATAATCAACTATCAAAACCTAAGGTTCATAAAAATGTGTCTAAATGCCCTGTGCTTAAAAAGAAACTATTTTCCTACTTGAAAAAGGATGGAACTGGTTTTTCTGGGACTGTAACACCTTTGTCCCCACACATGTTATCTTTGGCTGCTAATCAGGGTGAAGGTGCTAAAATTCCCACAGCTACCCATCACACACCCACCATGGCTACTTCATCACAACCAACTGAAAAGACCCAAACACCTAGGACATCACAACCAGAGAACACTGAGTTTCCTCAGACCAGTGTTAGGATGGAAGCAGATGAGGCTGTCACAGGTGTGGGAGGTGACATGATGGAAGGGGCTAACACTACTGCTCCTGGCTTAGTAGCTGGGCAGGACAGTGTTAACATCAGTAGAACCCTAACCATGGCAACATCAACTGTTGAAGGTTCTCATGAACCAGAAATAGATGGTGGAAACCCAAGCCAAATGGCATACATGGGGGGCTCAGGTGATCAAACTAGGTTTGATACTGAGTTTGGACCCATTGATTCACCTCTCAGGAAATGTAACACATCCCGAAGTGATGAGGGTAGACTTGCAACAATTGAATTGATGGACACTAATGTACAAAATGACAATGTCTATGATTCACCTCTCAAGGAAGGTCACACATCCCGAAGTGATGAGACTAGAAAAGAAACTAATGAATTGTTGGCATCACAAAATGTACAAAAAGACAATTCCAGTGATCCACCTCTCGGGCCAGGTAACACAGGCCGAAGTGGTGAGGATAGTATGCAACTCATAAAAGAATTGATGGAAAAATGTACAACATTGTCAACTGAGGTTCTTGATTTCAAGAAGGAGCTGATGGAGGTAAAAGCTACTCAAGGTGCAGAAATCAAGAAGTTAAAGCAAAGGATTAGGCATCTAGAGGGTGTGCAAAGATCAAGGACTTCTAAATCTAAAAGATCAAAGTCAAAGGTGGATGATTCCAAACCAAGTTTGGGGGAGGATGCTCCCAAACAGGGGAGGAATGAAGAAAAAGGTTCAGGGGAGGCTGAGAAGATGAATGATGAAGGTGCTGCTGGTGTTGAGGGAAATGTTGATGTTGATGTGGATATGGATATTGGTGAAAATGAGGAGTTTGTGGTTAAAGACAAATCTGGTAGTGAAGTGGTGCTTGAAAAAGATAAAAAGGAGCAGATTAGGGAGAAATTGTTGAGTTTGAATGAAGAACAGCTGACTAAACACACAGAAGCAATGGTGGAGTCAAACAAGAGCATGGGAGATTCTACTGCTCAGCTTAAAGAGGCTGCTGCTGTTGAACATGTGGAAAATGTGGCCAAGGGAGATTCTGCTGCTGGTTCAGAGCATTCTGCTGCTGGTGTTAATCAAACTGCTGCTGAGCCAGAGCAAGTTTCTACAGCTGAAGAGTCAGATGATGTTGTTAGCTTGGCTAAGGTAATGCTACAACTTAAGGCTAAATCATCAACACCAACACAATCTCAACCACAACAACAACCTAAAACACAAACAACACCTGAACAACAAACACAATCACAACCTCAACCAATAACAAAGCAAACAACTCCAACACCTCAACCTCCAAGAGTTCCTGTTAAAGGAGTATCCATTAGAGAACCCATTCCAAGCAAGAAACCCACTCAACCACCTACATATTCTGGGGAAGCCAAAGGAAAAATGGTGGAAGAGTCTGAAACATATCCTGATCCTACTCATGTTCCTTTTGAATTTTGGCCAAAAGACCTTGCTGAGAAGTATAATGAAGAAGCTGCAAGGAAATATCAAGCTGAGTATGAGGAAGAGTTTCTTGAAAGGCAAAGACAGCATGCTGAGGCTGAGGCTAAGACAAAGGAGTTTCTTGATGCTTGGGATGAGGAAAGGCTTAACTGTGATGTTGAAGTTGAATTTGCTAAGATGGTAAAGAAGGAAGAGCAAGAGCAAGGTATGCAAACATGGGAAGAAAGACTTAAGTGGATGGAGAAGTATAAAGCTCAAAGGAGAAAATGGTACCTTGCTGACAGGAAGAAGAAGAAATTGCTCAAACCACCTACTGTTAAGCAAATCAGAAACTTTCAAGAACATTATATGAAGAATATGAAGGGCTACAAGCTTGTTCATTTGAAGCAGTATACTGATGATGAGATTCAAAAGATGTTTGAGAGAGTAAAGAAAGAAATGGAAAGGTTTGTGCCTATGAGGCCAGATGATAAACTTCCAAAGGCTTATCAAAGGGTAGAGACTGAGGTTGCACAAGAAAGTGTTGTGAAAGAAAAGGTGGTTGAATCAGAGAAAGTAGAAGAAGTGAAAGAAAAGGTTGTGAAGGAAGAAGAAACAGAAGGTTCTGGTATTGGTAAAAAGAGAACTGGCAGAGTATTGAAGATGAAAGCTAGGAAGAAAAGAAAATCTAATAAGTCTAAGGCAGTTGTGGAAAGTTCGGAGTCTAAAAGTGAAGAAACAGAGAAAACAGAGCAATCAGAGCAGTTCTAAAAGGAAACAATTGAGTTACAACAAATGACTAGAATTGTGGATGATGATGATGACACATTTGTGGATACTGCTCCTTTAAGTGCTAAAGCTCCTGTTACCGGATGGAAGACTAGATTTGATGATAAGACTCCTTGGTTTGAGATACACAGAGCTGGTGGAAGAATTCAAAGGTTTAAGACATTTCCTCAAATGATTAAAAACATAGATAGAGAAGACTTAGTGAACTTGTGGGGATTAATCAAGAACAAGTATGGAAATACAAGACCACAAGATGCGATAGATGGAGTGCTCTAGGGAGATCTAATGATCATGTTTAAAGTTTCTGCTGAAGGCAGAGTGTGGATGGAACAGGGTAGAAGTACTAAGATTACTCTTTGGAGAATGTATGAGTCATGTGGAGTTCACAATGTAGTAATGCAAGGAGGACTTCAAATGTACATGCTGGTAGAAAAAGATTACCCTCTAGCTGTATCTACACTTAAGATGATGGTTGAAGGAGATATTAAACTCAATGTTGATCATTGGAGTCAAATGGTTATTGATCTTATCAGAAAGATGCAAAGAAAAATCTATGGGCAAGATTATGGGAAAAAGAAAAAAAGTGAGTGTTTGGAAGCATCCTACTGCTGGAGTTACTGAGAAGATCACGAAAATAAGCCAAGTGGATACCACTGCTATGCATCGAAGATACTACTGCTAGAGTTAGTATTCTGCTGCTTATTAGATAATCATGTATAGTATGTTTAGAAAGATATTGTAACCGACCAGGACTCCTTAGTCTATAAAAGGAGGATCTAGGGTTAGGGTTAGGCACCTATACAAGATTAAACAAAATGATTTTTTGTAGAAGAGTAGTGTTAGTTGTTTGGTTAACTTTATCAACTCCTAATCAAATGAGTTATTATGAGGAAGGTTTTATTTTAGGGCCCCTCTATTTTATTAACAATTATGTTAAAACAATCATTTGATTAACTTAGACTAATGAACTCCTTTTAGTTAGAAATCATTTGAATTGATTGGTTATACCCATTTGAATTAGTTTTTGATAATCTATCCCTAGGATTAATTTAGAATCAAAAAGATTAAAAGGAGATAATATAATTACTTACATTTATGATTAGAAGACTGTTTTTGAGGAAAAAAGAACCCTAATTATGAGAGGGTTTTGTTTTAGATCGTTCTTGATGTAGTGGCAGGGAAAGATTGTTGTATGTTTTTTATTTCAAACATTTTAGCGACTTAATAAACAATATATGCGACTATATTTTTTTTAAGCGACATTTTTTTTAAAACACCCTCCCATTAACCCACACACACTCAAATTCCACCAAAACACATATACTCAGTGTCACAACCTCTTCACTTACCTTTATAGCTACTGTAAATCAAACCCATAATTAAAATCAAAATTAAAGTATCACAAACATTACACGCATCTTCTCGGATCCTTCTATACTCGAGCTCCTAACTTTAATAATGTTTCGTATTAGGGTATGTATACTCTTATTTTAACTCTTATACTTTAATTTTTATTCCAATAATCATGCCTTTTGCAATCGAGTTACTTGATGTATGTGTTTTTGTTGTTCTTTATTACTGTATTTTACATCAACTATATTTGGTTATTTTTTCAAGTATGATGTCTCTTTGTCTGCCCCAAAAAATATGATCATTTATGTCTATTGGAGTATGTAGGATGGAAACATGTTGATTATTATGGGTTTCAGGTGGTCTTGGATTATGGAAGATCAAGTCCATGGTAAGAGTTTTAGTGAGAAGAACTAGAGAGAGAGAGGGAACCTTGTTGAGAGAAAAACCTGAAAGTTAGATTACTATGTGAAAGGTTACAAGAGTTCCAACCCTTCCCAAGTGTGGGAAGGGGTATTTATACTTCTACATATTGGTGCCCCTAGTGGGCTGTGGAGTGAGCTGACAGTGGGGAAAGCCCCGACCCACTCCACAAATATAGATACGACTATTCTAATAAAACTAATAATACTAATAATACTAAGCTTATATAAATAAGCCTACGAGCTATGTAGATGCTAATTAGATACTCGGGGTGACCGAACCTTCATATGAATATTTATATTCCTAACAATCTCCCCCTAAGGGAGGTCACCCCGGAAATAATAATTTGAATTCTAGCATTCTTTCTTCTGAACTTGTCTTTATAGCTCGTAGTCTTTGATTCTTCAAAGTCTTGTATCTTTGTGCTTTCAGCAGTGATCTTTTGATGACCGTTCTTTGTCTTGGATGATTTTGAGTATTCTTCGAAACTATCATCCAACTTGAGTCTCCAAGTCATCTTTCAGCAGTATGTTTCCATGTGATGTGTGAATCTTTGAGCCGACATGCTCACACTATTTGGTGTCATGATCTTTAGCATCAGAGTTTGCAGAAGCCGTGTTAAAGGTCTTTTAGGTTGATCATGACTTTGTTGAGTTACAATTGTAGTGTGAGCATGTGGTAGAGGATTGGCATCTTTTCTGCAACCTGCTACAACCGCATTCAGCTGCAACCTCAATCAGCTACAACCGCAAACAGCTGCAACAGCAATCAGCATCAACCGCCAGATGTTCCTGCATACGACAGTTAGCAATAAAACGTCCGGTACTTACAAGTTCGGACTTCGAGATTGTTAACAGCATAGTGTGAAAACTCTCTCTAATCCTTACCAAGACCGTTCCTAATCGAAAACCCACAAAGGGCTTTTTAAGATCGAACCGTAGCACATCAACGATTAGGTGAGTCGCTGGAGATCACTCCACGACTGTAGATCGTTAGAAACCGCCGTGACCACTAAGCGTAATCCATAAAGAATTACTGAAGTGACCTGCTTTCAGGGCTGCTTGATGTTGACCCTGGCAGGAATTTCCATTCAATCATTGAGAATTACATTTGTAAATTCTCTCATAAATGTTCTGGCAGATTGCAAAGATCTGCGTAGGACTCATAAGTTTACAACTGGTGTCCTTAATGTTGAACACCCAGTGTAGAAATAATTCGTGTTCCTATGAGATCTTTTTATGCATCTCGTGGCTCTAGACTCGATAGTGCGTTTTGATTTAGTGAGCGGAGGCTGGAGAGGACTGCCACCTTTTCAATATCATCCAACTCGGAGTGAGAGAGACGATAGGAATGTATTGAACTCCGTGACAATTGAAACAAGAGTCCTTTGAGGGACCTTGAGTGGCTAAGGAGGGTTGTGCAGCGTATCACTGGGTCCATGATACTTTGTCTTCAATGCCAGCAATCAACCAAGTGATTCTGACAGCATATGAGTTGACCCGGTTTCTGCCTAGGTTTGTAAGGAGGGTTTCTTTCTTTTCACCCTTTATCTTTACAATTCTTTTTCATTCTTCAACCCCTTCAGTGCTTACCGAGACTTCATTACTAGTACCTTGTTGGGTTTGTTCCAGTACTAGCTCCATCTCAGTCGGCACTTTTCCCTTATCCATTATTCTCCTTTTTAATCATACCTAAGGACTTCTATACTAACTAGTGGATTGTCCCTGGGTAGATCCCTCCGGCTCTGGCGGGATCGTGGGAACTTGAGCCTAACCTAACCATCCTTATAACTCCATGCATTAATTAAAATGGTCGGTCTTTGGTATTCATCCACGATTGCCAAACCAAATCTTTGAAAAATCTCTCAAAGTGTTCATGATTCTGAAACACATTTTTGCAAACACTTGAGAGTTTTATATTTTTCAAATGCTCCCCCTCAACATGTGCTCAAATGATTGTTTTATAAATTTGCACATGTCAGGTGAAGCTCGCACTTTTGAATTGATTGATTTTCCAAGAACATGATCATCGCGAGACACGCTTACATCACTAGTAAACTAGCTTGAAATTATTACCCGTCCAGATCACATTCAAGGAAGATCGCTCGAAATCGGTACATTCTACTCAGACACGTCCTTTGCGAGACACGCTTACATCACCAGATAAACTGGCTTGAAATTATTACCCGTCCAGGACATGTCCTTTCGACTACTGACTTTAGCTATCATCAATTCATTGGTGAAGTCTGAGCCTTGCTCACATAAGATGCATGCCAAATCCTTTGCTCCCCCTCAATAAGTGCATTGGTATACAAAAGAGTTTAGCACTTACTGGAGAGCTTACTTTCACATTCAAAACATTTTGCTCCCCCTCAATATGTGCCTTGGTATACAAAAGAGTTTAGCACATATGGGAGAGCTTACACTTAACTCCAAAACATCACATTTTCATCAGGTTTCATATTTAAATCACATTCTCTCCCCCGATCAAAAATTTCAAACCTTTTGAGATTTGTGATCCCAATTGATTTAAATAATTTAAAAAACATGGGAGAAAATGTGGTCAGGTTTAACATGTTCTGATGATGAAACATACTTTGCTCCCCCTTAATCTAAGAGGGAGATTCACTGCTCATTTTATTCACTACTTCTAATTTTGCACAAAGTGATTGTTAATGACACAAATGATTTTGACCTTTTTTGCGCAGACGATATAATCACCCGCTTTTCTGAGTTAGTAGTCAACATCAATTATCCATCCACCAACAAATCTTTCGCAAATGTAGTTAATCCCCACTTGGCGAGACCAAAATGAATGGTGGTGGTGGTGGTGAAGGTGTTGTTGTTGTTGTTGCTGCCGATGTTGTTGTCGTGGTGAATTTTGAGCCAATCAATAGAGTTTGAACGTCTGATCAAATGGTTAGAATGGGAACTGGCACATTCATTCTGGCTATGGAATCTGCATAAGAATATCAACACAGATATACCTACATACAGATACACTATTCCTAAATAGCTACCCTTCAGCAGCTTGCCACATTATAATACCAAGTTCATCTTATAATCAAACCCCAATCAGGAACTACGTCAAACCACTATCTAGTATGAAGAGCAATTAGCAATCATGAACATGGCAATTCACACAGATTTCAATTTTTAATTCAGGATCTTAGGAACATGATTCTAACATAATAGCAATCTACCTAAGCGAATCCTGAGAACATATGCACAATATCAACAACAATTAAGCAGCAGAGACAAACAACATTTGAAACTCATTCACTTAGTTCATACAAATGTCAGTGGAGCATTCAAGAACATCAAACACATCTGGTTTTCTAACTTCTTTTAGGTTTTGAGTCTTAAAGCATTTTGGGGATTATATGAGGATTCCAAAGTAACACAAATGAACCTTCTAGATACATAAAGCTAGGAAACTATAAGCAAATTGCACATAATGTCCTAAACTTTCTAGCAACTAACACACTTGGTCATTTGATATATTTAAGCAAGATCCTCTTCAACTAATTCCCCATTAACTACAAAACCATTTCTAACAAGTATGATTTAACCAATAAATCCGTTTGATGATATAAAATTTGAATTCACTCTCCCCCTCAATCAATGACCCGTATTCTAGTTGAACCTCAACTAAAATCACGCTTAACCCCACAACTCATCAAACAAGAACTGTCGTGAGGTTTTGTAGTCGTTGATTGAGTGACAAATTTTATGCATAATCCAAGTATAACAAATTTCATACAACACATATTCACCAAGTGTCTCACAAATAATTTTCAGAAGAATCATAGAATGAAAACTATTTGTTATACTAAGAAGATTTCTCTTCTTTTACAAGAAATGATGCACTGAAACGTACATCAAATCAGGAAACATGGATATGAAGTAATCCATGCCCAGGTGAACATCACCCAGTTGGAGGAACAGCCGTCTTTTTGGCGACGTGCTTTCCCCAGTTTGAAGCGCGGGTTGCTATCTAAAGTAATAGCAAGCCATTTAGACATGTTTTAACAATCCATTTTAACTTCTGCTCGAGCTTCATTTAAAGACCCGTGCCATTATTGAATGACATTTCTAAGTCCGTAAATGTTATCGATAAACAGAAGACATGCCTAGGTGAAACTATTTTTGGTATTTTCTATTTTTCAATTTTTATGGTTTTTCTGGTTTTACGTTTCTCTATTTACAATTAGCATGATTTCTATGTATCTATTTACAAAAAATGGTATAAAATATGAATAAGTATATATGTACAAGGATACGAACCAGAAACCATTACTCCTCAGCATTCTGAATCTTCACCGCATTCATCACTTGACTTGCTGAAGAGCAATGTGAGCACTTTCAATCAGGGAATGATTCTGGCTTTTCACTCTCCCCTAATTAGTGCTCTCCCCCAATCTGACAACCTTTCTGATGAACACCCATAATAGGAAGAAGACTTTGGATGAACGCCCGAAATATGAAGAAGTCTTTTGATAACCAAATGCATGTCGTCTTTAATCTTCTAACACTCCCGTCCTAGAGTGACGCCGTCAAAAACCTTAGGCATCTTTTCGGTAGTTTAAGTTGAGCCTCAACTGAAATCTAGCTTAACCCCACAACTCATCAAACAAGAACTGTCATGAGGTTAAACTAAACCACAAATTTAAGCCCAGTAACAACTTGATTTCAGCTTAACCTCACAACTCATCAAACAAGAACTGTCATGAGATTAGGTTAAAATCAAGTTGGACCTATCCTTAAACTACGAAACAACTTGAACCTAACTTAACTCCACAACTCATCAAACAAGAACTGTCATGGGATTAAGTTAAGTATCAAGTTGTAAGAAAAGAGCTCAACATTTTTGAATGTAGAGAAGACTGTAGACTCGACCTTCTTCAAGATTGCCCAATGTGGAGGAACAGAATACCAATCATCTTCACCTCACCCAATGCCTTCCAGTAACCTTACATGTAACCCATCAGCCCGCAGCATACACATGAGATGATAACTCCCAACAGAGAATGTAGAATAGACTGACGACTCGACCTTCTTCAGTCTTAAGTATAACACCAAAGTAACAAGTTGAACCACTGATCATCTATAGTATGTATCCATCCTTGGATATTAAGCCCTGATCACGTAAACCTGTTGTGCGTCCTTGATGTACACATTCTCTCTCCCCTGATGGTTACGATTAATCAGCCCATGACGTAACAGTGAAACGTAAATACCAAGGTAACAAGTTGAACCACTGATCATCTCTGCGGTTCTCAACACCGGAATATATGATTAAGCCCAATCACGTGAACCTATTGTGCGTCCTTGGTGTACACATTTCTCTCCCCCATGATGGTTACGATTAATCGGAATCATCATCATGATGTGTACATGTAGCCTGATGACGTGTACATGAAGCATTGACTAGAAACCCATTGTTGCTGATTGTACCAACCCGTGAGACTATGTCGATTAGCATTCCATAACCATGTTCTTCAACACCTTGATATACGGAAGAAGTAGTGTTGGAGAAACATGGTTTGCACGACTCCTGAACTGACGTATTCAGGAGTCGTATGACCATTTCACAATCATCAACTAACATGTAGATTAATATTCACCCTTTCCCCCCCCCTCAAAAATTGCATATGCCTGCCAACTGCAATTTTTGATGATTGAACTAGTGAATATGAATACCATCAACGGTAAGTAGCTCCACTTGACGGTTCTTGAAGACTAACATGTTGTTTATTCACCCTTTCCCCCCCTCAAAAATTGCATATGCCTGTCAACTGCAATTTTTGGTTGAATACGTGAATAAAAATATACTCCAATATGCGCCGATCCACTTGAAGACTGAATTAGTACGGAAAGAGCGTGAAACTTGTTGATGAGAATGGCCATAAATAAGAAGATTCCTCTTCTTTTGAAGATAAAGTGCACTCAAGCGTACACTTTTCTTTTCTTTAAAGAACGAGGCCTGAACTGATGTATTCAGACGTCATTTGATGAAGAGCGAGGCCTGCACTGATGTGTACAGACATCATATGATGAAGAACGAGGCCTGCACTGACTTGTACAGACGCCATTTGATGAAGAGCGAGGCCTGCACTGACTTGTACAGACGTCATACTGATGAAGAGCGAGGCCTGCACTGACTTGTACAGACGTCATCTCTCTCTTTTTACTTCTTCTCTCATCTAACTCGTTACCAACCCCATTATCATTCTGTCGGCTTGATGTCGTGACCACTGATGGAGAAAACCCAATATGATGAACTTGATACTGAAGTAATATAACCCGAACTTGTGACTTAAACTTGTACTAATGCGTGACAAAGAGCGGTGTAGAGACTTCGTGCAACATCGAATCCCTAAGTACTCTATACTCTTCAACCAACCAACCATCAAGTATAAGACGTACATCACCTCTTGGATATCCACAACTTCGTGTGACACTGAGCACTACAACGTGACTCCTTAAAGTGATAGTTATTTTGCAATAGAGAGAAAGAAGAAATAACTAGATATCCAAGTCCTCGTCATTGTAAATGATGAAAGCTCGAACAAGGATCTCGAAGAATCTTCATCCAACCTCCCCGATATCTTCAGATACTAAGTACACGCACCCATGAAATTTCACTTCAGCCTCAAATAAATAATACTGATCTAACGCCGTAGTCACATCTTGTCGATTAACTGCCCCGATCCAGCCATTTGTGATGTTTTAGCTGATCTTTGATAATGGTTTTAACCCGATCATGGTCAAGAGCGCATAGCCCATCTTCACGGGATTTTACAAATCTATGATTTAAACCGAGAAATAAGTTCTTTCGCGGGATTTTACAAAATCAAGAATGAACCGTGAGATAGCAACAGATTGAATGTGGCATGACTGATTTGATATTGGAGAACATCTGTTTGGGTTAAGAATTTCTTGTGAGAATTACAGTTCACATCACAACTTTTAAAACCTTTGTCCAACTAACCAACCTTGTACACAGATTAGTGACCACTTGATGAAGGAAACCCGATATACCAATACTGAAAACTGAAGTAGAAGTCCCCAAATTTGTTACTTAAGCTTGCACTAATGTTGGAAGAACGGTGTAGAGAATTAATGCTCCAAGCAAATCTCTAAGTGCTCAATACCCAACCCAAAGTATGAGACATTAACACCTCTTGCGATTATCGACAACGTCAATGACGTGTGACACTGAGTACTCCAATAACTCTTAAGTGATAGTTACCCCAACTGCTGGTAACTAGATAACCCAAGTTTTCAACTTAAATTTTGAGCACGAGCAAGTTATCATTGAAGGTCATGCATCCAACCAACCCCGACTTCAAGATAAAATAAGTAGACGCCTTCGAGAAATTCAACTTCAATCACAAATAAAGAATATCAAATTAACTTCGTAATCAATTTGTGCGGTTGAATAGTCAAAGAGAGAAGAAACAAGCGCTAATTATTAGCAGTGCCCAAGACTCATAGTCAGTCCTATCAAACATAGCTGTCTGACCCAGCTGCTTGGATGATATCAGGTGCAGTGCATGGAATAGTTGTCTTACTTTGTACAGGATTTTACAGTTCTTGAGATTTAACCGAGAAATAAATTCAAGAACAAACTGCACAACAGTAAGTATCAGACCGCTGAAATCTTATGCAAATAGCTAAGCCCCAAACCGCTGAAAGCTAAACCACTGAAACTGGAACCGTTAATATTCAAACCTCTGGAGACTGAACCACTGAATCCTGAATCGCTACGATCTGACCCGCTAAAACCGGAACTGCTAAGATTCAAACCGCTGGAGACTAAACCGATACGATCTGACCTGCTGTAACCGGAACCGCTAAAATTCACATCGCTGGAGACGGAACCGCTAGAAAACTCGCACTAATTCTCCCCCTCAAAAATTGAAAGTTCGTGATGGTTGTGAATTTGTCAGGCACAATACATGGAAAGTGACAATAAAACTACTACAACGAAGATGGTGATTAAGACTCTCTTGTAGTAACCCCTCGTTTGTCTCCTCATCAATGGTTTAGCAGATTAGAAATTCCCTGAAGCTCATAATATGCCAAAACCGCTTGATGAAATATGATTAGCTATAGAATGTGTAACAGGTTAAAACTCGTCTCTGAACAAACCACCTCCCGTCTTTAAGTCTGACCACCTCTTGAGAAGATCTCGTACTACAATCCCATTAGAAGCATGAGAAACAACAATCACTTGATGAAGCTTGATAAAGGACAAGTTCGCGACTTATACTTGCACTAAATTTGTGAATTAGAACCTATATTGAGCACAACAACGTAACTCCTTTAAATATAGGTAGTGATATATACCCAACCTTCCATCCTTTATTGCATATATCCACTTCTTGAACATTCAAGTCTAATCACCTTAAATACGCTCGAGCAAGGGTCATCAAACATCGTGCATCCATCCACCCCAAGATGTTTGTGACACTAAGTACACCAACCCGTGAATTAACAAACCAACCAAGTCACCATAATTTCCTAATTCCTGCCGATCTCGAAGTACAAACTTATCCCGAAAAATTGGTCACACCCCTTAAGTTTTATTAAGTCTAAATCCAAGTCCTGCCTACTTGTCCAACATTAATTTCACGGGATTTTACAGCTCTTGAGATTTAAACCGAGAAATCGAATCTTTCGCGGGATTTTCTAAAATCTACAAGAGGAACCGTGAAATCAACACGAATACCAAAGAGTGACGTGCAATACCAATCTTCGAAATTCAAGTCACAAAAGTCAAATCACAACTTGATTAAATCGCAACAAGTCAAGTCACCAATTGTCAATTTGCAACAAGTCAGATTGCAATCAACCAAATCACAATTAGTCAAATTGCAAGTGTCAACTCGCAACGTCATATTGCAACTGGTCAAATCACAATCAGTCAAGTCGCAACAAGTCAAGTAGCAGCTTGTCAATTTGAAATTAACCAAATAGCAATTTGTCAACTATAACTCATATTGCAAAGATTATATCGTAGGCTCACTCAAATCGTAGGCACCAATAGGACAGCGCTGCCAAATCCACAACTCAGTAATCACGTTGACATTCATGTACCCAAGTACCAGCTGTGACGTGTGTAGCCTTATGAACTTTTGTATATCCAAACATACCATTCAATAACCCAAAGACTATACCAAAACACAAGACAATGCATATTGGAACACAAATCCATTAAGCATATGTGTTAAATAAATTTTGATCAAACATGCACCAGTTAATTTTTGATCAAATCAAGCAACAAAAATTGATTCATTACGCTTTGAAATATTTTCAGCCCAGTCCACTACTTTCTACTCATATGCAGTGAGCCCATTATCCAATCCAACATGATGTACATACCCATTCAATCCAATACGAGTCCAGTCCGAGAGACTTATATTCATCCCAGCCCAAAGAGATTTAAGGTCCGATCCACATATTGTACATTGCCCAAGTCATCGGGTATTAATAGCATCTTAACCCTAATCTTATATTAATCTCATCAGCAAATCCGCCTCCCTGCTACTCAATCATATCACTATCAAACCCTAATTAACCACACTTTTAATTCCCAAATCAGTTTCAAAGTATAACCCTAATATCAATTTTACGCCCCCATCTTCTCTATCACTCACCTATCTCTATCTAACACAAACCCTAGTTACACGAATCATTTTTACCGTCTTCCTCCATTTATATTTCCCCAAACACATCACCCAACAAGCATACATGACCGATTCGATAATACAATAGCCGAACACATAACAATCTCCTTCATCGCATCTATTCAAAAGCTCATAATTGCAAACCGAACCAAGTAAACCGTTTAGACAACATCAGTTCTTTGATGATAATTACTAGCACTGCTCTCTCTTTCTTGTTAGATTTGTGGACCCAGCAGTGAACTTGCTTCAAGATCATCAAAGATGTTCTTGGGTAAGTTTGATTTCAGTTTATCTTAAACCGAAGCGAAGAAAGAATGGAAAGGTGATCGAGTAAGTAAGGTTAGATATTGAGGTTAGACGAGATTTTGTTGTTGTAATTAAGGTCACACCAAATAGAAGATTAGGAATAGGACTGAGGATTCATTGTTGTAAGTTGAATGTTAATTGAACTGGATATGAATTATACTTAACCATTTTGATTGTTGATGATCAGTTCCTTTGTGGTTTCGTTGTTGTTGTTGATTAATTCGGGTTTGGTTTTGATGTTGTTCATTCATCATTTTTTTTTTTTTTATTTGACTTGTGGACTGATGATGTACTAACTGAGGTACGAGTTGGCATAAGGTTTGTGGTCTTGGTCTTTGTCACTGCTTCATCTCTATTCTGTTTCACTTGAGTCAAGAAGCACACCCTTGAGTCGTAGTTGCTGCTATTTGTATTGGTTTGGCTGTGACAGACAAAACGCATGATCTGCTAAAATTTTGGCAGCATAACCTTTCTTTTAGGTTAGACAAACCGCATCCATGAGCGGATAGACAAACCGTATCTATGAAAAAAATAGACAAACCGTGTTGTAGACAAACCGCATCGGAGACAAATTGCAACTTTGACCAGTCAAAGCTGTCACTTTCGTACTTTCCCTAAAAAACCGGATCTGGGTTTTTCAAGAACAGATGCATAACTTACTTGTTAATAAACTGAGACAAATTAAGATTAAACCATATAAATCATAGTATGAGTCAGTTTATAACTCAACAATATAGCACTCAACCACCGATTTGTTATGGAAGCATATGACTTTTCCGACCAGATTCCGACTATCAATTCTGACCAGTTAGTGAGCATGATTTTCAGGAGCAGAAAGTCACAATGAATAGCTTAGACACAACCACTCATATAGATACCAAGTAAAATAGACACTGACAAGAAACATGATGAAGTGGACATATTGACTGTTAAATATGGCAGATTAAACACACGAACCACAAAGTCAAACAAATGTAACAAGCTGAAAATAGCTTAAAAAGAACAGCTTAAAACCGAGAGTCAAACCACAAAAATCAACACAACTACCAACCTGGCTCTGGTACCAATTGTAGGATCGAAACATGTTGATTATTGTGGGTTTCAGGTGGTCTTGGATTATGGAAGATCAAGTCCATGGTAAGAGTTTTAGTGAGAAGAACTAGAGAGAGAGAGGGAACCTTGTTGAGAGAAAAACCTGAAAGTTAGATTACTATGTGAAAGGTTACAAGAGTTCCAACCCTTCCCAAGTGTGGGAAGGGGTATTTATACTTCTACATATTGGTGCCCCTAGTGGGCTGTGGAGTGAGCTGACAGTGGGGAAAGCCCCGACCCACTCCACAAATATAGATACGACTATTCTAATAAACTAATAATACTAATAATACTAAGTTTATATAAATAAGCCTACGAGCTATGTAGATGCTAATTAGATACTCGGGGTGACCGAACCTTCATATGAATATTTATATTCCTAACAGAGTACTTTGCAATATAGCACTGTTTAATGATATGAATGTTACCTTAAAGTGTCAAAAAAGATAAAAATATGAGCATTTATAACACAACCTGTTTGAATAGATGGTTGTTATTCATTTACAGCACACCTTGTTTCCATCTAGCACGGTTTAAAGTGTAAAAAAAAAAAGGTAAAAATATTAGCATTTATGTCTATTGTAGTGCTTTGTCACCAGAATATGAGCATTTATAGCACAACCTGGTTCACTATAATAGCTTTTAGAGTAGCTTTTGTTTTTGTTCTTGTAGGAATATGAAGCCAAAGCCATCATCAGAAGTAAACCAAATTACTTTTCTTTAATGAAATCCAAATTGGATCAAAAACGAAGGAAGTTGTTTCGGGCTACTTGTTTTGGTAAATGGTTGGACCTTTCTTATTTTGACCACGAACCACATATGATAGATTATATCTTACAGAAACAATGTTGTCCGAGTAATGCTCATTATGATATGCCCATTGTATATTATGTTGAAGAACGTCCTCTACATTTCGGCCGACCTGAATTTTGTCTTATCACTGGTTTTCGTTTTGGAAATGTAAGTTTTAGCTCATATAAGTCGGGATACCTCAATTTTAGGAACAGGGTTTTTCCACTCCATGTAGGTAACAAAGTAACCAATTTAGATATTCTTGGTCTAATTGAAGATGAGCAGGCATTTGGTATTATATTCGACGAAGATGCAGTACGTCTTTGTCTATTTTTAGCATTGGAGGTTATCTTTATGGGCAGATTATTAATTGAAGAAGTTGATGATACACTCTTCCAATTGATTGAAAACCTTGATGACTGGGATGCTTTTCCATGGGGGGAGCATATTTGGAGACATTTGTATGATCAAATTTTGGACGTGGCGGATAAACACAAGTATAAATTCCTTGAAGGTATTAACAAAGACCGCAAGTTTGTTCCAACATATACGCTTTCAGGCTTTGTTTGGGCTTTCAAGGTTACTATTATTTTTTTTTAATTATAGACAGTGTATGCTACTTATGTTATGTTTCTTTCACTGAAATTGAAGAATTCGTTAACATTCTATAGATATGGATAATGGAATCTTTTGAAAGAAGCATTATTTGGTGGAATAAAGTGCCAGAAATGATACCAAGAGGAGTATCGTGGTCAAAGAACGCAACATTTAAAAGATCAGATTATAAGTATCTTTTTGGAAAGGTAAAACTCTTCATCAAATATGTCGTATTAAAGAACGCAACATTTAAAAGATAAGATTATAAGTATCTTTGTTTTGTTTTTTTTTTTTTTGGGGGGGGGGGGGGGAAGGAGGCGAATGTTGTTCAAGATCTTAGACCGACATTAGCTGAGAGGAAATCTGATTGGTATATACACTTTATGGATTTTTTCCATCATTACATACCTAGAACTCCCCCAGTGAAAACCACACATCTCGCTGATGAGTATTTCAAGAAGTTGGCCGCAGCACGCAAACGTGGCAAGATAGAACGGAAACATTTACCTATTATACGCAAAAGTGAGAGCAGTATAATAGAGACCAGCATAATTCAGGATGCTGTTATTACAGAGTTGAATGCCCATTTGTTCAAACTCGAGGGAATTATTCAGGTTCTTTCTCGAGAAAGAAATGGGGTAATATATCCTGTTGACTTGTTTACTTACATTGACATGCCTTTTTTCTTATTGATTTTGTTTTTGAACCGCTATTGTTCATTCGCAGGAGAAACTGGTGTTTGATGATGATCTTTGGAATCTCAGTGCAGAGTTTTGTGACGAGCTTAATCATGATTTTCTTCAGTTGTTCCATTCAAGTTTGGATACCAGTGCCTCACAACGTGTAGATGTGGATGATGATGACGATTTTGCAAGGGTAAGTTATAGATTTAATGTACATGTAAACTCTTACCGTACCGTAAAATGTTATATCAACTTTAAACTAAGTTAGCTTTGACAGGAATTTATGATTCAAGAAGAATTAAGATTGAGACGTAAAGAATTAGAAAAGGTGCGGTTAAAAGAGCAGAAGTTGAGGCAAGAGGAGAAGAGGTTGAGGATGAAAGAGGATAAGATGATAAGGATGGAAGAGAAAAAGAAATTGCTCGATGAAAGGGAAGTTAAGAAAAGGGCAGAGGCGCTTAAGAATTCTAATCATTGGAAAAATGCTATGGCGCGCATAGCCCATACAAAGAGGAGTGAAAGTTCTGGTGAAGCTAATGCGTATTATTGGACAAAAGCATATGCGGAAAAGAAAGCACAATGCTTTGGCTTACTTGTAACAACCGAGAAATTTCCAAGTCATTATTTTACTAATTTTATTTGCTTATTATGCTATTTTAAGTAAATTGGTTTTTGCCGGGAAAGTTGCCCGCGTACGTCGTGACACGTACACTGAAATTTGTAATTTGAGTCAGGCTATGCTTAGACTAACCATTAATATGATTTATGTATCCCCACATACTTGTTTTCATATGGAATAATTTAATTTTCCATTTCTACGCGAAGTGTGCACATTTTACGTTTTACGTGTTTTCGGCTCGCGGTTTAAGCTTTAAAGACATTATAACACTCCGAAAGGCTCGGGAAATTTATGAAACATCAAATTAGGTCATTTTAAGTTAAATTTGATATTCTTATGAAAATAGTATCTTCATGGCATTTATTTTCACAAACTATGCATAAAACGTTACTGGTTTAGCCCCGTTGGCCTTCAAACTCACTCTGTGACTTATAATACTTGTATAAATCATGTGTACTATGTATTTTTACAAATTTATAAAATAAAATGCACCTTGAGACCCACAAAAACCGGCCTCCCCCATAAGCCACTAGAAATTCATGCATTTGATACACCACTAGTTTCCTTTTTGCATAAATAGGTTAAAATTTCACTTAGTTATTATCACCCATAGATATTCACTCCAAAATTCTGAATTTCTCTCCTCTTGTTGCTGCTGATGTCAAGAGCTTTCTAAGCCAATAACACCCTTGGGATTTGATCTTCTTAGTTACATTAGTGCTAGACTTGAAGATCCTTGTATACTAGTAAGTTTCCCCAATTTATTCCATCTCAATTCCTAGCTTTTCTTATGTTTATTAAAGATTTTTCTAGACTAAGCAAACAACTCTTGCATGTGTTATTTTAGATAGTTTGATTCAAGATCTTATAGGAAATAGGATGTTTGATAATTGGTTAGGTTTGATTGAGTTGTTAAATGCAAGAGTTGGATGGATTCACAAGAGTTTTGATGATGTTTCCATATGTTTTGTTATAAAACTTATTAGATCTACAAAATAACTTTTATACTCCTGGACTTTTTGAGTTCTCTAGCTAAGAAAATAGTAGTGATGATGGAATATAGGCATGCATTGGTTCAAAAACCCATTTATTAGTCTTAAAGTAGATCATTGTCATTGGCCCAAATCTGTCATTGGCCCAAATCTGTCCCAGATTTCATCCAACAAAACGACTTAACTATTTTGTCCTCAGGAAGTTTTATGCTTAAATAAAAATATTGGGAGTTATCCACAGGTCTTAGGATCATTTCCCCGAAAACCTTACATCCTAATTCATCTTGGAGATTTTTAGAGAAAATCCACACTAAAACTGGTCCAGGAATGCATGTCAGATTTGATGGGCTATTTACTCTAAAATGTTGTAAAGAACATTAGGTTGGTGTAAACATGAAAGTTGTAGCCAAGACCTGTAGAAAACTTTTCCCATAGGCCATGTGTCCATTAGACATGTAGTTAAAGAGATACAACCTTTTTTCTAAACTCATTTAGATGCTGAGTATAACTATTTAGAGACACAAGGGTAAATTGGTAATTTCACCCATGTTGTAAAGTTCTCAGTAATGTAAGGCCTTGATTTTCATATAGTACAGAGTCATACCTTTCTAAGCATATAAATTTCATAATTTTAGCCTTCACGGTTTAGAAATGGCGACCCGATTAGTGAGGTAATTTCATAAATTTTCCATCAGCTTTGCATTTTAAACCATTTAAGCTTTTATAAACGTCTTTTTGACCCATGACTTGCTACAAGACTTTTAAATAAATGACCATATGATATTTTGAGTTCAAGTACTGAGTTAAGTCATAAAAATAAAGTATTATACCTAAATCCCCGAGCCTAAGTCGTGTTATATTTTATCTAGGTCACTTGTGATCTTTGCGGTTTTTCTCGACGTGCACACTTCTCCGATTTCCGTTGCTACTTCATTATTGGTGAGTTCATAGCCCCAAGTTTTACTTTAATTGTTTTATAAACTCCGTGGGGGAGATACATGCTATAAATATTTATGATCACAGTTGTTTTGAAATTGGATGCTATCATATTATTATTATTGCCTAAGTTTCCCATAGCCAAAAGTCCCTTTATCGTGAACCGTTAATCACTTGCGAGTGAACGCGAATACAGTGAATAGATCTATTGGAACTAACAATCCCCACCAGAAAGAACGTGCCTATATGGCAGTCGTGTATTGTATTCGTCCAAAATGATAGGTGTGGCTATTACCTATGTATAAGGGCTGATTCGAAATTAGATACGTAGTGTCGGGGTCACGAGCTTAGGGCAATAATAACTGAATTAGACTATGCATTTGTTGCTTAGTCATTTTTATGAACTGAATTATATTGTGATCAACTTCTTATTACTAAAACTCTATGGATTCACTCAACCTTTGTGTTGACGTTTTAGCATGTTTTATCTCAGGTTTAAAGGCATGAAGGTCTTGGATGGAGTCGCACGGATATATTTTGAGGACTCGGCATATTTTCACATTTGAAGAGACTATATTTTAAAGATTTATGTTATGTTTAAAACATTTGCAATCTTTTGAAAACATTGTGTTTTATGAAAACTGTTGGGACCTTTGCAAACTCTAAGAATTTAATGTATCAAATGTGAAACACTTTTAAAACGTCTCTTTTCAAGGGTCGTTTTCCATGACTTGTACTTTGTGCTAGGAAGTAATACCCTAGTGATCTATCTTCCGCTGTTATAATTTTTGGGGTGTTACATTACTGAATCCAGATATGACGGAACAGCTTCAGAATGTTAAGCCATGGGTTGAGGTATGAAAACTACTTCTTTGATTGTTTAAAATATATCATATTTTTCATTTATGCTTATAAGCGTATGTAACACCCCCAATTTCGTGATACGCAACGGAATTCAAGCTGGGTGTTACTCGACAGTACAACAGTTATAGTAACAGAAAACGATCTCTAATGGAGTCGTTTTAAAAGATTTATCATTCGAATTTTATAAATATCAGAGTTCACAAAATGAGGTCCCAGTAGGTTTACAGTTTATTAAATAAGTTTCGAATGATAATTAGCCTTCTATCAGTATCCGTGCCCCTCCATGCCATCCTCGCTCATAATAGACCTGAGATAAACATGCTAAAAGCATCAACACAAAGGTTGGTGAGTTCATAGAGTTTATAGGTAAAATCAGTTTGATTTCAGTAGTCAAAAGTTGAATAAATCCATAACGTTTAAAGTTATAGTTAGTTTGAACACAAGCTAAATAAAAAGAATTCAGTTATATCACAGTTCGGTATATTGCACTAAACCTCATGACACGCAATGCGTTGACAGATTCCAGTCTCACTAACATAATAAAAATGAAAGTGGTTTGCCCCCAAGTGAGAGCTTGCCAAAAACTCCTCATAGATTTCAAATATAATGCATCTGTCTAACCGGCTACCACAAAGATATCCATCCGACTAGTACAAATGGGTCGTCAGGCCAATAGATCTATTCACTATATTCGCGCTCACCCAGCAGGTGACTAATGGTGCATGATACGAGGGACTTTTAATAAATATAAATACAAATAGGCAAACGTTAACTTAGTGCAATAACAATCATGAAAACGTTCGTTAAATTACTTGTGTTAAGCATATAATAAGTTTCAATAACGTTTCATCTATCGAGTAAAATGTTTATGAACAAGATTTATAAGTTAAACGAGCATGTATCTCCTCCAAAGAGTTTAAAATAAGAAAAGAGGGGCTATGACTCACCTAAGCAGTCTGGACGGGAAACAAATCAAATATAGTGGATAAAATGCTCCGATATGCAACCTACATGAATATGTCAAGTTTTTCAGTATTCGTATTCCTATATACGTGATTTTATTATTTGTTTCGTAAGTGTTTTGTTAATGATTTAAATGTTGATGAAGTCTCTTCAAATATTGGTGGATGCTAAGGTTTTATCGTATTTCATATTTTATGTTTATGTTCCGCTTGTTCGTTCGTTGACATATAAATAGTTCATATATGAGTTTCATAAACTCCCGAGTTGTTATACGTATTATAAGTTTTATAGCAAATTAAGTAAAATATATTTATCGAATTATGTATAAAAACATTGTTCTTTATACCCTTGAACTTTTATAAAAATGAAAACTTTTATCCTTTAACTTTGGTAAAATGACAGTTTTTACCCTATAGTTTCAAAAATGACAATTTATACCCTCTAATATGGATTATTGACAAAACAACCCTTATATTAATATCTTTGTAAAATTTACATTTTCGTCTCAAGAAATCTCTATCTTTTACTTTTAACAACTTTTTCCATAATAAAAATAAATGAAAGAGTGCTTTTGGTTTTATGCCCAAGTCGCCCAAAAGGAAGCAAATATAAGCGAGACCGTACAAGGTTTTTACTACGTTCTTAATTCTTTTAATACTATACCGGGTGGTCTTTACAATGTTCTTATCTCGAAGTCCTAAGGTTTTATGGTTTGCTCAAAATAAGTTATTAAAGTTGGGATGTTAAGCGATTTATAAAAAGGTGGTTGTTTTATTGTTCGACCAGCCCAGGTACAAGGGTTAATTTGAGACGGGGCAAGACCAAGTTTTGACTATGCCCTTGTTCCTTTAAATACGTCACTATATGGTCTTTAGAATGGCAAAAATCCAGATTTCATAAAGTTCGTTTGGTTATTGAAATAAATGGCAAAAGTTGGGGTTTCTAGCTTGTTCGACAAAAAGGAACAGAAAAGAGAAAATTTGATAAAACAAGATTTTGATCTCGGATCTTCACAAGACTTTTTCAGTAGTTTGTAAATAGATTATTAAGCTTTTTAAAAGTTATCTCATTAGTAGTTTGAAGCTTATATTTAGTGAAAGCAATAAATATGTACAAAAGTAAAGTTTGGTTTTTGGTGAGTTGCAACCAAAATAAGACCCAAAAAGACACATGATAACTAGCTGTTTTGACCGGGTTATGGGGGCGTTCTAAAGTCCCCCAGGTGGTGATTAAGTAGAGTATTTGGTTGGGGCTGGTATCTAAATCTCGAGGTAGAAAAGTAAGGGGCAAGTTGGGTACTTGGGGCTGTTTTTGGGGCGACAAGACCAGAAGCAGGAAAACATGTTTTTAGGTTTTCTTTTACAAATTCCTAAAGCTTGTTTCTATTACATGTTAAATGATTTATTAACTTGTTCTAATGAATTATTGGTTAACCTTTTAAGTTCATGTGGTTTTTACAAGTAATAAAGAGGGTATTTGTTTACTGATGTTTACAGAAACCTTTGAAAACATATCTTTGGTCTATGCTATTAATTAGAACTTGTTTAGTACCATATTCAAACATGTTTAAGGATTATGGAAAGTATTGAAAAGGGTTTTAGGCACTTACAAACTTGGAATTTGACTAGAATAGAAATGAGGCTAGCTTGGCTTCTAAATGGAACAAGGGTTTTTTTCCTTCTTTAGGCTTTTGGGTTCACTTCCTTTGCTTCTATTTGAGACTATGGGATCATAATTTTAAGTGAATGGGTTTCTATTCTTGGTGAATGTCGAAATAGGGTGGAGTAATATGAAGGAATGTATGTCGAATTTATAGAGAAGGAAAACTAGGGTTTTCTAATATCTTAGGTCATCATGTTAGAAGGAGGGTGATGTGTATAATCATACACCATATCTTAGGTTGAGGGTTTATTTGGTGGAGTAAAAACCAGGTGAGGGGGGGGAAGGTGGATCGATCCTAGCCATGGATTTGAAATTATGTTGAGGTGGTTCTAGGGAAGCCATGGATTTTATAGAAAGCTAGTATGATCTAAAGATGTTACACGTAAGGAAGTCTTGAAAAAGGATATGTGGTCTAGTTCTATTATCATACGTATATCTACATATAACAGGTTTATGATATTGTAACATGGAAAATAATCTTATCACATTTTCACTAATTTAGTGCAAAATAATACAAATAATGAGAACACTGAATATGTTATAATAGTCTTGTCTACTGTGTATTTGATTATTAAGAAAACATAATTTCGAAATGTTTACTAAGATGCTTCCTGAGGTACTTAAGTTATACACGTTATGTATTTTCATGCCATATATAGCATATGATGGCAAGATGTTACACGCTTAATTACAATATTTTTATGGATGGACATGCGTACACATTATATATATACTCTTGTTGTAGTATATCATGGTTGAAAGATCATGCATATAATAGGTGGCTGTGGAAATTAAATGGTACACATCTCATAATTTGCATGCATGGCACAATATTATACATGGACACATATATTTGTTTGTTGTATTCTATAGTCCAAAATCTTACACATTCAAATATTAATATATATGTTACACGTTTAATTCTTGCATGGCAAAGGAAAATCATATATGTTCATATAAAGTTTTATGGAAGATTTTGTATGTACGTTGCATATGTATTAACTTTGGAAAGAATTACATGCACATATGGAAGATAATCATACACGTACATAGGTAATGGAAAGATTGCATGTCATTGTTACAAGATTATACACGCCTATATTTTACATGTTAAGCGTTGCATATTATGGCATAAGATGTTACACATTAATATGTATACTAACTATTAGTTTGTTATGGCTACAAAATAGTACATGTTTAGTCTACATGACATAGTACAAAGTTTTACATATTGTTATATTGCATGCCATTTGTAACAATCTTAAATAAATTAACAAATAGATAATTCATGATCAGTATCACATGACGCAATCTATAACACAACTAATGGAAAGTAGGTCGGACCTAAATATTGCACAGTTCCATTAAAAAGTATGACAGCATAGCAAGATGCACCATTATCTCAAGTTAATAAGCTAGTAGAAATAAAACATGATCTTATCTTCAAACTCATGCATGTTGCATAATTATTCCACATATAAACTTGTATAACAGATTAAGGAATATGCATGTTATTATTTAGACATGTATGGACTTGGTATTATGGCACGTATGGTATGCATGAGAGATGGCGATGTGACATGCTTTATATACATATGTTAATATTTAAAGTGTAGTTTGATTCCGGTATTTACTAACGTTAAATTCTTATGTTACGAAACCTAAGACCGAGTAACGTAAAAAAATATAATATTTATGAAAATGTCATAGTTTATCAATATACTCTAATTAATTATATTTGACGTGTGACAAATTTAACGGAGAGCTTATACGTTAATAAAATCTAACAGGTTTGAGTATTCGTATTACGTAAAGAGTATAATGTAAAAATATAAAAATAACAAAGTGACAATAATTCATATAAAATATATAGACTTATCCAAATCTTGTGTTTGTCGTAAGTATTATATAAAGAAAATTTTAAATTTTCCCGTAAAAATGGCAATTAAAAATAGTGACTGACATTAATATTTAATTAATTGTTATTAATTACAGTGAACATTTACCAGTGGTTACAGGGTAATTGTGTGATATACTAGGATCTAAAATGTTGGAACAACGCTGCGAACAAGGTTCATTTGACAGATGAATTTGACCGATATCTTGGTCAAATTGGTCCGCTTAATTGTAAGTTCCCATGGTGTGAAGATGTGAATGTGGATAGAAGGTTCTGGGAAACTTTAGTTTGCTTAGACCCGACTAGGCAAGGTTGGCTAATGGATGAGGCAAGTACTTATACAACTGCAATTCACCCTATAATATTGAATTAATTTATTTTAAGTTTGTTCACGCTCGTTTATGTTTCACAAATTACAGCACATAGAGTTGTGGGTTAATTACATGTGGCACGTTAGACCCGATACGGCTGATTGGGCGATGGTTAGTGGCTACTTTGTTCAGCTTCTACTTCAAAACTCGCTGCCTTTGTGGTATGCTAATGGGGAAAGGTACTATATTCCATGGTCTGATGTTAACCATGTAAGTCCTTTGATTTCCATATTGGTAGCATAATAATCCACTTGCTTTATTTTTTAAACCATTTGCTTCACATAACCCAATACTTTTTGTTGGCACAACTGCTTTGTAGGTTTTTATGCCTATTAATGAAACGGAAAGTCATTGGTTTCTTGCTCGTTTTGAGATACAGACAAGAGTAGTTACATTTTACAATAGCGGTGAAATTTATCTCGAGGAATTGCCAGATTTTTATATCGCAGTGATGGATTGTTTACAGGTAAGGCTATGTGTCCATATAATTAAGGTTGAAACATTAGATTGTTTTAACACTTTTAAAATTTTTCCACAGTCTCAACTACCTGAGGTCCTAAGTCAAGCGCAAGTATTTGAGAAGAAAGGCATAAATCCTTCAACTTACAGCATTACCTTTTGTCATGCTGACAAAGTACCTAAGCAGGCCGGGATATTTGGTGATTGTGGTATTTGGGTATGTATTTTTTTATACCGCTTGGCTTATCATAAGTCGTTGGACGTTAAGGATCCTATTCAGACTGCACTTGCATACCGTGAACAAATGGCTAAGTTTTTTTTTAAACATCGGGTTTGTATTTAGTCATGTATCAACTATGTTGTAGTATCTTAAAACATTTGATGAGCGTATGTTGCCTTTAATGGGTTCAACCTTTTGCATGTCTAGTGTTGTTCGACGTATCGAGTATGTTGTAGTATATTTGATGTCTTTTGTGATACACCCGGACAACTTAACTTTCTGTATTTTTTGTAAACTGCAAATCATTATGAGTAAATTTTTATTGATGTCTTAATAAGCATACACATAACAAATAAGACAGACTCAAACATATTAACAGGCATAAATTATGTAAAGTTTTATGTCTTACTATCCTCCTAAACACCTAGTTAAAAAGATAAGCAATAAGTCTATAGTATCTCAACACAATTGCTTAGCATATGATGTTTTTAATGGGTTCAACCTTTCGTACATCTACTCGTGTTCGATGTATCGAGTATGTTGTAGTATATTTTATGTCTTTTGTGATTTTCTAGGAAAACTTAAGTTTATGTATTTTTTTTTAAATTGCAAATCATTATGAGTAAATTTTTATTGTTGTCTTAATTAGCATACACATAAGAAATAAGACACACTCAAACATTTTAATAGGCATAAATTATGTAAACTTTTACGTGTTAATATCCTCCTAAACACCTACTCAAAAAGATAAGGAATAAGGGCCACACCAACTACATCTATTGTCTTTTAGGTCTAAGAGCTACAAACAGTAGATCTATTGTACAACATGTAAGTATTTGTACTACATATATAACAGCTTCCCATGCATTTTATCTTTGGACCTGTCAACTGGTATCATAAAAATATAAAAATAACCACTTTGTTTTCTCCATATTATAAGTTTTCATCAAAGGGATGTCATCTTCTGAATCAGTATCAACAACCTGTAATGATATTGGGTTTGACCAATGCGTGTATGTTTCTCTATTATTTTTTCTATTCTTTTTAAAGATTTATTGTTTGTGTAACAATATATGTTTGTTTTAATTCTTTTCCATTGTTACACAGGAACTAATAACCCTGGTGAGCTTGTGTTTGAGGTACATTATGGTAGTGTTTTTGATTATCTTCCCTTAAGGTACGCTGGTGGAGAACTTATAGACTTGAAGTTGTGCAGGTCAAGTAGGTTATGTTATTCTGAAATGTGTGACCTTTTGTTGGAAAACATACAAGAGGATATATGGGCGTGGTTTTATTGTAAACCTAGGTGTAGCTTGGAAGAAGGTTTGACCATTGTCGAAACTGATAATGATGTCAAGAAAATGTATGAATTTGCTGATATTAATGGGGTCATTGAGGTATTTGTTAGTGCAATTCCGCAAGCACATTTAGTTACCCACTATCTTAAGAACTTGGCCTTTGATGACTCTGACGATGAGGTTACATGTAAAGTCAAAATGCATGAAAAAAGAAAGAAAGATTATGAAAACATGTCGTTGGAAGAAAAAATTAGGTGGGAACAAGCAGAACAAAATTCGCCAGGTGTCCTTAGGACACCTTATGTTAAGCCTTTTGTCGAAGCAAGTCTCTTTAGAGGGAGGGGAGAGATGGCATACAATGATGACTTCTGTGATTGTCCGGCTTTTTTAAGGTCTGTTAATAGCCCGTACATGCCAAAGGACTGTGATTGTGGCTGTAGGTCTACGACTTTGGTAAGTTCTCTTGTTAATGACACTGACGATGATCCTACAGTTGGAGGGTCTACTATTATCGAAAATGTGGCAAATGAATCTATTCCTTACAAGGGTAAGAGGCATTTAAATGACCTACATGATGGTGATACAGTTGGACGATCTACTGTCGTCCAAAAAATGCCGAAAGAAAGTCGTTTTCAAGATATAAGTTTCAAAGGTAGGAAACTTTTGAACGACTTCGATTCCGTTGGGGATGATGTTCAGTAAGTCATTTGACGTTAAGGATCCTATTCAGGCTGCACTTGGATACCGTGAAGAAATGGCTAAGTTTTTTTTTAAACATCGGGTTTGTATTTAGTCATGTATCGAGTATGTTGTAGTATCTCAAAACAATTGCTGAGCGTATGATGCCTTTAATGGGTTCAACCTTTTGTATGTCTACTCTTGTTTGATGTATCGCGTATGTTGTAGTATATTTTATGACTAAATTTTTATTGCTGTCTTAATTAGCATACACATACGAAATAAGAGACAGTCCTAAAGTTTTATCGTATTTTAGGGTACGTTAAATGTTGTAATAGGTTAATTTGTAAAATCTAACACAATGCGTATTGATCTTTGCGTATTCAGGTTCCTTAATGAAAGCAATTTTTTTTTATATCTAGTTAAATAAGCTAGAAAATAGCTGAAACAGCAAAGCGGAATAGAAAAGCACGGACGAGCGAAAAATTTATGCTAGTGAGCGAAAAAGTCCCTTAAGCGACTTTTAACTCGGTAGATAAGCGACTTTCTAAAATCCAACTCTAGGGTGCAAGTGGAATGTAATGATGACCACATGTAGTATGTTTGTCATTTTTTTGTGCGCATCTAGTATGCATGTATTCTATCAAAATCTACTAAAAGAAAGGATTTATCAAGTTTGAAATTGAAATTGTTATCTAACAAAGTTTAACACGTACAAGAAATACCATGAAGAGCCTAATCAGATAGTTAATTACTGAAACATGGAATAACTACAAATCAGCTAGTTCATTATTACCGCAACAAATACTTTTTGAGCGACTTTATTTGGGCAACTTATAACGTGAGTGGTTGTTTTTGGCTATAACGCAAGACCACAGTGGCGTTCACTTGGGTTTAACGCAACTAATAAACATATGAAATAAGAAAGTAAAGCACAAATACACACAAGAAAACCTATAAATAAAAATATTAGCCCTAAATGTGTAAATTCGATTGCTAAAAGTGCTAAATAATTTTTTGAAAAAAAAATTATATATTTATGCTTTTTATTTTATTTCACTTTTATCCTAGAACCTCCTTTTATAGAATAAGGAGTCCTAGTCGGTTTAAAATAACTTTCTACACAAGATAAATCTTTTCGTATCTATTCTAAACTTATCTAAACATGCTATACATAGTTATCACACAAGCAGTAGAAACTATCTCTAGCAGTAGTATCTTCTATGTCTAGCAGTAGTATCCACTTGGTGTATTTACTGCACCTTCTCAGCATCTCCAGCAGTAGTATGAAATACACTAACAGTAGTATCATTGTTACCAGCAGTAGTATGAAATACACTAATTAATAAAAAACACTTTTATCCTAAAAATAATATTAAAAATAGTAAGCTAATACGAAAAATTATGAAAATTTATGGTAAACTACCTGAAGGTATAAGTAGTTTTCCATAAATTTTATCTAGATAAGATGTGAATAAGCTAAAAGGGGAATTAGCCTAAATAAGAAAAAAACTGGTTAAGTAAATATTAAACGCATCCTTAGACGAAAAAGTCCCAAGGGCGTAGTTGGTGTTGGTGTGGTGTTGGTTGAGGTCAGGGGTTCGAGCCCTGATCGCCCCTGGTTCCCAGCTTCCCGTTTTTTATTTTTTTTTAACAAAAACTTTTTTATTGAACTTTTTTAAGCAGTTAAAAATAATCATTTTTAATGAAAGCAACTTTTGTTATATCTAGTTAAATAAGCTACGAAATAGCTGAGACACCCAACAGTTATGCTAAGGAACGAAAAAACTCTATTATGCGACTTTTAACTAGGTAGATAAGCGACTTTCTAATTTCCAACTGTAGGGTGCAAGTGGCATGTAATGATGACTTTCATTGCTAGTCAGGGAAAAAAGGCCGGTTAAAGAAATTAGGCGGGAACAACGTTTCTTAAGCGACTTTTAAGGGGTAGATAAGCGACTTTCTAAAATCCACCCAAGGGTACAAGTGGCATGTAATGATGACTAGGCAACATAATTGTACTTATATTCAAGCGACTCTTTTTAAGCGACATTTTATTATTTATTTATTAAAGCGACTTAATTGTACAAATATTTTACACTTTCGCCCCTTCTTTAGCCGTTGAATTCAAAATTAAAATTTTCATTTTTGTCCCTTGTGTTTTATATACGATTTTTTTTTCTTCTAGATTTGTAATGTATTAATATGTTATGTATTTATTAAAGGCTACTCGTAGTAATCTTAGGCGATCGATATAATCGATCGATTCCCAGTCGATCTCCCTTCTGTGGGGAATCGATCACGGCAATTTTTTTTATTATCATGGTCGTGTATACGATCGACTCTTTCTTGTGTGCTTTTATAACGTGGCTGGTTGTTTTTGGCTTTACCGCAAGACCGCAGTGGCATTCACTTGGGTTTAACGCAACTAATAAACATATGAAATAAGAAAGTAAGGCACAAATACGCACAAGAAAACCTATAAATAAAAAATTAGCCCTATATGTTTAAATTCGATTGCTAAAAGTTCTAAATAATTTTTGGAAAAAAAATTATATTTTTATGCTTTTTATTTTAATTTAAATTAATAAAAAACACTTTTATCCTAAAAATAATATTAAAAATAGTAAGTTAATACGAAAAATTATGAAAATTCAACTTTAAACTACTTTAAGGTATAAGTAAGTTATGAAAAATAAAAAGGAATCGACAGCTTATCTAAGGAACGAAAAAAGTCTATTATGAAAGCAACTTTTTTATATCTAGTTAAATAAGCTAGAAAATAGCTGAAACACCTAACAGTTTAGCTAAGGAACGAAAAAAATCTATTATGCGACTTTTAACTGGGTAGATAAGCGACATTCTAATTTCCAACTGTAGGGTGCAAGTGGCATGTAATGATGACTTTCATTGCTTGTCAGGGAAAAAAGGCGGGTTAATAAAGAAATTAGGCGGGAACAACGTCTCTTAAGCGACTTTTAAGCGGTACAAGTGGCATGTAATGATGATTGGGTAACATAATTGTACATATATTCAATCCCAAATAAAGACACTATAATTAGAACGTGTCTAGGTGAAAAAGTATACTGATCGAATTGGTATGGCTCCTAAGTTTCCAAAGTGTTTGAAGATAGCGAATCAAATTGGTGATCGGCGAGTTCATAGTGTTCTTCATGCTATCTTTTTGCGAGAGAAGGAGGCATATAGGGGTGATGAAAACAATTACAACGAAAGGATTGAAGAAGTAGAGGCTAGGGTTGAGCATAGGCATGGAATAATTCTTGAATTGAAGAAGTTTACGAGTGATACTGTTGTGGATGAGTGTTTGGCAACTTTGATGGTTGCTGAGCAGGACGATTTTGCTGAATTGGGTCGTCTGATTCAGATGAGTCATGCTGCTGCTTTACGTGTTGGTGAGAAATCCAGAATTATCAAGAAACTTAACAAATTGAAATAACTATGGAAAATTAAATAATATTGTTAATCTTGGGTTCTTTTGTAAGTTTATATGCGATGATGGCTGACAGTTTTTTGTGGTAGCTTGCGGGGTAGAAAGGGTAGGTTCAGTTTAAACGGTATTAGGGTTGTGTTTGTATTGTACGTATGTTATGTATTTAGAATGGCTGGAATATTAACAATGTCTGTAATGTATATAGTGTTTTTAACGCTATGAATGGAAATATTAGTTATTAGCTTATTTGATACATTGTTTTGTCTTTAATTGTTTTAGATTTTAAAGATTGTAAACATAGTTGGATGAATATTATGAGTGATGCATGTTTTGATGGTTTCAAGTTGGAGGAACAGGGAGACATATTTTATATGATACTTGGTGCATGTTTATGTCTGTCATTGTTTTGATTTTTTTTTTTTTTTTTTTGATTTTTTTTTTAATGATAAGTATTGGTTGTAACTAGGGGTGTTATCAGGTCGGGTTGAATCGGGTTTTTTGATATGAAAAAGTGACCCGCAACCCGACCCGATAAGTAATCGGGTTATCGGGTTCGGGTTGTTGTCGGGTTGGGTTATGTCGTGTCGGGTCGGGTTAATCGGGTTCCTACCTTAAAGAGAGATGTTTATACTTTTTATTTGTGTGATCGAACCACTGATTCTTTAAAAGTAAAATTACCTTGAGCTTTCAAGAAATCGAACCATACATAATTTATAAAATTACAACTGATGCATGTCAATTTTAGAGGGTACGCTTACAAGTTACAACCACTATTTAAGTGTGCTCTATACAAACTTAATTGATACAAACCCCACGTGAGTGTTCACCAACTTGGAACAAACCACCAAAATCCAAGTTGTGAGCACTTTTTCTCAGATTTATAGCAAACTTTTGAGAAAAAATTGATTTTTTTATGATCACAGTAACATTAGGAAACAATTGCATCAAGCATATTGCCAACTAAAATATATGAACGCCATTTATTCACACATAGAGGGTATTGAACATCATTTTTTCATATGTTAAGAGCATCAGATACAAAATTTTGTTCTATAGATATGTCAACTTTATGGAAATAATTTTGAAAAAAATACATTTCGGATCTTATCGGGTTGACCCGATAACAAAAATAGTTCAACCCTAACCTGACCCGATAACTATATCGGGTTATCGGGTTATCGGGTTCGGGTCTCACAACCCGATAAGTATTTTAAACCCGATTCAACCCGACCCGATAAACCTTATCGGGTTCGGGTTCGGGTCGGATCAACCCGACCATACTGACACCCCTAGTTGTAACTGAAGATGGCTAATGATTATGTAAAATTATGAAGTTGGTTATTTATGTATTGTGTTATTTGTGATTGTGTTATGAGGTAAATAAGTGTGAATATTTCTTAATTTGACGGTTTGAATGTTTAGACAAAGTTTATTTTAAACGTTGAGAGTATAACATTAGTGTATGTTAGTTTTAAGAGGTAGCACTAGATGTGTAAATTCGATTGCTAAAAGTGCTAAATAATTTTTTGAAAAAAAGATTATATTTTTATGCGTTTTATTTTATTTTTAATTAATAAAAAACACTTTTATCCTAAAAATAATATTAAAAATAGTAAGTTAATACGAAAAATTATGAAAATTTATGGAAAACTACTTTAAGGTATAAGTAAGTTAGGAAAAATAAAAAGGAATCGACAGCTTATCTAGATAAGCTTTGAATAAGATAAAAGGGGAATTAAAAATAAGCATTTTTACTGAAAGCAACTTTTTTATATCTAGTTAAATAAGCTAGAAAATAGCTGAAACACCCAAACAGTGTCATACTACGTGTCATACTACTGCTGGTAACAACTGCTCATGGTGCTAAATGGGAAATTCACCAAGTGTCATACTACTGCTGGTAACAATGATACTCCTGTTAGTGTATTTCATAGTACTGCTGGAGATGCTGACAAGGTGAAGTAAATACACCAAGTGGATACTACTGCTAGACGTAGAAGATACTACTGCTAGAGATAGTTTCTACTGCTTATGTGATAAGTATGTATAGCATGTTTAGATAAGTTTAGAATAGATACGAAAAAAAGTCTATTATGCGACTTTTAACTGGGTAGATAACTGAGTACTCATTTCATACTCTTCTCCATCCAACCTATCATATGAATATGTAAAAAATAAGCAATTTACACCACTGGTCCTTAAAAGTTACACAAGTATTATATGGAATTAAAAATTGCAAAACACAAAAAAAGAGTAAGTATCTGGAAACAAAGGTCAACATATTTTTAAATGGGGCAAAATACATAAGCGCAAAACAAAAAGTACACGGGATAAAAAACTAAACAGTGTACATCATGGTTGGATAAGAAGAGCTTCACAAAAAAACTGAGAATGATAAACATAAAACAAAAAATACAAACGAAAGCTTGACAAAGAGACTGCTGAACCTAGACCTAAAAGATACATTCGGGCAAGTTGTTAATGAATGAATGTTTGCATTTTGTCAATTGTTAACCTGGTATGGTCAACCAGTTCCATCATAATTAAAGAGTAAGAAACCAGTAATTGTAAACATCTAATACACAAACATGAGAGTTTTGATTTAATACCATAATACATACTTTCAAACTATGACGCTTGTACAAAATATAACATAACATAACATCGGTTGCCCAAAAGTTAACCATTAAATTACATAACTAGCCCATCAAAAGAAACCCCAAAAACCACCATGCAACACATCAAAGCCTGTCAATGAAGTGAACCAAATCACGAATGCGCACACGCATTTGTGAAGCAACAACAAGTAGCCTATCAACGTCACGAAGATCTTCAGCATTCATACGCAGCATGTCATCAATAATTTTGATTGACGAGTCTGACCCACCAAGATGGAAAAGTTCCTCAACAGTTTTGATCCTACGATCAAGACGAGCACTTATTTCTGAAGCTTTGGACCTAACGTCTGATTCATCCCGAACAGTTTCTTTACCTTCCTCCCAGTAATGTACAAGCATGAGGTCTTTAACTAGCATGGATTTCACAACTTTTGCTAATTGATCTATAATTGGTACGGAGGTAGTCATTTTTTGAATAGAGATATTGTGATTTTAGATTTAAGAAAGTGTGGTGGATGACGAATGGAATGGGTAGATGTTTGTATATATAAGTAATGATAACATCGAGACACAAAAACAACTAACAAGCTCTTCTTCCCTTTTCCCATGCAAATAATTTTGTATTATAATAAGGTTTTAAAATTTTAATTTTTTTTCTGTTTAAATTTTTATTTGTTTTATTTTATAATGGAAAAACGTTGTATTTTTTAATGGAAAAACGTTGTATTTTTTAAAATAAATACACAACAATCTTTTAGAAAATCGGTAACCAAAAAAGCACAACAATTTTTTACTAAGTACAATACCCTATTAAAGTAACATAAAAGAAAGCACAAAACAGAAAAAAAATTAAAATCTACGAAATTAAAAATAAATTACACAACAATCTTTTAGAAAATAATTACACTACAAAATATTGTGGTGTTTGGGTGACAAGTCGCTTAAAAGAAGTCGTTTGATCACATGCATGCCATTTGCATTACTGGACTGAAGTCAGCATTACATGCCCACTAGCACCCTAGACTTTTTTTTTAAAAAGTCGCTTACTTCCCCCGTAATAAGTAGCTTAAGAGACTTTTTTTCCCGCCTTTTTTTCTTTTACACTGACACCAGAAGTCATCATGGCACTTGCTTACTAGGACCAAAGTCATCATTACATGCCACTTGCACCCAATACTGGGATTTGAGAAAGTCGCTTAAATACCCCTAACAAGTCGCTTAAGAGACTATTGTGTAAGACGGTTGACGTTGAATATAAATACAATTATGTTACCTCTTGTTTAAAGTCATCATTACATGTCACTTGTACCTTTGGGGTGGATTTTATAAAGTCGCTTATAAACCCCTTCAAAGTCGCTTAAGAGACTAATTTCCCACCTTATTTCTTTCTTTTACCCGCCTTTTATTCCCGCGTACAGGAAAATAATGTCGCTTTAAAAAATATATATAATAAGATGCCGCTTAAAAAAAGTCGCTCCACTAAACTGCAAATGAAAGTGCAAACTGAAATATGTAAACAGCAAAAGCAAATCTACAAATGCAAACAAAGGATGTTTTAAAGTGCTTATTTTTAAGTTGTTAAAAATTTCCGTAAAAAGTTTTTCTAAAAAAAAATTAATTGAAAATTTGGGAAGCAAAGGGTGAGCAAGGCTCGAACCCATGACATAAACAAAGTCAACCATTTAACAAACACACCAATCTCAACTGCGACCTAAAAAAAGTCAGCCTTTTAACAAACACACCAATCCTAACTGCGCCCTTGGGTCTTTTTCGACTAATGTTGTATTTGAATTTTACTTAAACCTATTTCACCATTTTAGCTTGGTGGATCATTTTTAGCTTATTCACATCTTATCTAGCTAAGATGTCAACCCAATTTTATTTTTCCTATATTCCTCATTGTTTAAGGTACTTTCCATTGATTTTTCATATTTTTGTTAAACAGATTACTATTTTTAATTTTTTTTAGATTAAAAGTATTTTTAATTCATAATAAATAAAATAAAATTCAAACAAAATATAATTCTTTTTTCTAAATTTTTTTTTTAACTCGCGGTTTAACACTCGCGGACACCCTTTATTTACTAATCCCAGCTTGGCATGCTGTTTGTCTAGTTCGGTTAGATGAGGCTTAGTGTTTGCATAGCGGATTAACACTCACGGGCACCCTTTATGTATTTGAGTGAATTGTTAGGTTACTCATCCTTTTGTTATGCGGAATAACATTCTTGGGTCATGCCCTAGTGCGTGCGTGTCTTATTCACATATGTAATTAACTTTGCAAAGTAAATATTGAAAACTTGTTAAAGTAAACTAGTGAAGGTAGCTAATCTCCACTTTTTTATTAAAATCTTTAAAATAAAATAATACAATAAGAGAATTTTGAATACAAATATATACTACGGAGTCCGCATAGGTGAACAATTTATGCTTTTCTCTATATACAACTTCTTTTGGTTACAAATTTTCCATGTTTGGGTTGCGGATGACTACTTCCTCCGTGCGTCTCTGCATGAAATTTGCATATGTTTCGTGCTTGCGGAAGTTGATTTCCATCTTGGTCTTTTAACTTTTTCCCGCCGTTACTTGGTGCTTCTGTTCCATAATGTTTAGCCTTGCAAACATTATATGGTACTTGCTGACCATTTACACCCTTATCAACAAGCTGGACAAGCTAATTTCAGCGCGGAAGCAAGTTCCGATGGCGGATCAAGGTTGGTACCATGACTAGGGCTACAGACCACTTTTCTTTGTTGCTTGACGTTGTAGGTTTTGTACGGTTTATACCTATCCCTAGCAACGTGTGCTCTTCTCATTCTCTATCTCCTTTCCGTGCCCCTATTATCCCCTGCCTTCCTTCCCATGGTTGTCATCTCGATCAACCGTTAAACATTCCTGCTTTTTACCACTTTGATGGCCAACGAGAGCCTAATTGGTAGTGAGGCTTTCGTCGTCCATGCGACCTTTAAAAATAATGGTTTAGGTTTATTAGTCGTCAGTGGTATTGGGAATGCTTGTAATGGAAGGATGGAGGGTGGTCAGATGAGACGCCTTTCGGCACAAGAACGGTTTGAAATTCACCGTATTGCTCGAAAGGACGCTCGAGGATGTTATGGAAGGGTGTTTAGATGAATGGGATTTGTAGAGCATTATGGTTTAGGGTTATTAGTCGTCATTTAAGAACGACTAACTGCTATTAGTAGTCATTTAAGAACATGTCTGGGCCATGAGATGACCCTCTTGACGCTGCTTGCTAACCCACGTAATGTGTGAGTACATACTTTAGGAAAGGATGTTTTAAAGTGCTTATTTTTAAGTTGTTAAAAATTTCCGTAAAATGTTATTGTAAAAAAAAAGAAATTGAGAATTTGGGAAGCAAAGGGTGAGCAAGGCTCGAACCCATGACCTAAACAAAGTCAAAAATTTAACAAACACACCAATCCCAACTGCGCCCTTGGGTCTTTTTCGACTAATGTTGTATTTGAATTTTACTGAAACCTATTTCACTCTTTTAGCTTGGTGGATCTTTTTTAGCTTATTCACAGCTTATCTAGCTAAGATGTCAACCCAATTTTATTTTTCCTATATTCCTCATTGTTTAAGATACTTTCAATTGATTTTTTCATATTTTTCTTAAATAGATTACTATTTTTAATATATTTTTTAGATTATTAGTATTTTTAATTCGTGATAAATAAAATAAAAGTCAAACAAAATATATTTCTTTTTTTCTAAAATTATTTTTTACTCATTTATGAGTTTTAGAAATTAAATTTACACAGCTAGTCAGTCATAATTGTACTTAAGTCATCATTACCGTCCGTTTTTTATGGATAAAATAAAAAAGCAGGAAAAAAAGTCTCGTAAGCGACTTCTTAGGGGGTAAGTAAGCGACTTGCTAAAATCCACGTCTAGGGTGCAAGTGTGGATATTAAACAAGTGGCATGCATGTAATCAACCGACTTTTTTAAGCAAAACTTTATTATTTACTATTTATTAAAGCGACTTTGCAATGACCAGTTGCACACTATAGTTGGATTTTAGAAAGTCGTCCAATATGTCGCTTAAGAGACTTTTTGTGGGTGACTGACATGTGTCTGTCGCCATATATGCGGATGACTGACAAGTGACAATACCAAAACCGACATTGTATACGAAAAAATAAAAGAATAAATAATAAAAAACGGATAAATAAATAAGACAAATACAAAAGTAATACTAATATTTTTAGATTGCATTATATATAAAAGTTAATTATAACAAGAGCATATGTTAGTCTTCATGACATCCATCAACATGATAACAGATCAAAAGAAGACAACATCCAACCACGATGTTAAAATCCACAAAAGAAGCTAACTAAGTTGTGCCCATGAAGCCCTAATCATACATATCCATGATGGTGAGGTGATGATCCTTCTCAGATAAACCCTCACGCACCTCAACCATCATGGCCTTAACGGCCTCCAGCCTCCTCCTATCCCTGATCTGATCCTGCTGCAAGCATTCATAAGTGTCACCACCAGCTGCTTCATCGTCATGGTTGAGCGACCACACTTCAGCCATTCTGGCTGACCTTTTTTCAATCCTTGTTTGAAGCTCGTTACGTTTCTCCCCAAGATACATGAGGAACGCTTCATCATCTGTATGCTCTTGAACAAACACAAAACTGAAGGCTTTGTGTAGCTTTTCTGACCCAGTTACTTCTTTCAGTTCGTTGATCAGAGGGGTTTCAACATTGTCAGCCATTGATTGATTGGTTTGATATGAGTCGGAGGGTTTTTTTGTGGGTGAAAAATGATAGAAAAGATTATAAAACCTAACTAACGTACTAAGCCATTTATAAGTAATGAAACTAAATTGGAAGTGAAAAGTCTTCATGATTACAAAACTTAACTGAAGTATTAATTTCCCATGCAGAAATAACTAACGGTCAATAACAAACTGCGATACGGTAATGAAAATAAAACTACAAATTAAGAAAAGGAATCATCTGAAACCCAACCCTCCTCACTCGAAGAGGACCTAAACTCGCCATCATAATATTTTCCTTCCATTATGTCAAACCAGTTGTTCCTCATATGTTCTTCATCCCTGGCTTCCTGCTCCAAACGAGCAGCTTCTTCTTGTAGTTCTTGTTCCTCTATTTCTTTCCTGACTTCCTCATCTTGCTCTAGAAGTCGGAGTTCATCCTCCGTGAGTCCAAATGGATTGGGTTGTTGTTCGACAACCGGTGGAGTGTTTACCGGTTCATTTTCAGGTTGGAAAACCGGAAAGATATCTTCCGGTGGAGTGTCATAAACTTCATCTTCTTGTGGCAAGGTATCTTCTGGCACTTGTTCTGGACTTGGGAATTGTTGGGAGAAGTCTTTGCAAGACATTGTTGTTAAGGGAATTGATGGGATAGATGTGTGTGAATTGTGTGTATTATTTGTGTGTATGAGAAACAAAAGAGTGTGGGTATATGTAGGTATATTTTTGAATTGGAATATGAATTCTATTTTATGTAAGAAAAACAAAAATAATAAAAAACAAAAAAAATAAAAATAAATAAATAAAAAAGGACAAAGGTGTGATAAACGAGGTCACAATTTATACCGATATTAGTTTTCTACGTTACTCGACCAACTTGTTAGCAAAACAACACAAAGGGCGTGACCGAATAAAATATCCGTCACATTTGGTGATCGGCCGATATTTTCGGGTCTATCATTAATATCACGATAGGCTATGCTAGTTATGGATTTCTTAAGTTACTTTATCAATTTTGTAAGTTGTTAATTCCTTAAGATAAAGGCGGGTAAATCATTGTAGTATATCATAAATATCATAACAATCTTTTAGAAAATATTTACACTACAAAACATTTTGGTGGTTGGGAAATAAGTCGCTTTAATAAACAAATCATATAATGTCGCTTAAAAGAAGTCCCATGAATGTAAGTACATTTTTTATTGACTTGTTTACCCTGACAAGCAATGAAGTCATAATTACATGCCACTTAAAAGTTGGATTTTAGAAAGTCGCTTATCTACCCACCTATAAGTCGCATAATAGACTTTTTTCCCTTCCTTATCATTACTCCCTCCTTTCACCCAATCATAATTACATGCCACATGTAATTAGTCTCAACAGTAAAACCCACTCCCTTCTTTCCCCTAATCATACATAGCCACACATACTAGAAAATATAACACAAAACGTCCGTTGAACTGACCATTATAATTTAAAAACCTTTTGTAACAATTACCAAAACAAAAAATATGAAATTAAAAATAATTAGTACGCAACAATCTTTTATAAAATAATTACACTACAAAACATTTCGGTAGGTTGGGTAAGAAGTCGCTTTAATAAATAAATGATAAAATGTCGCTTAAAAAGAAGTCGCTTCAAACTAAGGACAAGTCTGATTGACTTGTGTACCCTGACAACCAGTGAACTCATCATTACATGCCACTTGCACCCAACAGTGGATTTTCAAAAGTCGCTTATTTACCCACCTAAAAGTCGCCTAATAGATTTTCGAAAGATAATATTTTTTTCTTTTCTTTTAAATTCATCCTAATTCATTGAATGAAGGTTGTATTTTCGAATATAAACAGTTTCCTTTTTTTAATATTTAAAACGAAACGACTTTACAATGATTATAAATACAATCCTTTAACAAACAACTTCTATCATATTTTCACTGTTTAATTATATTCTGATTTCACAGTAGAATGGATTCATCATCTTCAAATACTGATTCAAAGAAACAAAAACGTGAAAGAGATACTCCTCCTCCTTCTATGCCTTCAAAATACCAAATCTTTGGCATCTCCGAAGCTATTTGGAAAAAATGTAGTTCTGGTCAATTTGGAACAGAAAAACTTCTTATTGAACTTTATAATGACCGTATCAAAAGGCTTGAAGAAAAAAACAAAGAAGATGAAGCGATTATATTGGTGCATCAGAAGAAGATTGAAGATCGTAATAAAGTCATAGAAGAAAACCGACAGAAAATTGTTGGAGTTTATAAAAGTATTGAAGATTATTCATCTATTTAAAATGTATGTACTATGAGATTTGACAATATGTGATGTTGGACTATGATTGATTTAAATTATATGTAATGTTTGTTATATTATGTCAATTTTAATTTGCAATTGCTAACCTATATGTAATGTTTCGTTTAAAACATTTTTCTCCAAATTTTCTTCAGCAGTAGAAACTTGTTCCTTTGGTTCAGCAGCAGTATGTTGTACCTAAGCAGCAGTCTGATTAACACGAGCAACTTTATCACCAACAGCAGAACCAACTTTATCTTTAACAGTAGAATATCACAAGCTTTTGATTGACTCCACCATTACTTCAGAAGCTTTTACAAGATTATCAGCATCTAAAGTTTTCAACTTCAAAATCCAAAGCTTTTGCATATTTGTGCTTTACTTTCGCGTTTCATATGATTATTAATCGCTTTTAATTGTATGTTCAAATTCAAAATCAAATGCAAACTTAAACTTCAGATCAAAAATTCGAAAATCAAATAAGAGCACTCCGGTGTCTTAACGTGACACCCGACTTAAACCAATTTTTCCTAAAACTTTTTGTTAAAACAATTTTTCTATTACTTTTTTGAATAAGCTGGAAATAAGCCAAAGAAACTGAGCAGTACTAACTTAGGGTTAGTACGCCTAGTATTGCAATTAAAACCCAAGTGGGCACTTAACATCTGATGCTGACAACATATGTTCAAACCATACCTAGTAATTATAAAAGGTTACATGTGTTCAAAATGGAAATGCTAATCCAAACACCCACTATATTCCAAAAGGCAAATCGTTTAGTTACTTATACATCTAACAATCAAACTGCCAAATTGACTTGTAAAAGACAAACTAAAAATTACCAACAACAACCAAACTTTTGATTGCCAAACACTATAATTTAGTAAAAACCCAAATTTTTATTGATCGGTTTCATGTTGACAACCATTACAAACTTCCCTATCATCTAAACATACACTTAGCTAGACCCACGGCTTTCCATATCACCCTTTTCCTTCATTTCCGTCCTTTCCTTTAGATATTTAAACACAGCTTCAAGATTCTTAATCCTTGTTTCCAAATCAGAAACCTTTGATAACCCGATGTCGGCAGCCTCTTCCTTCTCCTTCTTAACACCCAAACGGTCTTCATTGGAGCAATCCTCTTTCCTCAACCCACTGTACAAAGCCTTCCCCTTATCGTTTTCTGCCATTGTTAGTTATTTTGGACTTTTGGTTCAATGTGTGTTGTTGGTTATTTAGGGTGAATTTAAGTAAAAGGGAAACAATACTACGGTACAACTTTTGGGTTGATTTAACTACATTATAGTTATGAATATGGTTGGACTATTATATCCTTGAAAATATAACACAAAATTTTTCGTTGACATCACCATTATAATTTAAAAACCTTCTAACAATTACCAAAACAACAAATATCAAATTTAAAATAATTAGTACGCAACAATGTTTTATAAAATAATTACACTACAAAACATTTTGGTGGTTGGTTAAGAAGTCGCTTTAATAAATAAATCAAAGAATGTCGCTTACAAAAAGAGTAAATACACATTCGTTATTAGCTACTCTAGTTCAAAATGGACAATTAGTTAGAAGAAAAATAAAAAGCACTTGATTTGAAAGTTGAAATGATGTACTTAAAAACTGAAAAGGCAAATCTTGAGAAGGCAAATCTTGAGAATCGGAAAGAGATCTTTTACTACACCTGCCACTTGCACCCAATAGTGGATTTTAGAAAGTCGCTTATATACCCACCTAAAAGTCGCATAATAGACTGTTTTCGTTCCCTAGCATAACTGTTGGCAACATCACTAGTCCCACGTGAAGCAACAGTAATCTCTCCGCTATATAACCAGTACCAACCAAAGCAGAACGTGCGCATTCAACGAGAGTAAGAAGTGAGAATTCCATAACATAGTTAGAGTGTTAGAATCCTCAACAAACTTAGAACCCAAGCCTAGCTTGTTTCTTTCTGTCTCGTAATTGTCTCTCAACCGGAGTAACCTTGTAATTTTGCCCATCATGAATCATAAACTCCTTATTCTTTCAATGTCCAAACAGCACGTGTTTATGTTTATCTTGTTAATTCATGAGTTGCTCAAGTTTAAACCGGACCAACAAGTGGTATCAGAGCGGGTGGATCATTCTTATGATCTAGATCCGTTCTTAAATGACTACTAATAACTTTTAGCCGTTCTTAAATGACGGCTAATAACATACAACCACCATCCTCTACAAAAACCCTAACATCAAAATCCCCTCCATGTTGTTATCGAGTATCTCCTCACATTCAACCTTTCTGGTGCGTGGAGGTACTCAAACTGCCTATCCACAATCTTTCCCTTCACTCCACCTCAGCACCACCAGTTCTTAAATACTGGTGGAATCTTGTTGGGAACTTAGTCCCATGCAAGCTTAATGAGAGAGGGACATCCAAGGGTGTAATATGGTTGATCTCAGTAACAACCATATTTGAAGCGAAAAAATGGTGGATCATCAGAGGCTATTAATGGGGAACAGAATGGGAAGAGGATACGTCGTTAGGGATACATACAAATCATACATCAGGGATCGCTATAATCCCTGATCTTCAAGGAACATCACCTAACGACGTCAAGCAACAAAGGATGAAATCAACCTAGATAAGGTGATGTTCCTTGAAGATCAGGGATTATAGCGATCCCTGATGTATGATTTCTCATCCTTGTTGCTGCCCATCTGAGCAACCAAGATCAACCACTGAGGCCAGAGTGTTTGCTGGTTCACAAAGCACTGAAACAGATTCAAAATGAAAAGGTTGCAGAACTGAAGATAACAGATTCAAGCTCCAGTCTCTATTTGTACTTCATCAGCATCAATAGAATTAGGTATGATAAATATTGTAATTCTTTGATGTAATAATCAGTATGTAAAAAGAAGCCAAAGAAACTGAGCAGTACTAACTAAAACCCAAGTGGGCACTTAACATCTGATGCATGGAACATATGTTCAAACCATACCCAGTAATTGTAAAAGGTTACATGTATTCAAAATGAAAATGCTAATCCCCTTATCGTTTTGTGCCATTGTTAGTTATTTTGGTTGAATGTGTGTTGATGGTAATTTAGGGTTGTTATAGAATTTAAGTAAAAGGGAAACAATACTACGGTACACCTTTTGGGTTATCATGCCCTTGAAAATATAACACAAAACGTGCGTTGACCTGACCATTATAATTTAAAAACCTTTTATTCAATTTACCAAAACAACAAATATTTTGACAAGTGTCTAAGTGTCATTCTACTGCTGGGCTTAATGATACTACTGCTGGTGTCATTCTACTGCTGGGCTTAATGATACTACTGCTGGTGTCATTCTAATGCAAAGACAACCATGGGTTTTCTGATGAGAAAAAGGTGTTTGGCAAGTTCAGCAGACATTCTACTGCTGGTTGCAAAGTTTATACTGATTAAAATTCAAATTCAAATTTAAAATTCAAATAAGCAGACATTCTACTCCTGGTTACAAAGTTTCTATATCAAATAACCACTGACGAAACTGAATAACCAAAGATCAATAACATATGCACAAGCTAATCTTAATGAAAGCATATACACAAATAGCAAATAACAAAATACAAGCTAAAATAGCAGTCTAGTAAGTTGCCTCCCATGAAACTTATTTGTCAAAAAATAAAAGAAATCATCATTAACTATAACATCGGTGAGCAAAGTCCACTTAAACCTCCAGTTTCTTGCTAAACTATCGGTCCTAACCGCATCTTTTAGTGGCAAACGATTCATAATATTAGTGATCACGTTATCTGGCATGTTGCTAATATAATCCGCCATTTTAGGGATAACATTACGTCAAAAAGACATGGTTTTGTTAGAATTTGATTTGGTTTTGTGAGGTCTGGAAAATGAGAGTTTGGAATTCGTTTTGGATTTGTTTTTTTTTTATAAGGATTTGTGTAATTATGGTGGGTATAGAGGTTTGGTGGGTGGGTTTATCGGTTCCCGCAAACTATTAAATATTTGACAGAAAATAGCTTATCTATGCATTTAAAAGTCACTCAAGGATTCAGGGGAGGCTGAGATGCTGAATGATGAAGGTGTTGCTGGTAATGAGGGAAATGATAATGTGGATATGGATATGGAAAGTGGTGAAAAAAAGGATTTTGTGGTTAAGGACAAATTTGGTAATGCAGTGGTGCTTGAAAAAGACAAAAAGGAGCAGATTGGGGACAAATTGAAGAGTTTGAATGAAGAGCAGCTGTATAAACACACTGAAGTGATGGTGGAAGCTGATAAAGGTTTGGGTAATGCTGCTGCTAGTTTTCAAGCTGATTCTGTTGTTGGTGACAAAGAAAAAGTAGCCAAGGATGATTCTACTGCTGAGGTAATTCATTCTGCTGCTAGTTATGATGATTCTGCTGCTGAGCCAGAGCAAGGTTCTACTGATGGTGTTAAGGAACCTACTGCTGAGACTCAAGTTAAACCTACTGCTAAGGTAATACTACAACTGAACTCTACCAAATCATCAACACCAAAACAACACCACCACCTCCACCTCCAAGAGTTCCAGTTAAAGGTGTAACAACACCACCACCTCCACCTCCACCTTGGTTACCCTCTGGAGGTTATACAAGGAGAAGTATGGTGATACAAGGCCAGAGGAGGTATATGAAAGGGTGATCTACTATTATTTGAAGATAATGTTTGAGCCACATGATTCAGACATTGAATGGTTGAAGTTAAAACACAACACAGTGAAGAAATGGACTTTGTATCAGTCTTGTGGTGTTCATGAATTGTGTGCTCAAGGGTTATCCTGCATTGAATTTTCATATATATGTTAGTAGAGAAAGATTATCCTGCATTGAATTTTCATACAGAGATTATTGCTCAGATGTTGAAGCCTGGGATGTTGCATCTACAGAAAAAGTTCACAGTAGATGATCAGGCTTATCAACTGATAACTAAGTATGAAATGATTCTCAAGAGAAACAAGTAAGTTTTTGAGTAACTGTATTTGTAACACCCCAACCCGACAAGGGTAAAGATGTCACGCAAATGGTTTCATATCAGATATAACAAAGCATACATTCAAAAGTAATACAAAGATTCTCAAAGGTTACAGAAGAAATACTGAAATTACAAGGTTACAAAAGCGAATACAAATTCTAACAATGTAGTAACTTCCAATCGTCTCTAGGCCAAAAATAATTATCAAGTCTTCTAAGTCCAAAAGTCTCTTCACTCATACCCATCTTCCAACTAAAACCTGTCGCACACGAAAAGAAAACGTGCGGCTGAGCTACTAGAGCCCAGTGAACAGATATAACGTAACAGCAGCTAAGAACTAGTAATGAATGAATGAATACATGAGTAAATGAGATGGAAGATGGTATAAGGTAAGATACATCGTAATCATAGGAAAGAAAAAGTGCATGGTAAAGAAAGGTCAGTAATCACTACAGCCATAACATGAATCATAAGAGATCTAATCATAAATCATGTAGAGGGGTGACCTCTAGTATCCCGTAAATATGAGGGTTCTCATCATGGGGTGAGTAGCTAGCTCCCGGAGTGTGAAAGACGTGTATCGCACACACCATCAGTCACCATGAATAACATAACATAACATGAACATGAACAAATCTAGGATGCATCCATACGCCCCCGGTGGCCATAATCTGCCTCTACATAAACATGAATCATAAACATAAACGTGCAGGGACGGGACAGGTCATCACTCTCCTGCCGTAGAGTCATGCCATCGGTGCATCGACTGACATGGACATAAAACCCTCATGCCTAGTGAGTGGCTCGTAGTATCAAACTGAGGGTAAAGGTCAAGTATCATGAATCATGTCTTTAGTTTACTTGCATAGGTCAATATCTTGTTTCATAAGTTCATAATCATAAGTTCATAATCATGGTTCATAAGCAGGGTTCATAAGCAAGGTTCATAAGCAAAGATTCATGAATGAAAGGTTCATAATCACAAAAGGTTCAATATCATGATGGTTCAATAATCGGAGTTCATGAATGAAGGGAACATAGCAATGTTATAGGGAACCCTAATATGAATCATAATAAGAGAATGAAGGCCTCTTATCAAAGAAGCAGAATATCTGTACCTTATTGCTTGACAAAGGAAATCACAAAATAAGATGATAATGAGCACAGGTCACTCCCTCTTCACACCTAGAGGAGTAAAGACATGATTACTAAAGATCCCATTTCCATATTAAGTAACTTTCTATTTTTAGCAGGTTTCCATTTTTAGTAACTTTCCATAATTAGCAGGTTTCCAGAATTAACAGATATTATCATTTCAGATTAGATTAGTCCTTACTCAGAGATTATTATGGAATAAAGGTATATTTTAACGAGTTACAGAAGTCTAAGGTTAATTATGACAAGTTCATAAAGTTTAGGGTTTTAATTGTAACTTCATCAATTTCAAAGGTCTAAAGTGAAAATACTTCAAGTACTGATTTAAATACCTATTTTATTCAGAATGACATCATAATCCCTTTAGTTTCATAATTTACAGATTATACCCCTCTAGTTACAATATTTACAAAACAAACCCTTTAATTACATAATTCATGATTTAATCCCTCTAATATCCATATTTACCAACCAAGCATTTTATTTTACAAAATTTACAGAATGTTACCTCAGAATTACGTATGTTACGGATCAAACCCTTATAATTTCAGAATTTACACAATTGGTCCCTTAAGTTTACAAAACTTATAAATTAAATCATAATTCCATAATAATTACACATTAAGCCCATAAATACTCAAAATTACACAAAACACTCTTAATATCATTATTTACTCAAAATGACTTCAAGTTTCCAGAATTTACATTTTTAGTCCCTCTACTTTAATAAATTCCAATTCGACACATAATTATTTATTTAAACCCTTTTCTTGCAAATTTTACATATAAGACCCTCATTTTACATTTTTTACACATTCTTCCAGATTTATATAACCTTACAAAAATATCCCATAAGTTTCATAATTTATGAAACAACCCCTTAACTATTTAAAACTCAAATCGTATAACATTTAAATTATATAAAACAAACCCTAATGTCCCAAATCATTTATCAATCATTGAAACAACCTTAAAGAGCATCAAATGACCAGATATTGACCCAAAAACCCTAACCCTAGTTAGGTTGACTTAGTTTTTATTTCTTTTCTTTTATTTCCTTTAAATCCGAAACATAAATAATTAACCACGACTCATATTGGCCTCCACAATTCGAATCCACATTTTTCCCAGGTTATATGATGCATAAGGAACTCACAAAAATTATAGAACAAGCTCAGAAAATCGGATAGCCTATTTTAGATTTTATGTACATTTTTGACATCAATAATTACTACGACTTATTTAAGCCTCTAAAAATCATTCTATCATTTTTCCCAAATCTTATACATTATATGAGGTCCAAATAAAATAATTATACCACCCAGAAAATTCGTATCACATATTATGGAATTTACGTATGTTTTAATCATTAAAATATAGAACGACCCATAAACCTTGCATGATTCGATTTGAACATTTTATATGAGTCTTATATGATGTAAGGGTCATGAGAAAAATACCAAATCGATTTTATAACATGTAGATTATGCGTGGTGATTTTGTCCCTTGATTAAGCAATTCGACACCAAAGAATTCTCCACGAGCACACGAGCGATCTAAAAACCTTGGAGCCATTTTTAACAGATCATATACAATATAAGGGACATGAGAAAAATGCTAAACGAATTTTTGGAGGATCGAATGAATTATTTAGAGTTTGTACCTTTCGGATGACAAACAATTCTTAGCGATCAACACAATGGCTCTAAACTCCAACACTATTTTTCTTGACTTATTTTGATGATGAAGAACACTAGAAAAATAGCCAAGACCTCCAGAAAAATCGGATGGTGAAGAGAGGAATTTTTTTGTTTGTTATTTAGGGTTTACGGTAAGAGAAATATGGAATGAAATTCTATACTTGATATGGCCGGTTTTAGGGGGGAGGTTATGGGCTGAAATCATGGCTAATTGATGACTAAATCAAGAAAAATTAATTTGATTGGTTTCCTTAATTATTTGGTAATTATCTCCTTTATATTTGATTTATAAGATAATTAATAATAATAATAATACAAATATTCGGCCAACATTTATTTTGTGTGCATTTAAAATTTTTGTACTTTACAATTATTAAAATGTAGTTGTAACAATAATTCTACTTCATATCATGCTCATTTCCAAAGGTTTGGGATTAATTTGGTACTTTAAATACTTATTATTCACATTTTAAGATTGTAGGGGCATTTTGGTCTTTTTACATGTTTCAGAATTTTGGGTATTACAACTTCTTCCCTACTAACAAAAAATTTCGTCCTCGAAATTTTCAGAAAGCAGAATGAAAGGATCGAAAACAAAACAGAGACATACCAGATCAGAATACAAAATGCGGATAACTAGCTCGTATCTATTCCTCGGTTTCCCAGGTAGCTTCCCGCTCTGGGTGGTCCTTCCAAAGAATCTTTACGAACGGAAATGTAAAATTCAAACGAACGGGAATGAAACGAAACAAAATACACAACGGACAGCGAACGGAAATGTAAAAGACTTGTTTCTCATGACTCTTCATTGTCGATCTACGATAGCTTCGGGTTTCTCAGAAAAGACATACTATCTGAGTTTGAATCCAAAATGATAACGTACCAATATACGGATGATAATCGAGTTTTCTAGGAAGAGGTACAAACAATACATAGGGTTTACATCGAATTGATTAGGCGAATTAGATGAGAATACATCGAATTGTAGCAACCATGATGGGATACAAAAGTGACTCTTCAACTTTTCAAATAGTATCGGCTTCAAAAGAGCCCTCCAAAGGGTATTCTCATAGGTAACAGACCTTGTTTTCTCAGAATCCAAAATCTCATATCTTAACTCATAGCAGATCACAATGAACAGATTCAACGAATGCGAAACGTATGTATAGCAGAACATAGGTGTATTCCCGTATAACAACCGATCGAATCCGTGCGGACAGAAAGCATATCGTTAGATGTCATCAAATAGCAGAAAGCTCTATAACAGGACCTAATATTCTTATCGGCAATGCAGAGGTCGGCAAAACGCGAGTCTAGAATCCAAACGTATCAAATCGCATATCAAAGACAGCAGATCAATCGTATAGGTAGAATGAATCTAAAGTCTCACTAAACGCGGATGATCTCAAACAGATATCAGAAATTCTAAGGCTTCTAAGGCACTTCTCGAAATATCCTATGCCCACAACAAGTGCACGTTATATGATGTAAGTATTATCACGTTGATCAGGCGTCATAATACTAGCTTCATATAAATATGCCCTCATGATGGTCATACTTTATCTCAAGTCGTGAACAACACAACTTATCTAAATCCACCTAGTCCACCTACAGTCTCAGGGTCACCAAAGTCAAACATCATAACTAAGAATACGAAATTACTCGAAGAGTAACGAAAAACCGAAAATGTCCATCAGAGTTCAGGTACGTCGTTAATAGCACCAAGACTTCATAACTCACCGAAATCAATTCAGCCAAACTAAGTGGTTACTTCAACATCCGTCTATTCATGGATATCCAAATTCCTTCCATAGCTTGTCAAAATTCTATTACAACTCGTTATCCAACAAACGCAGAATGAGCATGGAACGGAATTACTAACAGAGAATCAAATCATTCGAAGGACCTCATCATCAGGTAACGGAATTTAAGTAGGTTGAGAGGAAACGAATACGTCGTCGATAGCTTCTTCCTCTACAGAATCATCTCGTCTATACACAAATGTCCACTTCAAAATTCGTCCATTCACATTCAGAATTTTAAAGTTCTTCTAAGTCGGAGTATTTTGCCGCTTGTCCATCTTCTTCTCATGGTGAAAAAGGAATTACAAACTTGAGTCTGGTTCCTAAAGCCTTCGGCAACTCTTCTGGATATTGTGGCGCCGTAACGGTAGTCTCTGACACGATCACTGTGCATTCCTCTATCCGCAAGCCTGCTTCAGCTATCAATTCATCTTAGTACAACTAAAATGAATAGAGAAACAAGATTGCGTTTCTTCGACAGGTCTTCTAACATCGCTCCAGGTTTTAAGGTAACACCGCCGTCGTCGACTCTGGATTATATGCTGAATGGTTCGTCTCCTACGGTCTGGTTGTCTTGATGCCCGAACTGTAATCTTCACGGTTAGCATAATATGTAGTCGAGTATTATCCCAGCTCCTCTCTTCTTCCTATATGCTTCATCCCTGGTAATGCTCGCCGCCACTGTCTTCTACTACTCTTCCACCAAGTTTCTCACTCTGATAACTGTCTTCGACCTCGGTTCTTCCTGTGGAAAACTCTGTCTTCATAATATACATGGTAGTGTCGTCTACAATGGTTTTCTGAATGTCAATCAAATTCCTCTTCCAGAACAAGTGGTCGTCTCATCAATAATCTCTATGTTCTTCTTTCGTTTTCCGAACATAACTCAATGTCATACTATGACAATTTGTCCAAAATACGCAAAGACACGACCATTCTAGCCAATACCATTGGCATCATTCAATTCCTAAGGTTATAACGAGTGAAAGGACAGTCTCTGAAATCATTTAGGGAAAACCTTCACATACACTTCATGTCGCCTTCCTTCTTCGAAAATAAAAACAGAAATACTTCACAGAGGTTACTCTCGGTTAGCTAACCCCCTTCTTAGGAGTCCTTGTGGTTGCTTCTTCAGTCCTTCAAATCCAAAATGATGCAATCGGATACGAAGTTTCAAAAGGGAGACCAAATCGATCATTGATACGCGGAACGGATAACGATTACTGAAAGTGGTACGGTTAAGTTTACAATAGTCGATACGTCGTCACATACTTCTTTCTTCCTCCTTCATAGACTAACAAGGGTACTCAAGGGAAATCGCTGAGGTGAGCAAAAATCATATCACATCGAAAATACCGGAAAATCTTCGTACAACGGGATATTTCTAATGGCGGAACTTTCCAAGGGTGGATAGTAATGGTTGTCAGGAAAACTTGATAATCATATGAGTTCAGGGTTGGTGCTTCCATAGCGGCAACTTTAGCAGGTTCAGGTGTAGAGATTCATCATAACGGAATAGGGTGAGATAGATTTTTTTTTTTTTTTTTTTTTTTTTTTTTAAGATCACCTTTCATATACGGTAGTCTATGGCAGCTTTACAAATAGTCATCCAGTCCATAACCAAAAGACCATACAATGAGACATGTCAAGATCAAAAGATTCATAGCACGAATATAGTCATCGAATCAGACGGGGAGTTCATATATCGAAGTCCAGCACATGCTTCAATAAAAGTGTCGAGATGGATAAACGGACAGTTCAAAGTGTGGGAATTTGTTCAGCTTCTTAACATAAGCGGTATGTAGGGCGTGTATTATCAGTAGTACGAACATCGTATAATTGTCAAAAATGAGATGTACAGAATATCCGTTATTAGCATCATCATGCTCAGTTAACAAACCTATACAGAGATAACATAACATCATATCCTTCCAAGGAAATGGTTGGCAGGACAACGCTCGTCATTCAAAGGAAAAGAACACAGCTTCCTATATCCATGGTTAATAATTACCAGAATTCTCATAGGAGTAGTAACGGATTTATGCAAAGTTAAGTAGTATCGGATGATACATTCACATTCAGCATAAGCAATGAATTCACAAAATGTGTCGAACACATTATGGTTGAATGGCTTACGACATGGTCGGAAAGGTGTTAAACAGCTTATCAAACAAATCGGAGGTGGATGTCAAAATCTGAAAATGAAACTTACATGGTGTAAGGTATCCAGGTGGGTTTTCCGAGGTATTCCAAACTTACATGGTTACTAAGCTTAAGTTTCAAAACTTCTAACTCCTGAAAAGTTTCTGATGAGGTTTAACTAAGGGCAGAGGCACGAATCAGAGTGATGCGGAAGCAAATGACTCACATATATTTCTTATTCTACCCATTCCTCACTGGTCAAATTTAGGTTCCTATAGGGAGATCCTAAAGCAAATATTACAGGTTATCTTATGAGCGCTTACAGGGAAACTTAGTGGTCCTAACTTACACAGGCCAAGGGTAATTGTATTACGAATCGCAGCCTGTCGCTCTGATACCATAATTGTAACACCCCAACCCGATAAGGGTAAAGATGTCACGCAAATGGTTTCATATCAGATATAACAAAGCATACATTCAAAAGTAATACAAAGATTCTCAAAGGTTACAGAAGAAATACTGAAATTACAAGGTTACAAAAGCAAATACAAATTCTAACAATGTAGTAACTTCCAATCGTCTCTAGGCCAAAAATAATTATCAAGTCTTCTAAGTCCAAAAGTCTCTTCACTCATACCCATCTTCCAACTAAAACCTGCCGCACACGAAAAGAAAACGTGCGGCTGAGCTACTAGAGCCCAGTGAACAGATATAACGTAACAAGCAGTAGCATAATGAATAATACATGAGTAAATGAGAATGGAAGCATGAATACATGGTAAGAATACATGGTATCATAAGGGAAAAGAAAAAGGTGCATGGTAAAGAAAGGTCAGTAATCCACTACGAGCCCATAACATGAAATCATAAGCATAATCATAATCATAAACATGTAGAGGGGAGACCTCTTAGTATCCTGTAAATATGAGGGGTGTCCTCGTAGAATTATTGTTACAACTACATTTTAATAATTGTAAAGTACAAAAATTTTAAATGCACACAAAATAAATGTTGGCCGAATATTTGTATTATTATTATTATTATTATTAATTATCTTATAAATCAAATATAAAGGAGATAATTACCAAATAATTAAGGAAACCAATCAAATTAATTTTTCTTGATTTAGTCATCAATTAGCCATGATTTCAGCCCATAACCTCCCCCCCTAAAACCGGCCATATCAAGTATAGAATTTCATTCCATATTTCTCTTACCGTAAACCCTAAATAACAAACAAAAAAATTCCTCTCTTCACCATCCGATTTTTCTGGAGGTCTTGGCTATTTTTCTAGTGTTCTTCATCATCAAAATAAGTCAAGAAAAATAGTGTTGGAGTTTTAGAGCCATTGTGTTGATCGCTAAGAATTGTTTGTCATCCGAAAGGTACAAACTCTAAATAATTCATTCGATCCTCCAAAAATTCGTTTAGCATTTTTCTCATGTCCCTTATATTGTATATGATCTGTTAAAAATGGCTCCAAGGTTTTTAGATCGCTCGTGTGCTCGTGGAGAATTCTTTGGTGTCGAATTGCTTAATCAAGGGACAAAATCACCACGCATAATCTACATGTTATAAAATCGATTTGGTATTTTTATCATGACCCTTACATCATATAAGACTCATATAAAATGTTCAAATCGAATCATGCAAGGTTTATGGGTCGTTTTATATTTTAATGATTAAAACATACGTAAATTCCATAATATGTGATACGAATTTTCTGGGTGGTATAATTATTTTATTTGGACCTCATATAATGTATAAGATCTGGGAAAAATGATAGAATGATTTTTAGAGGCTTAAATAAGTCGTAGTAATTATTGATGTCAAAAATGTACATAAAATCTAAAATAGGCTATGCGATTTTCTGAGCTTGTTCTATAATTTTTGTGAGTTCCTTATGCGTCATATAACCTGGGAAAAATGTGGATTCGAATTGTGGAGGCCAATATGAGTCGTGGTTAATTATTTGTGTTTCGGATTTAAAGGAAATAAAAGAAAAGAAATAAAAACTAAGTCAACCTAACTAGGGTTAGGGTTTTTGGGTCAATATCTGGTCATTTGATGCTCTTTAAGGTTGTTGCAATGATTGATAAATGATTTGGGACATTAGGGTTTGTTTTATATAATTTAAATGTTATACGATTTGAGTTTTAAATAGTTAAGGGGTTGTTTCGTAAATTATGAAACTTATGGGATATTTTTGTAAGGTTATATAAATCTGGGAGAATGTGTAAAAAATGTAAAATGAGGGTCTTATATGTAAAATTTGCAAGAAAAGGGTTTAAATAAATAATTATGTGTCGAATTGGAATTTATTAAAGTAGAGGGACTAAAAATGTAAATTCTAGAAACTTGAAGTCATTTTGAGTAAATAATGATATTAAGAGTGTTTTGTGTAATTTTGAGTATTTATGGGCTTAATGTGTAATTATTATGGAATTATGATTTAATTTATAAGTTTTGTAAACTTAAGGGACCAATTGTGTAAATTCTGAAATTCTGAGGGTTTGATCCGTAACATACGTAATTCTGAGGTAACATTCTGTAAATTTTGTAAAATAAAATGCTTGGTTGGTAAATATGGATATTAGAGGGATTAAATCATGAATTATGTAATTAAAGGGTTTGTTTTGTAAATATTGTAACTAGAGGGGTATAATCTGTAAATTATGAAACTAAAGGGATTATGATGTCATTCTGAATAAAATAGGTATTTAAATCAGTACTTGAAGTATTTTCACTTTAGACCTTTGAAATTGATGAAGTTACAATTAAAACCCTAAACTTTATGAACTTGTCATAATTAACCTTAGACTTCTGTAACTCGTTAAAATATACCTTTATTCCATAATAATCTCTGAGTAAGGACTAATCTAATCTGAAATGATAATATCTGTTAATTCTGGAAACCTGCTAATTATGGAAAGTTACTAAAAATGGAAACCTGCTAAAAATAGAAAGCTACTTAATATGGAAATGGGATCTTTAGTAATCATGTCTTTACTCCTCTAGGTGTGAAGAGGGAGTGACCTGTGCTCATTATCATCTTATTTTGTGATTTCCTTTGTCAAGCAATAAGGTACAGATATTCTGCTTCTTTGATAAGAGGCCTTCATTCTCTTATTATGATTCGTATTAGGGTTCCCTATAACATTGCTATGTTCCCTTCATTCATGAACTCCGATTATTGAACCATCATGATATTGAACCTTTTGTGATTATGAACCTTTCATTCATGAACCTTTGCTTATGAACCTTGCTTATGAACCTTGCTTATGAACCATGATTATGAACCTATGATTATGAACTTATGAAACAAGATATTGACCTATGCAAGTAAACTAAAGACATGATTCATGATACTTGACCTTTACCCTCAGTTTGATACTACGAGCCACTCACTAGGCATGAGGGTTTCATGTCCATGTCAGTCGATGCACCGATGGCATGACTCTAGGGCAGGAGAGTGATGACCTGTCCCGTCCCTGCACGTTTATGTTTATGATTCATGTTTATGTAGAGGCAGATTATGGCCACCGGGGGCGTATGGATGCATCCTAGATTTGTTCATGTTCATGTTATGTTATGTTATTCATGGTGACTGATGGTGTGTGCGATACACGTCTTTCACACTCCGGGAGCTAGCTACTCCAACCCATGATGAGGACACCCCTCATATTTACAGGATACTAAGAGGTCTCCCCTCTACATGTTTATGATTATGATTATGCTTATGATTTCATGTTATGGGCTCGTAGTGGATTACTGACCTTTCTTTACCATGCACCTTTTTCTTTTCCCTTATGATACCATGTATTCTTACCATGTATTCATGCTTCCATTCTCATTTACTCATGTATTATTCATTATGCTACTGCTTGTTACGTTATATCTGTTCACTGGGCTCTAGTAGCTCAGCCGCACGTTTTCTTTTCGTGTGCGGCAGGTTTTAGTTGGAAGATGGGTATGAGTGAAGAGACTTTTGGACTTAGAAGACTTGATAATTATTTTTGGCCTAGAGACGATTGGAAGTTACTACATTGTTAGAATTTGTATTCGCTTTTGTAACCTTGTAATTTCAGTATTTCTTCTGTAACCTTTGAGAATCTTTGTATTACTTTTGAATGTATGCTTTGTTATATCTGATATGAAACCATTTGCGTGACATCTTTACCCTTATCGGGTTGGGGTGTTACAGTATTAATATATTGAAGTGTTTGTTGAGAGAACTTTATTGTTTCATTGATTATTCTTCTCAAGATTAAACATTAGATTCCGCATAGTGTTTAATATTGTTTCAAGAACAGTTTCTATACATGTTGTTTTAGATCTATATCTAAGATACTTGTTGTTTTAGAATTTAGACTAAGGTTGCATTTAATATCACATTTAAACTGGTATGCTGATAAAAAAAAAAAAAAAAAAAAAAAAAAAAAAAAAAAAAACAAGCGCTAAGTAGATATTAAATAGAAATGCGACAGGTTTGCCTGTTTCGTCTCAGACCAAGAAACAAGACGAATGTGCATCAGATTACGGAGTTACAAGACAATCAAACCGATCCAAACAAGCAAAGAGGTAAGTATTCAAAATTTATTTAACATAAATCATAGTTAAGTTCATCCGTTGGTCCATCTAAAATTAAAATGAACAATCCGTGGTATCATAGTTAAGATCATAAGTTACAACTTCTATATAATTCGCTACAAATCATCCAAATGAACCAAGTGCGGATGACCTGAGGGCCCCGGTTGTGACTGAGTGTGGTTGTTAGGACCGTTGACATTATTTGACGACCCCGGTTGTGACTGGCTGTCGTTGTTAGGAATGTTGCTTTCAGGAGTAGATGATTCACAATTCCATATAAAAGGACTGTTTGACTCAGTAGTTGGTTTTGTCCATTTGAAAATTTCACGAGTGCTGTGTACTTCCTGTCCTTGTTGTTCAAGTGCCTCCTCGTGAGTAGGGGTGCATGATTCTGTCTTTCTTTTACGTTTCTGAGATGTAATGTCAGTTTAAAAAAAATATACTAGAAAGTAAATAACAAAGGTGTTTACATTATACTAAACAAAAACAAGTACCTTTTTTTGGACCAATGGTACAGTACATGACCATCGTGTGTGTCCTTTCTTGTCAAACCTCGAACATTTTGTGCTTTTCGGTTCTTCCCCCTGTGATCGGATACGGTCTTTCTCTTTTGGCCTTCCAGGTTGCCGCTTACCAATAAGCGGTGGTTTTACCACTTGCAAGTCATCAGGAGTACGCCACTATTTCATGTCTTTTAGAGGGTACACCTTATCTTGGTACGTATTTTTTAGTGTTGTTTTCTTAAACCATTTTAACGCCCAACTGCTATTGTTATTCACACCTTCAGCTCTAGAAACAGCACAAACATGCCCACACGGTAAACCTGATATTTGCCATTTACGGCAACTCAATTCTTTTTTGTCAAAGTCAACAATATGAACCTCTCGTGAATCAGTAACTTGATACATTTTGAACATCTCAATCCTGCTAACAACCCAATTAGCGCTCTTTACCATTCTATCGTTTACTTTTGCAGCTGCCCATTCACTAAGTTCATCCTTGGGTGCATCTAAAATTAAAAAATAAAAATAGTCTTACATAAATGAAATGTTAAACAAAACATAATACACATTTTTTTTAATTACCTTTGTATTTTGCTCGACGATCACAATACCATGTTTGTAGAAGCTTTCTGTAGTACTCCATTAGCATGGTTATTGGAACTTTCCGAACAGATGCGGTCAAAGAGTTTACTGATTCTGCACTATTTGAGGTCAAGTAATTGTACCTGTTTGGAGGGCAATAAGCCTGTGACCACTTACCAAATCCAGCGTCTTCTAGTTTTCTATAGACATCTGGTTTTACGCGTTGAAATTCAGATATTGAATCATCAAACTTCCTCTCTGTATATGCTTTGTATGTCCTCCAATATATAGCCTTCCACTTTCTACTCTTCAAATTGCAATTCATCATTAAATGACGATAACAGTACCTATGAAAGGCATCAGGAAAAACGGTACTACACGCATGTTTAATTGCCGGATGTCTATCAGAGATGATGGCCAAATCGCCAACATCACCAATGCATTCTTTAAGTTTACTCATAAACCAAGACCATGATTCGTTAGTCTCACCTTGACAAACACCAGTGGCAATAGGTATGATCTGGTTGTTACCGTCCACTCCAACAGCAACCATGTTTGTTCCACGGTATCTCCCTTTAAGATGTGCGGCGTTAATTATTATCAATGGCCGCAAGAAACCCAAGAAGCTCCGAATCTATTTTATTAAAGCACATATTGGTTATTGAATACTATGTACATAATAATCAAGGTAGAAATTAAAAAAAATTAAGACAAGCTTACCGCAACACCGAACCCTATGAATACCATCTTAAATCGATCTTCATCATCTGTCTAAATGTGTGTTACCGTCCCTTCATTTTACAACTTTAAGTTGTAGCAATAATACGGTAACTGCTCAAAAGAATCCGTAGGGCTACCGTTTACCAACTGTAATGCAATGTTTTTCCCACCCCAAGCTCATTTATAAGAAACGTCAATTTTCCATTCGATATTCAAATCTTTTTGTATGTCCTTACATGTATAGATCCTTCTGCTATCCTTCACTTTGTCTACCAGTGGGTGACCCAACAATTTTTGGGTAGCGTTTCGATGATTAGGATTGATTCTAGTTCGGGAACATGTATGCACGTCGTTAATGCTTGACACGTAGAATCTACATGTTATAATACTTTTTCGTGTGTGAATGTACCATTTGCAACCCTTTTCCACACAGTTTACACTGAACCTACTCTTATTAGACTTAATTACTTTAAACTCAAAACGTTCAACTAAAGCTTTTATTCCTATTGCATAAAAGCACGCAGCCTTATCATCAAACCAACCACGAAGCTTTACTTTAGATACCACAGCGTGTCTAAGAGTATTAATCATTTTAATTATAGGATCAGGTGCATTGGGTGGGTCAGGCATATTTTCAAATGTGCATTTCTGCCAACGGGGCTGAACATCGTCAAACACCTGTTCGCTTCTAAAATCATTATCATGATTTTCAACTTTTGGTGTTTGATAATCACATTCTTCAGGGAACAAAGAAACATTAAGATCGATATCAAGAGGCCTAGAAGAAGAAGATGGTTTTACCTCCAAAGTTTGCTCGATACGATTGATGTATAGTGTCTGAACCATGGTATGCTTACGACATATTTCGTTAACAAAGAAGGCAACGTCATCATCGTCACATACTTCAATTTTGTTGGATCCGGATATGTAGTGTAAACTGATGACCTTATCTGTGATATCGTATTTTGCCTTGACATACCTTACCAACTTGAGGTAATTAACGGCTACTAGAAGTAACCCTCCACGAACTGATTTTTGAAATTCCAATAAAACTTTTAATTTTGAGGAATTAGTTGAATTCATTTTATTTGGCGTGTGAAAATATGACAAGTTTTGGCTGATTTGTGGTGTGGGATTGTGCAGAACCCCAAGTAAAGTCGCTTAAAATTTTACGATCTGGTCGCTCAATTGAAAAGTCGCTTAAAATTTTCCCTCTAAACTTTCATTTCCCTCTCATTTGCACTCTATATTTCCCTCCAAAATTTATTTTCCCACTCATTTAGTATGTATATATGATTGTAAAAAAATTGGGCAAATAACTTAAAGAATGGCTTCATCTTCTTCCACTTCCAAATAAAATAAAAAGACCATCGAACAGTACCTCAATGCTACACATTGCGAATGTCCAAAACCATTACCAGTCGTAAAACAAACTGCTTGGAACCCGACAAATCCTGGTAGAAGATTCAAGGCTTGTCCCATTTATGTAAGATTATTATCCCGAAATTTTATTATACTTGTTTAAATTGTTATGTTGAATATGTGAATCTAAAACATAATTTGATTAGGACAAGGACATGAAATGTAAATTTTATGGGTTCATAGACCCGGAGCTACCAAGTGAATACTACAAAGATTTGTTTTACAAAGAACATGCGGAAAAGAAGCAGATATACAAGAAGGTGGGAAAGACTACAGTTCCCAATGAAGGTGTTGCACTTTCACTAAATGAGCTGATGATGAAAATGTCTGAGGAGTTGACTTTTATCAACTCAAAAGTGAAAGTTCATGACAAAGTTGTATTTGTTTTATCTTTCATTGTTCTCTTCATTGCTTTTGTTGTAGCAACAAGTGTTATGTACTAAGTGTTATGTACTGGGCTGTAATAAACTGGTAATGGTTGTTTACAAGTTAATGTGTCATTTTAATGCGCATCACATGCACTCACAGTTGTGGTGCTCTACATAGTTAAACAGTCGATCAATATACAGAAACCTACAATCAATATATAAACACATACAGAAACCTACAATAGTTAAACATACATCAGTTCAGACTAGACTACCATCTCAGACCAAGTTAGTTGTTATAGTTACATGTTGTAGTTAACATTCCCATTGCCATAGAACACAAAACCAAAGTATAATAGCACGCCTCCACTATATCAACACCCCTTTTGTCAAGCTCCACACGAGCTTGGCCCAAATCATCTCTTGGCTATCGCTTCCCACACACAAAGTTCTTTCCTCCACCATGAAGATTCCACCTCAAAAGATACCTACAAACATCAGAGATCGCAACATTTTGTAACACTCGTAAAAGATCCTCTACATCCCCACATGCTCTCCCTCTAAGATCCCTAACCAAATCCCATTCCCATTTCAAAACTCCATCCAACCATCTCCCCTTGTTGTAGTTACATGACTAAACCATCTCAGACCAACTTACATGTTGTCGTTACATTAGTTCAGAGTACAAAAAAAATTACAACCAACATATAAACCATAATCTATTCAACAGCTGTATTCACAGCCACCTTATACTTCCAAAAGTATCTTACCATGTGCTCTCGATAGGCTAACGCTACCTGAAGAGGATCATCAACCTTCATACTCAAGTTGTTACCTAACCTGTGCAAAAAAAATGCATACCCAAACTCCACAGTCACCGTATTCACTAGCTTGTCTAGGGACATTATCTGCCACTCGAAAAGTGATCTTATAATTTGAAGCAGATATGGATTTGGCGTCGAAAACTTTACACCACTTTAGATACTTGGGGAGCATTCTCTCGAAAGTGGCCCTCATCTTCAGATTGTCCTTTCTGGTCTCTGGATCTGGCGTACCAAGTGAGTCGTAAATCGTTATGACTCCGGTACTAATTTATAGCTGTGCCAGAAACCAGTGGTCAGATGAAACGTTGACCGGAAATTAGACATGCATTTGAAAACAAAAATACTATGATTAAAAATTAAAAAAAAAAATGACTAATATTTAAAAGAACGAATGCAGTTTATATACCCACCTTGTCAACACTAGTCCATGGCACAGGATACCGTTCTCCATTTGCATAACAGGCACGCATTCTTCCCTCGAGAAGATTAGTCGTGAAGAACGAACCCGCCATAGCCCAATCAGCATTGGCTGGTCTGAAGTGCCACATTAGATCAACCCAAAGATCCAAATGCTGTAAGGTTTATATAAAAATCATACTGTTAAACTATTAAAATATAAAGCCATTGTATTATGTAAACTAATTAAATATTTAATAAAACACAGACACCAACTGATTAATTTAGTACCTCATCCCCAAGCCATCCTCCTTTGTGACCCCAACAATGTCGGATTTACCCCAAGGAAACGTATGAGCTGCATTTCTTCCTTTTTCCAGAAAAGCCGCATACATTCTGGCTTAATTACTTTGTTGGGTGCTTCTCGTTACTAAGGAAACCAGCAGGACGTGACAAATTCTGAAAAAAAAATTTAATAAAACATATAAATGCATCGTCTACTACCTTTAATTACCAAGATCCTATATGACCAATTGAGTTAAGTTGTAGTATACCTCTACCCAAGGTTCCAACTGATTGACAGGGGGGAAACTAATTACTTTATTCAGTCTTTTGGAACACCTTTTGGGCACTGGTGGAGTTGTAGGTGGTAGGTTCACATACGGGTCCTTCAAAGACTTACCAACCTCTTTCGTCCTCTTTTTTTGAACGTCTGGTTTCAACTCAATAGTCTTCTTTTTTGTCACATTCAGCCTACCGCGTTTCATTTTTTGTTGTCCATCATAAGGTGACTGTAGAGCCTTACCCAAGTTCCATTTCCTTTTATGACGCGTGAAAATTTCTTGTACGCAAAGTTCAGCATTGATATTAACATCGTTATTGACCTTTGATATTTTGTAACAACAATGATACTACTGTTAGTGTATTTCATACTACTGCTGGAGATGGTGAGAAGGTGAAGTAAATACACTAAGTGGATACTACTGCTAAGTAGATGCTACTGCTGGTAACAATGATACTACTGTTAATGTATTTCATACTACTGCTGAAGATGCTGAGAAGGTTAAGTAAATACACTAAGTGGATACTACTGCTGGTAACAATGATACTACTGTTAGTGTATTTCATACTACTGCTGGAGATGCTGAGAAGGTGAAGTAAATACACTAAGTCATATATTTAAAGTACCTCAGGAGCTTCAGTAAAAGGCATGTTGACTTGTCCTTTGACAACCTCCTGACGAGAGTTCTGTTCAGATTTAAGGAAAACGGCGTTTCTTGCTTTCTCAGCATCCTGGTCGAGTTTGTCAAAAAACACCTTTTCTTTTTCTCTGACAGACATCGTATCCGTTACTTTCTCACCAGCAGCAATGTTTTCTTCATTATCTAACGACGCCTCTCCTAAGTTATCAGAATCATTACCACTGGTGTCACCAACATGGCCATCAGCCTTGTTGGTGACAACATCCTTGTATTCACCAGCCTTCGTCTCTTCCATAACTAAGATCGACAGCCTTGCTTACTTTCTCAACATCGTGATCATATGTATCAGTAACAAGCCCATCCGCAATGTTCTCTTCATTATCCAACACATAGTCGCTTACTTTCCCACCATCATGAGCTTCTCTATCTACATGCCCATCCTCATTCTTATCATCCATTTCTAACACAGTCTCGCTTACTTTTTCACCTTCAAGTTCATGATTATCAGAAACATGCCCGTCCGCAATGTTGTCTTCAATATGAAACGCCGCATCTCCCAATTGGTCACAATTATTATCATATTTGTCAAAAGCTTGCCCATCACCCTTGATCTCTTCAACGACAGACACCGACTCTCCTAATTCATTCGGACCTTTTGATTTTTCTTCAAAACCCATTGATTCAGCAGCCGCTTCTATCGTATTAGAAGAATGACAGTCAACTTTCTGTCTACTTAGTAGTGGGACAACCGTATCATCGAAATCATCAGGAAAGTGATTGCACTGTAAGTTTACATGAAAACACAAGTATAATAAGAAAGTGAATGTAGCAAACAACTATAACATGTGGATTTTTTATAAATTGCATACTTACATCAACAACCGTTTGAGAAAAATGCTCATTTAAATGAGGTAAATGGATATCACTAGAATTATCAACTTGCATGTGATCAACTACCGGTAATCTCCAGTTGAAATAAAATTATCAAGTTGTGACATGGCGGATGGATACGCGGCAGGGTCAAGATAATTAAGCTTCCCATGTTCAACATTCTTTTGACCAGCAGATATTGATGTCTCGCATATTACCTTTTTAACATAGTATTCGGCGTCGACATGAGTACGAATAGGGCTTTCGTTCTGAATTTCATTCTCAAAGGGGCTTGAAGTCTGAATTTGAAAATATACAAAAAAAGTAATTATAATAAAAGAAGGATACCTAACGGATTAAAAATTTACTTAAAGGATATTACCTTGGCATCTTTGGAAGCTAAATCTTCATCCACTTGAAGTTGTACCTCTGAATTGTCATGAATAGGACTTGAAGTCTGAAATTCAAAATATAATATGAATTTACTATCAAAAAAAGAAAGATAGATATATGTGACAAATTCAAAATATCTTCTTACATTTGCAACTTTGGAAACAAAGTGATCACCAACATTTGCCCTTACTTCAGACGTTTCATGAATAGATGTTGAAGCCTGTTTCAATAAATATATATTTTTTCTTCATATTTTTTGTGAAAAAATAAAATAAATATGGTATCCTCAAAGTAATTTTGTTGATAAAAAAATAAATTTAGAAAGCTCACCCTTGATGTTGTATGTTCAGAGCTTTCTCAAAAATCGCAAGTCTTTTTTAACATCATTAATCACGTTAACATCAAGCTCGTTAACTAATGCCTTCAAGGCCGCAACCTCAGCATCTATGGTACGTCCTTTGGAGTTTTCTTCTGATCCAGCTGATTGCACCTCTCGCTCTTGTGCATCTGCATGTATCTCTCCATCATCTACACCAGCATTTGCCTACAAAACAATGAAAATTGCTATCAAAATAAGTTTGAAGTACGGTCATAGACCCCAAGTGGTACAAAACCTTCTAGTTATACGGTATATAGTTAAACCTTTTGTCCACTACCTGCATTTATTAGGACTTTAATGCTCAAATGGCATATACAGTTGTCTATATAGGTTAACCATTTTTAACTATAGTTGTCTATTTAGGTATCAAGTACAGATTTCTTGAAATGCCATATTTCTACCCGTAGTTATTATGATTTCTGCAAATGTAGAACAATAATTTATGTCTCAATGTTTAAAGGGTTTAGGATCAAAATTTTTTTTTTTTTGAAAATTGACAATTTACCTCAACGGCATCATCTGCAACGTCTGGTTGGCTTTGAATAAAATACTCATTACTACGTACAAACCATAGTTGCAACCTTTCTTCACTAGTTGGAACAAGTTTCAATATTGGATTCGAACCCTAGGTAACAAATTATAGTAATGTCAAAAACAAATATACAGAATTCGTAAGTTATTTCACTAATAACAAAAAAACAATGGAAATGCTTACCGAACCACAAAGTAGATCATGATCACATTTTCAGAACCTTTTACCCTTTGACCATGAAAGACCACGTGGGATCTTACTCGAGTCTTTGTTCCACCATGAGCTGCTGTTGGGATAACTCTCAAGAATCCAAATCTAACACAAAAACAATACAACTAATGTTACTCTTAGTACACGAAAACACAACAATAATTACAAAAAGTTTTTTGCCAAAATCAAACCTTAAAAGCCCAAATAAAACCAGACAGAGTATATGTGGGAGGTTTAGTTGGGATTAACTTCTGATTCTTCTTGTAGTAAGCTTCACAACGCCTAGGAACTACATTTGCTAAATGGACGTATAAACGTCTCCAAAAGAACTCCCCCCATGGATAGGCATTCCAAGCAGAAAAATTCTCAACCAGTTGCAAAAAATGATTAGGAACAACGTACCAAGATCCACGACCATTGAATATGACCTCGGCCACTATCAACAGGCAAACTCTAACCGCATCCTCATTTGGTAATGCATCAAATTGTTTATCGTTTTCCGAAATTGCTAAAAGCTCACTACCTTTCACAGTGAACTTTCTATCAAGTTTTTTTTCAGGAAAGAGTCGCAGACCTAACGGGGTATTATCAACTTCTGCAAGGGCTGGCAAAGGACCAAAAACTAAACCAGTAATCAAAAGAAACTCCCAACGACCAAATTGCAAAACATTATCCCCAATTCTGTAGGAAATAGGGGGCAATGATCAAGCAATTTTGGAATATATACCTGGTTCTGTAAAATGAAGTTTAGCAAATGGTTATCATTTGCATGACAAGGGGGTATATCTAACCATGGACCGAAAGCACTTTCTCGGAACAGGTTAATTCTAGATTGATTCTTTGCCAACTTACCTTTAATCGTTTCTAGATAATGTACCTGCGAACGAACAGTGATCTTTGCATCAAAGTATACATTTTCCATGTGGGTCTTCAATAATTAATAATGGCTGCGTCTAGGGTTAGGGGTTATTCAAATTGATACCTCTATTGAAATTGGAATACAAAATTTGGGGTTACGGTTTATACTTTGATTTTGATTTTATTTTTGGGTTTGATTTACAGTAGGTGTTTTTGGGGAATTTGAATGTGTGTTTGTGGGGGGGAGTGGGGGTTAATGGGAGGGTTTTTTTTAAAAATAAAGTCGCTTAAAGACAATAAAAGTCGATTAAATGATTTTTCAAGTCGCTAAAGATTTTGAATAAAGATTTCGGTTGAGTGAGAGTAAGAGTAAGAGTAAGAGAAAGATGTTTTAAACGAAGTGCGTTTGATACACTTTTTGTATTTATTCTTTGTAATTATGTTTTGTCAAAAAAGTATAAAAAATATTAAAAGTATAAAAGTTGGAAAGTACAAAGTTATCTGGCAAAAGTAAAAAAAGTTGGTAGGTAAAAAAGTCGCTCAAAGTACAAGCGTCAGTCGCTTAAATAAAAAAAAAGTCGCTCAAGGTGTGGAAGGAGCAAAACGAATAAAATAACATTTTTGGAAGTTTGACTTTTTGGTTGGAAAGAGACAAAATAGAAGGTCGCTTAATTAACAAAAAGTCGCTTAAAAAAAGTCGCTTGAAAAGTACACTGCCACATGTCACTCCCATATTTAAGCGCCTTTTGCTAGGGCCATTTTTGGAAAGCGACTTTTTTGGGTCCTCAAAAGCCCAACACATTGAGCGACCGGGCTATTTGTAAAATTGCCCCTTTTTTTTAAACCCTAAAACAATTTCCATTTTCTTTAATTACTTACGGTTGTCAATTCAACAAACGTATTCGTAATTTAAACACCGATATATCCAATTCTCCCAACGATTATTTCAACGTATTTTTATACTTCCAAAATGATTACCAAAGTTCCAAAAATATTTCCTGACACCTAAGGTAAATGCTTTATATCTTACGTTTAATTACGTGTAACTTTCGTTAATCACCAAACCAACAACCAATACCTATTTTTAACACCCAATACATACAACATATACACTCTTGTATCAAAACAACTCATCCACTCCAAAAATGCTACATGTGCCGCCCCCCCCCCCTTGGTTCCATAATTAATTACTAGACAAAGTTTACATCACACTTAATTAGCCAACACTAGTCCATGAAACATGGAATAATGTTGGGGCCTTGACTAGCCATATTGTCCCCCCTAGCCCCCCCTCCTAGCCGGCCTACCCCAAGGACCATTGACCAAGACTTTTGACCAAGTGTTGAATTACCAAAATACCCTTTTAAGTAAATTACCAAATCGCCCCTCCTTGCACTATAAATAGAGATGAGATCTAGCTCGCTTTATTTTGCACATTTTCACCTAGAAACCTCTTTTGCTACTCTTGTGGTTTGGCCAAATTTTAAAAGAAGAGGGAGATCTGGTTTTCGATTATTTCAAGTATTTAACGATCATTCACGAGCCTTGCATTAACTATAAATCGATTTGGAGTAACCATTGGGGTTCTACTGTTCTTGCTCACATCTCATTTCCATCCTCTTCAAGTAATCCCAAAAACTATTTTCACACTCTTTATATCATGAGATCTAGCTTCAAGTTGCATATACCTATTTATCACTTGGTGCATGTTAATCAAAACCTTGTAACCACAATAATCTTATAACCAATGGCTATGTTTTACACAAATTTTGTTATGAACAAACAAAATGGTTATAGATCTCGACAAGAAAGTGATAATAAACATTATATATATATATATATATATATATATATATATATATATATATATATATATATATATATATATACATATATATATATACATATATATATATTATATATATATATATGTATATATATATATATATATGTATATATATATATATACATATATATATATATATATATATCTATATATACATATATATATATATATATATATGTATATATATATATATATATATATATATATATGTATATATATATATATATATATATATGAATATATATATATATATATATATATATATATATATATATATATATATATATATATATATATATATATATATAGGGGGACTTTCAAACGAGAACCATTTTATCCGCAAGAACTGAGAGAACTAATCTTCTGGACTTTTGATGATTCTGAGTCTTGGTGAGAACTAATCTTCAGGACATGAACATGATGGAGTCTTGGTGATGGTTGAAATCCAAGTCTCCAAGCTCCTCAGCAGCAGCACGAACCAACCAGCACTTACAAGCTCAGACTTCGAGATCGTCAACAGCATAGTGTGAAGACTTTCTCTAATCCTTGCTCAGGCCGTTCTGAACCGGATACCCCCGAGAGGGCTTACACGGACACACCGAAGTGCACCCACGATTCAGTGAGTCGCTGGAGATCACCCCACGACTGTAGACCATTTTGGAACAAACACTAAGCGTAACCCACAAGGAGTTACCGAAGTGACCTGCTGTCAGAGTTGTTTGATGTTGCTCTGGCAGGATTTCCATTCAATCATTGATAATCACATCTGTGACTTTTCTCATGAATGTTCTCGGCAGATTGCTAAGATCTGCGAAGGACACTTTCTTAATTTTACATCTGCTGCCCATGATGTAGAACAGCAGAGTAATACTAAGTGTACCTAAGAGATCTTTTTATGAATCTCATGGCTCTAGACTCAATTAGTGCATATTTGTTTGGTCGTCGGAGGCGTGGAGCAGATTGCCTCCTTTTCAATATCAACACTCTCGGAATGAGAGGTCGATAGATTATGAAGGGTTCTCCGTGTGAATGAAACAAATGTCTTTTGAGAGACACTTGAGTAGCTAAGAAGGTTTAGTGCAGTGCGTCACTGGGTCCATGACGACTTTGATCTTCAATACCGGTGATTCTTGATCAACCAGTAGATTATGTATTGAACCCGGTGTCTGCCCTAAGGTTGAACAAATGGAGGGCTATTTCTTTTCACCCTTTTCTTTGCTTTTCTTTTTAATTCTTCAACCCCTTCTTTCTCCGTTCATTCATTTTCTCCTTTTTTAATCATACCTAGGACTTTCTAGTTCTAAACTATTGGTGTTGTCCTTGGGTAGATCCCTCCGGCTCTGGCGGATCATAGGACGGTTTTCCCTAACCTTAGTCACCTTATAACTCCATGACTATCCTAATGATGCCATAAAACCAAACCTTTTGAAATCTCTCAAAGTGTTTATGATTGTAAAACATATTTTGTTAACACTTTGAGAGTTTTGTTATTTTCAGAAGAACTCCCCCTTAACATGTGCTCATATGTAAATCACTTTGAAATTTGCACATGTCGGGAAGAGTTGGCACTTTTTGAATTGATTGACTTTCAATGAACATGACCTTTGCGAGACACGCTTACATCACCAGTTGGACTGGCTTGAAATTATTACCGTCCCGGTCATATTCAAAGATTGTCGCTCGAAATTGGTACATTCTACTCAGATATATCCTTCGCGAGACACGCTTACATCACCAGATGAACTGGCTTGAAATTATTACCCGTCCCGGATATATCTTTTCGACTACTGATTGTTATTATCTTCAATTCGAGGGTTAATTCTTGAGCCTTGCACTCATGAGATTCCAGCAATGAAATACCATATTTTAATCACTTTTTCATTCTCCCCCTCAAAAATAGCATAATAATGTTGTTTTTGAAAAAACTGTTGATTAAAATATGCTCTTTTTGAGGTGTTTGTGGAAGAATGTCAAGAATGTTGGTAGTTTAGAACAAAGATGTTTTCAAATACTCCCCCTTAACAAGGGAGTACTTGTCCTTATGAGCAAAATTGTTTAAAAAACTTTGAAAAAAATTTCTGGTTTTAATTCTGCTCATAAGTAAGAAGCTTTCGCTCCTTTTTCAGGATTGAGGCACTGAAGCGTACCTCAGGGTCCTTTCTTTACAAGAGCGGGTTGTACACTGTGATGTGTGCACAAGCCGTAGTGATATGAGAAAGTGAATGATGAAAAATGAAATGAAATGCTGATGATCAAATAACACAACTTGTACCACAAATTAGGCAGGACGTCGGAAGGTGAGAATGTTTGGAATTCTTGCTCGTCCTCCCACATAACTCTCCAATCTTCGCATTTGAGTCCTAAACTGAAGCTTGTCGTTGATTCTTTTGATAAATTTGACTGCTTGCTTGGCATCATTTCTGTTCCATTTGACCACTTGCATGACTCCCGTTTTTGAACCCTTGTAGTAATTATCCAAGATTGACTCAAGTTCTGTCTTGACCATTACCAATGTCTTATCCCCAAACTTTCTCAATTCTTCAAATCCCATGAAGTGTGGACTGCAGTTGCTTCGTTTGTAAATCACTCCAAACGGTCTATCCATGAACGTATAAGGAGGCTGACTATGAATACCCGACCGGTCAAGATCTGGCTTGATGAGATTAACTCGTTTTTGGTAGCTTTCTACCCCAAGTTGGATGTCCTCAACTCGATGCCTTATAACAATGCTGCGGATGAATATGAGAATGGAGTTGATGATGTCATACTGAAGACGGCCAGGAAGATGTTCAAGTTTCCCCTGAATCTTCAGTAGGTACATGTCTTCTATATCATTTCGGGACAAATATGGGTAGTCAGCTTCACAGAACGAGTACTCTTTGTCATCTGATCTTCGCACAGTGATCTTGGTTAGAAAGTTATACCCGTACAGCGGTTCGGTTTCAGCACTGGTTATGGATAGGATCCTGTTAGGGTTCTTCCTATCTATATTTCTTGAAACTCTCGTGGTGACCAAGTATTTGTAGGACAATCTCCTCATATGTCGCCAATGATGAATCCCAAAAACAGCATCGTCATTGTAGATATAAACTTCACGGTTCCATAAATCATCGACCTTTTCTTCCAAATCTTCTATGGAGTATGAAGCTGCTGGATACTTGGTAAGTGATGTTGCATATCGTATAGAATCCGTGCTTTCACTCATGAGATAGGCTAGGTCTCGATTGAAGAAGTATTCTTTTGGTAACTTAGGATTCTTTGGATGACCGATGAGGGGTAATGGTTTGGTGTAGTCCTTGTAGTGCAATGGTTCTTTTGATCTATGGGTTTGTGCATCTGCAATATTGTCTCCAAGAGCTCGTGCAACTTGTTCAAGATTGTAATCGAACTCTATTTCAGTAGTAGTTACCGTCTTGAATTCAGTGAAACCTGAGCTGCGAACTCGAATGATATCTGATAAACCCAACTTCTGAACCTTGATTGCCTTTTTCAGTCTTTTGGTAAAGTCTACAATTGATCCTTCCACGGGTGTGCTGTCAACTTCATCAGGGTAAGCATCAACCATATCTTCAAACCAGTCGTACTTTGAGGCTCCTGGATTGACCCATTCTGGTAGCGGTATATCATTAACTTGACCCGAAGGAACCACAGCTTCTTGAACACTTGTAGGTACATAGGGTATTTCATCATCTGCACTGATGTTCTCGTGAAATTCTACGTCCTCAAATTGACCACTTCCAATGGGACTGAAGACTGGTCCACTTGATTGTTTTCCTTTTCCGGATGATTGTGCTATGGGACCATGGCTTGAAGATGAAGGTCTCCGTCTTTTCTTTCCTTGATCTTCTGGGTCATCCTGTCGTCGCTTCAATGACTTGGTTGATTTGCATGGTTCATCTTGTTTTTCAGCTCGCTTGATTGAGTTAAGTAATGCTTGCCTGAGCTCATCTTCTGCAGGATTTTCTCGAATTTCTTCAAGAAGTTGTTGTCTGAGAATTGATCCAGATGGTTGTGGATGTAACGTCCTGATAGTGATTGGTATTGTCTGCATCAACTTTGCCACAACCTCCTCCAGATTCTTCTTGGCATAGTTGTTGAGCATGTCAGGAAATGCCTCTTGAAGAGTCTTGAAGACCTCAGTTGGAACCAGTTCAGCAACTTCCTTTTTCAAATCAACGTTATCACACTTCAGTAAATGTTTGTTCACCTGCTCCTGAAGACTCGACAATTTCTGTTTAGTTTTCTGATATTCCTTTTTATGGGCTTCTTGATTACTCAATACTTGATTCAGTTTACTTTCTAGCTGACTTATGGCAGTTGATGATTGAGCCACTGAAGATGTAGGTGGTGATTGAAGAATGGTTGTGTGTGGTTGAGCATCTGGATTATCTTGGTCATCTTCAGATTCATCTTTATCATCACTTTCATCGTTGTTCACACTGATGTCTTTGCTATCCTTGTCACTTTCTTCATCTTTGTCTTCATCATCTTCACTTTGTCTGTCATCATCTGATGCTTCAGCTTCAGAACCCGATGGGGTATGAGTGTGTTGATCTGATTCGTCACCTTCTTCTTCTGAGCTTTCATTTTGTCGAATCGGTGAAAAACTAACATCTGTTGCTTTGATGGACTTGCCCTTGCCTTGTTTTAGTTTCTCATCAGATGGACCCATAATAGATTTCAGCTTTTCAAGCCCCTTTTGTGCTTTGACCTTCTTTATCCCAACATTATCGTCATTTCCTTCATCACTTGATTCATCACGAAGTTGCCATGCTGATGAAGCTTTGGTGACTTGTTTTCCTTTCTTAGCAGTTTCAGCTTTCTTGGATCGGCAAGTGGTGGCTCGATCTGGAAGTGAATGACTCTTCCCTTTAGTCTTTGGTCCTTTGGGTAATGCTTCCTTTTTCTGAACAATCCCCACTTTCTGAGCTTTGAATGCTTTGTCATATGTAAGATAAGCTGCTGTGTTCCTAATTTCATCACTCAGGAAATAATCAGGGATTGGAGCACCTTGTTTGTCTGTATCGGTCATCTGGATGTTGAGGCGAGTGAGGACATGATCATGTTGTTCGTCATGCATCTGCTCAGAATTTGGACGTTGTAGCTCTGGGTGTTTTTTCATAACCCGAGCAATGAGGAGTTTGGTGTAACGAGGGAAAGGGATATATGTTTCTTTAGTGCTCTCTTGGAATTTCTTGCATTGAAAGATCATGTCATCCCAGATATATTGTGCAAAGTTAAGATGTTTCGTGTTGACAATACCACAGAAAAACTGCAGGTTTTCAAATCTTGGTTTATCTACGCCGGTGGTTTTTCCAGTGATACATTGATTAATGATGCCGAACATTGTTAACCAAGGTTGTGGAAAAAACTTTCTTTCAACTTTATAGATTGAAGACATTACTTCAGTTGATTCATCATATCCCAGCATTTCTAGAGTTCTTGCCATCTCTGGAAATGTTGGGTTATTTTGAAACTTCTCAAAGTTCCCTGAGTTTTCCTTGGGTAGCTCAAGAACGGCCCTCAGAGTGTCAACTGTGTATGTGATTTCTAGAGCATCCAGAGTGACAGTGATAGATATTTGGTCTTTGTTGACTGTCATTGATTCCCAAAACTGATTAAGAAAAACCATTGGAACACTTGCTGTCTTGGTTAAAGCAGGACGAATGAAGTGTCTAGCAAGGATTTCTGCGATGATTTGACATGACGGATGACACTTGAGATTATCGAAATCAACTCTTGAATTGCAACGAACGATCTTAGGCTTTTCCGTAGCTTGAGTGGCCTTCTTGGATGTGTGTGATGCTTGAGATAATGCACGTGACATGTTTGACTGCATAACACAAACATACAACAATACGCAAGAGCATATATTATGAGTGTTAGTGAGTAAGTCAGATATGCCCTTTGTATGTTAGACTGCTTATCATCATATAGATACAAGTTCAGACAATTAAGCAATAGAACACTTTTTCATCACTAATCACATAATCTAGCATCACCACTTAAGTAACAAACACCTTGATGCACATATAACTTCTGAACAACAGAGCATAAGATACATGATGTACAGCACAGATAGAAACCAACTCATCCAGTAAACACAATTCAATATATGAATATTTTTCTTCACAACAGCCAAAGTTACTTAGTCACTCATCCATTATGCATACTCAGTTCTGAACTTCGAAGAAAAAATAAATTGTTTGATCAATCAAAGATTCCATCAGTCATGTTCAAGCAAACAGAGTTTATTTAATAAGCATAGTTCAGCCAAGAAAACCAAAATTCGATTAACTGAAATTCGATCACACAAGGTTTGGTTCAACAAAATTCAATCAAAGTAAATTCGATCAAACAGAATTTGATTAAACAAAGTTTGATCAACTAAAGTTCAATCATTTTCTTATAAGCAAGCAATGTTCAGTTAACCAAACTTCAATCAAGCAAAAAATTCGATCAAATAACACAAGAATAAAATTCGATCAGTCCAAAGTTCGATTACACCAAAATTCGATCACACCAAAGTTCTATTAGTCCAAAATTCGATCACACCAAATTTCTATCAAACCAAAGTTTGATCACACCAAAGTTCGATCAAAACCATAATTTAATCAAAACCAAAGTTTGATCAAAGTTTGATCAAAACCAAAGTTCGACTAAATCAAAGTTCGACTAAATCAAAGTTCGACTAAATCAAAGTTCGACTAAATCAAAGTTCGATTAAATCGAAGTTCGTTCAAAGTTCGATCAAAATCAGACATAATACTCCTAACTCGGAGATCAGTCCTAAACATCGATTACTCCAAAAGTTCGACTATAGTTCGATCATTATCACATATTGCAAGTTCGATTATCACAATAAAATTCGATTATTCATTTGAAAGCTCAACACAACTCATCTATTACACAAGCAGATTCAATCATAAAAAATAAGCACAAACTCAATCATTCATAAACCCTAAATCAGACTAAAACGCCTAATATAAATCTAACACGGAATTATTACTAAAATCAAATGAAAGACTTACATTTTAAAGCAAAGTAGTCGAATTATAGAGGTATGAAGAATTTAGTTAAAGGCGCGCGTGTTTTGTGAAGACAAAGGGACTGTGTAATTTTTGAGAGTGATAGAAAATTTGACCTAAGTCAATGATTTGTGTTTATATAGAGTTGAGTTAACCGATTTGACTGTTATTGTCTCTTTCTTTTTCATTTTACATATTTAACCTTTTAACTTTGCTTTTCTTTTTATATTAAGTCCATGGTTTAAAATATGTATAGTTTAATGGTTTACGTAAGCTGATGACAAACAATATACGATGATTTAGAAAGATGACGAAGAATTTTATGAATAAATGTGCAAAAGTTTCTCCCCCTCAAAATATGTGATATTGTGGAAAAATTTTAAACTTTGAAACAATTGGTAAACAACATATTTTGATTGAGATCAACCCTTTGCACATTTTGGGTTTTTTTTTTTTTTTTTTTTTTTTTTTTTTTTTTTTTTTTTTTTAAATATATATATATACAAGATAGTGAGAGAGCATGACCCGATTAGTTGATTTTGAGGAAATTCGCTAATTCTTGAGGAGTCAGGCATCTCATTCCAATTTGGTGAACTAGTTTCACAAAACGATCATGAGGTAAAGCTTTCGTGAAAAGATCCGCCAATTGGTGTTCCGTTCCCACAAAATAACAGCTCAACGGTACCCTGCTCCACATGCTCCTTGATGAAGTGATATCTGAGAGTGATGTGTTTGGACTTGGAATGTTGCACGGTGTTGCACGAGATAGCGATAGCACTTTTGGAGTCACAGTACATCGGGATTTTGTTGAATATGTAACCATAATCCATCAATTGTGATCGCATCCAAATGATTTGAGCACAACAGGCAGACATGGCTACATATTCTGATTTCGTTGATGAGAGAGACGTACAATCTTGCTTCTTTGACTGCCAGGACACCAGCTTATCACCTAGGAATTGATCACCACCGGATGTGCTCTTTCTTGTATCAATACATCCCGCATGATCCGCATCTGAAAAAAGCAGTTAGTGCAAAACCAGAATCCTTTGGATACCAGATCCCAAATTAATGGTTCCCTTGATGTATCTAAGGATTCTTTTAACAGCAGATAAATGTCTTTCTGTTGGGTTAGACTGATAGCGTGAACATAGGTATGTGGCAAATACAACATCCGGTCTGCTAGCGGTGAGATACATGAGAGACCCAATTATGCTACGATAATTTGTAGGATCAGTGGGTTTCCATGAATGTCAGCATCTAGCTTCGGGGATGAGGAGGACATAGGGGTGTTATAGGTGTCACTAGATGTCATGCCATGCTTTTTTAATATCTCTTGTGCATATTTAGACTGACTCAAGAATATACCACGAGGTGATTGGTGAACTTGTAATCCGAGAAAAAAGTTTAGTTCACCGATCATGGACATCTCAAAGTTTTGTTTCATAAGTTTTGCAAAAGCATTTGAGTACTTTTTGTGGGTAGACCCAAAAATGATGTCATCCACATAAATTTGTACGATGAGAATGTCCTCCCCGTGTTTTTGTATAAACAAAGTCGGGTCTACAGAGCCTTTAGTGAAATGATTAGCAATAAGGAATGCTGAAAGTTTGTCGTACCAGGCCTCGGGGCTTGTTTAAGGCCGTAGAGAGCTTTCTTAAGCCTGTATACGTGATTAGGATGTTCTGGATCCACGAAGCCGTCAGGTTGTGATACATACACCTCTTCACGAAGTTGTCCGTTCAGGAATGCTGTCTTCACGTCCATTTGGTAAACGGTGATGTTCTTATGAGCCGCGTATGCCAGGAACATTCTAACTGCCTCAAGCCTAGCTACTGGTGCAAAAGATTCCTCGAAGTCAATTCCTTCCTCTTGACAAAACCCTTTAGCAACCAACCGAGACTTGTTACGAATAACCGTGCCTTCTGCATCCAACTTATTTTTCCAAATCCATTTTAAGCCCACAACATAAACTCCATCAGGTTTTTCAACGAGTTCCCAGACTTCCAATCTTTTGAACTGATCCAACTCCTCTTGCATTGATTCAATCCAATTATCATAAGTCATGGCCTCTTTGATATTTTTCGGTTCAGCTTGACAAACGGTGAGAGCGTAAATGCAAGTTTCACCATCTGTGTGGAGTTTCTGTCGTGTCATAACTGGTTTATCTGGATTGCCAATCACATTAACTAACGGATGATCCCTTGTCCATTTATGAGTAGATGGGTAGTGTTGAATGTTGTTATTCAGATTTGACGGTTCCATGTTGCTCGAGGAAGATTCTCCTGGTTCGGGAATGGTTGGGGGTGGAGCAAATGGGTTGAAAAATGCATTTCCGTCAAAGTCTGATGGTGTTGGAACGTGGTTAGAAATGGGAGAAGAATCTTCAACTGCTGGTTGAGGTGTTGTTTCCATTGATGATGATGATTTAGGTGATGGTGCATCATGAGCAACTACTGTAGATGTAGATGCTGATGGATCAGGTGCTTGATTTGGGAGTTGTTGAGCAGCGGAACTTGTGGAAGCCTCTGACGCACTGTTAACCAAACTGTCATCAAACAGAGGAGCAAACAGATCTTCCAGATCTTTCCTTCTGAAAGGGAATGGTTCAGCTGAAGATTCTGGGAAGTTCAAACGGTTGTTTGCGGGTTCCAAGCGGTCTTGCTCAGAAGCCATTTCTGTGAGTTCATCGAAATTAACATGTATCGTCTCTTGAATGTCTCCGGTCCGACGATTCCAAATTCTGTATCCCTTGGAGTTCTCACAATAACCAACAAATATCCCTATATCTGCTTTTGCCTTCAATTTACCAAGATCATCTTTATCATTCTTTGGGTAACATAATGCTCCAAAGACATGAAAATAGTTGATATTGGGTTTTCTGCCTTGTATTAGCTCATATGGGGTTTTGTTATGTCTTTTGGTGATCATGCCGCGGTTCTGAGTGTAGCAAGCAGTGTTCACAGCTTCAGCCCAAAGATAATCTGGTAATTGGGCATTGATCAACATAGTTCTAGCTGCTTCCACGAGTGTACGGTTTCGTCGTTCAACTACGCCATTCTGTTCAGGAGTGCGAGCTATAGAATATTGGTGAACAATCCCATGTTTCTCTGTAAATTCCTGAAGAATTTGGTTTTTGAATTCAGTGCCATTGTCGGTACGAATGATTCTGACGGTGTTGCGGACTTGCACTTGAATCTTTGTGAGAAACGTGGTAACTATAGACGGAACTTGATCTTTTGTGCGGAGAAAGTAAACCCATGTCCATCTTGAGTAGTCATCCACAATTACCAGAATATATCTTTTCCCATTTACAGACTGAACCCGCATTGGACCACACAAATCCATATGAAGCAGTTGTAGGACGTGGTCTGTGCTATGTTCTGTTTTTGGTGGAAAATGAGCTCGATGACTTTTTCCCTGTTCACATGCAGAACACAGATGATCCTTGGCATATCTGAATTTTGGTAAACCATCTACCAATTTTTTCTTCGCCAGGTCGGTCATGGTTTTGAAATTGAGATGAGACAAGCGTTTATGCCATAACCATGCTTTCGTGGGATGAGCCTTGGAGAGTAAACATATAGGAGTCGAAGCTGTCATTCCTTCAAAGGAGATGGTGTAGAGACTAGTTCCCCGTTTTCCTTTCATCAGATCATTTCCCTGAAGATCACGAATAAAGCAGGTTTTCTCCTAAATGCCACTTCTAAGTCTCCATCGCAGAATTGACCAACTGAGAATAAATTGTGACCCAGACCTTCAACATAGTACACACGACTTATTTCGATGTTCCCATTTACATAGTCGCCATAACCCATGATTGCGGCGAAGTGGTCATTCCCGAACCTGACCGTTCCTATAAACTTAGCAACGAAGTTTTTGAGAAGCTTGAGATTGCCGGTCATGTGTCGGGAACAGCCGCTATCAACAATCCATAGAACGATTTGAACCACCTGCATCACAATTAGTAGAAACAGATGGAGTAACGGTTGGACCCGTTGGGTTAGAAGCACATGAGTTAAGTATTTTAGGCACCATTTAAAATATGCTGTGTTCTCTAGCCAACGTTGCCATTTCCTACTTGTTTCTGCTTTCTTCCTAAGGAATGTGCTAGGTGATTTGTTCTTTTTGGGATTTGCGATAGGTGCAACTATGGTCTGTTTTGCAACTGCTAGTGGTGGATTCCCTAAAATTGATTTGGCAACCGTGTTAGACTTAGGGAGGCTACTAGTTCGTTTTGTTTTTCTCTTCATCAAAGTTTTAGCAACACAGTTTTGATGATTACCAGATAAGATATGAGTATGACAAAACACACAAGAAGCATTAACATCATTCATAACTGTTAAAGATTCAGCATTCATTACATCTTTTGTAGAATTACACTTAACCAAGCTAGATTCTATTTTAGACATAACATGCGTCTTATTCTCACTAGATGCATTAACTTCTACTTCTTCATTCTTAGATAGTCCACTCTTAGGTAGCCAGAGACTAGTCTTCTGTGGTCTCTTTGTGGTCTTTGATCTTCTACCCTTAGATGTGTCAACTAATCCTGTGGAAGATGAAGTAAGAGCATTAGTGGTTGTCTTTGATGATGCATGCTTAGGTGCGCTGTCTACTTTTTGCATCCTTGGTACAATCTTATGAACTTTGGTTTTGCCTGTTTCTAAAACTTTGATTTTCTTCTTCAGATCAACAATGATGTGTTGAAATTCTTGATTTTGTGAATCTATTTTTCTGTTAAGGCGAACTGTGTCATTCCTGTTTTGAAGAATTTTCATCGAGTTCCTTTTCATTTTGAAACAGTTTAAGTTTTAAAAAGCCTTTGTTTCCTTATACTTTTCAGGAACATGACTGTTTTGAAATGATAAAGACCCTATGAGATGTTGAAATTTTAGTTCAAATTCAGTACTTTGAGTTTGACACCAATCAAGCCTTTTTTGAAGATTAAAAACTTTGTTTTCCACATCATTGTTGATTTGTCGAAGATCATCATTCTCTTTCACTAGATTCTTAATCTCGATTTGCAAATCTTTGTATCAACAACATGATTATTCATAAGACACTCATTACCAGATTCATAAAGTGCATTCATCAACACAGAAACAACATCACAACTAAGAACATTTTGCAAGAGTCGGTCATTTTCTTTTTCCAAATTCTTTCTTTTGAACTTTTTGTTTTTGAATTTTGGAGTCTTTAGCTTTGAAAATGTTCTTCATTGATTAGAACCTCGTCAACTAGATCTTCTTCCCATTGTGATGCACATTTCTTCAAGTGTTTGACATGAGGTAAAATTTTCTTTTGAAGAATTTCTATCTTTTCTTTTTCCACAGGAGAGAAAAAAGAAGAGACAGTGATTTTAGAATTAAACTCAATTTCATTTTCTAAAAATTTGATGTCTTCCATAAATGTCTCAAAATGTTTGACAATTTTAAAAGCTGGAGGCATTTGTGGATCAACATCATTCTCTGTCAAATAATTGTCGAGATGTGCATCATTTTGGGAGAGAATGATAATATTTGATCTGAGTACGTATCAGCTTTTGTTCTGTTTATCTTTTGGTGGCACAAATGATTTGCTTATGTGAGGTCGTTCATTATAATCATAATGTACACTTGAAAATTTTGTTTTGTGAATTTGATCGACCCTCAATCTTGTTTGCAAGAAAATCAGTTTCTTTCATCAACAGAATACATAACAACACGTTGAAAGGAATCATCTAACAAAAATGTTGCATTGTATAACTTAGGATTATCTTTGAGTGCTTTATGTGAATTTCGGGGTGTGTCACTTCCAAGTGCAAAACTTACTCCTTTAGGACTTGGTTTCACAGTTAGTTTTTGAATTTGTGTTACAGAATTACCCGTTTTATACACAACATTTTGAAAATCTTTGAGTTTGGTTTCCAGATCCAGAATTTCCTCAAGATATGAGTCAACACGTTTCTTTGTGGCTTGCTTTTCGTCAAGAAGATCCTGCTGAGATGTTGAAAGCTCTGATTGAGTTTTTAACAACTCAGAAGTTAAAGCATCAATTTGTTTTTTGAATTCAAATTGATCCTTTTCTTTTTGAGAGAGAAGCTCCGCCTTAGAATTGGTTAATTCACGTACTTGGTTTTGCAAATCTTGAACTTTGACATATTCTTTTTGGAAAGCGATTTTAAAAAATTGTTCTCGTTTTTCTTGGTTTTGATATCCAGAAAGTTGTTGTTTATAGCACTCATTGTCCTTAGTTAACAATGCAATCTTTTCTTTCAGATTTGTATTGATTTCATTGCATTTTTCAATTTGTGATTGGGTGGACATGATTAAGGCCTGAAGCTCCGAATCTTGATCATTCAAATTCTCATTCTGTTCAATCTGATCATGATTGTCATCTTCTATTAGATCATCAAATGAACAATGTTCTATCATCATCAAATGATATATCAGTGTTGATTTGATTATCTAAAGAAGATGAGAATGATAAAGCATTTTGAACAGAATGTTCACTTGAGAATGAAGATGCGGGAGGTGAAGCAATCTCATGTAGTAAACATGGTGGATCAAGTACCTGAGAAAGACCGTCAGTATCGTAGACCGGGCCTGTCTCGGATGTATTCATTTCCTGCATATTAGCCATGAGCATAACAGCTGCGTTTGCCTCAAGATCCTCCATATCATCTTCTGAGTCTGCATTTGCCATGAAGCTGTTTTCTTTCACATTCATCAAGCTTGCTTTCTCATCCTTAAGTGCCATCAAGAGAGCTTCTTTGTGATATGCACTGCCCATAGTACGAGGCTTTGGACATGCAGTAGCCATATGACCATACCCTCCACAGTTGTAGCATGTAACTGAGGTATTTGCAATGCCTTTTGATTCTTTTCCAGTCAATTGATTCCTGTTCTGATCTGCCCCCATATAATTCCTATTACCCCCAGACTGAAACCTTTGTTCTCCAGCTTGAAACCTTTGTGACCCATATCCTCCTCTGTTCCCTGAACCAAACCTTCCCGATGATCTGTTCTGAATTTCTACCCGACCATCATTAACAACTGCCTGATTCCTTGTGTTTGAAGATGAGCGAAGGCGGTTGTTTGATTTGTTTGTAAATTTCCCAAATGCTTTAGCAATCAACCCAAATGCTTCATTGAGAGAACTGAAAGCTTCTTCTTCTTCATCATATTCACTGTTGGTGTAAAAGTTGGAATCAGTGTTGTTGTAGGTACCATTTGGTTGCCTGATTGTTGAGATGGTGGTTCATATGGGACAAGTTGGTTTTGAGGTTGAAAGCTTGGTTGATAAGATGAGTTTCCAAATTCCTGAGACGGTAGAGAGAAGTTTGGTTGAGCCATTAGTGCAAGCGAATTAGGTTGTGGTCCTGGTATGAAACCTCCTCTTGCTGCAACTTCTTTGTCCACTTCTGATTGATGTTGTTTGAGAAAATCATAAATCAATCCATATTTGATCTCACCAATCTTCTTTGATTGCCTAACAAACGTTGCATATTTCTGCCATTCAGGACCGAGGCATCCCAGAAATTTGGAGTTGATTGCAATCCTTGGAAACTTCATGTCATGACGATCAAGGTCGTTAACAACATTGGTGAAACGGTGGTAGTATGATTCGATTGTCTCTCCCGGTTCCATAATAAAAATTGTTGAATTCCATGTACAATTTTGATTCAAGATCTTCCTGATTGAGCTCTGTTCCTTCCATCAGAAGATGCACATGCTCCCACATGTCCTTTGCAGTCTTCTGAGCATCAACACTTCGATAGATGGGATTTGGAATTCCCTGAAGAATGAATGCCATTGCCATTCCATTTGCTTCTTGTTGTAAAACTTGTTCAGTTGTATAGCTGGAAACAGCAATAGGAGTGGATGTTTCTTCTCTTTCAGGAGTTGCTGGAACAACAATTACTGGTTCTGGAAAGGGCCCCACAGTGATGACATGCTTCAAATACGGTCCATGGGGTTTGCGGAGTTCAATGAATCGGAGAAACCTACTTGCCCACTGCACATAGTTCAGGTGTTAACATGAATCGGAGAAACCTGCCTCATGACGAGATTGCTGACTGCTTATAGCTTCACACATCTTATGAAACCAGTGAGGTTCTCTGGACACTGAAGGATTGTTCTGAAGGTAATTTTGTTGCATTATTTGTTGTGGAGATAGTTGTGGTGGAAGATTGAATTGATGTTGTTGCACATATGCATGATGTTGTGGATATTGTTGAGGAAATTGTTGTTGTTGTTGAGAGTATTGTTGTTGCTGAGGATATTGCTGTAGCTGGTAGTAGTAATTAAAGTGTGGTGGTTGAGACATCGTGTAGTAGCTTGTGACGGTTAAGGATCTTCAAAGGATAAAGACGGTTGTTGTGTGAAGATTAGATAAGAATCAATTATTTGTTCGGTTAAACACTTGTTCTATCAAAGTTGTTTGGTTCCTAAAATTCGACTACTGAAATTTGACTAACAAAATTCGAATAATCTGAAGTTCGCCTAAACAAAGTTCGACTAATCTGAAATTCGCCTAAACAAAGTTCAACTAATCGGAAGTTCGACTAAACAAAAGTTCGACTAGTGAAATTCGATCATCAAAGTTCGACTAATTTGAAATTCGACTAGAGCAAAGTTCGACTAATCTGAAGTTCGACTAATCTGAAATTCGCCTAAACAAAGTTCAACTAATCGGAAGTTCGACTAAACCGAAGTTCAACTAGTGAAATTTTGGTTACGAAAGTTCGATCAAGAAGTTCGATTAACCCAGAAGTTCGATTATATCACCTAACTTGGTGAATAATCAATAGTTCGATGAACGTACAAATTCGATCAAATAATCTTCGATGAACAAAAATTCGATGAATATATCTCTGACGAACAGTAACAACTCGGATGAACACTAACAATTCGGATTTCTTAATTTTTCTTAGATCTAACCTTCTAACAACCTAAATTACCCCTAGGCGAATGATACCACTTGATGTTTTAAACTTTTATGAATTAAGCTACCACTAATTACCACTAATTACCTACTAATTACCTACTAGATCTAGAGAGAGAAAGAGATGGAAGGGAGATGATTAACACAATAATAACAAAATGATTAGAATTCATCAACCAACACCCTTCCCTTGAATGGGAGAGGTATTTATAGTTTTACAAGAGAATGGGCTACTAGCCCAACATACTTAACTAAATACATACATAACAATAATAAATGATAAAAACGACACAGCCCATGGGCCTTCTACACGGGCTGGGCCTCAAAACAAACCTAAAGGCCCCAAGCAACCTATTACAAATGATCAATACTTGAAATATTAAAAAACGTGTTCCCAACAAGTATGAACTTGCATGCACGAGATCATTCCGTGACTTAAATCATATCATTCACATTAGGTTGCGAGTAGTTTCCGAGTCCGTTGTGCCTGTATATCTTGGAATTGTCGTGCCATATGTCTTGAGATTGTTTTGTTTGCTTCTCGATGCCAGTCGTGTCAGTTGTAATCTTTGCATTGTTGTAGCTAAGGTGAGTTCATGGCCACTACTTTACCTATTTTATAACTGTTTTGAGGGAGAATACATGGTCGTTTTTTAACTAAACTTAATGATTTTGAATGCTTTAATGCTGTGATATACTGTTTTCATGATTTTGGACAATAAGTATGTTTTGATTGCATTATGTGCCTTATTGTGTGAACTCAATTTGTGTGACTTGTCTTGAACGTGTGAAACTGTTTATTGATGCATTGATAGTATATATTTTGGGAAGTGGCACCCAGTATGGATTTGGGAAGTGGCAGCCGGTATACATTTTGGGAAGTGGCACCCAGTAATCATTTGGGAAGTGGCACCCAATCTATGTGTGGATTCATTTGTGCATGTTTTGTAGTCTGAGGTTCAGTTGGCGCATCACTATATAACTGTAGAATTTGTATGATTGATTATGGCTCGAGATGTTTTGAATTATGATATTGTTTGTGGATTGGTTTTTGTACTGTGATTTAAGCAGTGTGAGCCTGCGTTGAATTTGACTTGTTTGTGAAAGATGTTTTGAACACGGAACCTTGTGGTTCAACCATATTGTTTTAAACTAAAACCTATGAACTCATCAACCTCGTGTTGACCCGTTTTAGCATGTATTTTCAGGTTCTTAAAGTGTTAGCTCACATTTGGCAGCAGTTGGCATGGCAAGGCATGGTTATAGAATCGAGACACTTGGATATTCATTTGGGGACCGTTGTACTTATTTTATGGGCCTATTTTCGCACAAAAAAAATTTTTTTTTAATGTAAATTCATACTTTTGATTAATCAATTATATTCTAAATGATTGTGGTGAAAAACTGTTCTTTGTACTTGTGTTGTGATACCAATTTTGTAGCACACCCATCGACATTGTCTTCCGCTGCGACCCCATTTTTGGGGTGTGACAGATTGGTATCAGAGCCAGGTTATAGAGAACTTGGTATTTTTAAAACCTAGACTATAACTACTTTTACGAAAACTTAACCCTATGACCGCCACGTGCCTGCCTGCCAAGTTGATGCCTCGCGTATGATGTTATTGATGATATATTAGATGAGATGTTCTTGATATACTTGACGAGTTGTTTGAGGAGATGCTTGATTGTATATTTGTTGAGATGCGTGCCTGACTATAGAATATTTTATATCCGTCTGTTTTAGCTATTCACTATAAGCATTTCCATATGTTTATGCACGCACCGTACCTGTTACTGAGTTATGCTATTTTCTTGCGTAATCTCACTATTGAAGGTCGAGTTTGTATATTTGTCATGATTTTGGGAATGATTTTGGATGTAACGGACATACTACTAGTACAACTAGGCTGAGTATTTCAAAAATTCATTGAACCTATGTCCGACTCAGAGGTGAATATAGACTGATCACCTATATTCAACCAGGGACAGTGGGACATAGCCTGATCACCTATGTCCGACTCAGAGGTGAATTTTGAAATACTTGGAGTAGTTATAATGGAATTATGTTCGGGTTGGTTTTTGATTTTGGGAATGGTAAAGTTTTGCGTGTGTACACGGACATTGAATATTACTTCCACACACAAACACACTGGCATCGCAACACCGCATGAACCGTAATACTCCTGGCACCGCTATACTTCTTTGTTTATATGGAAATCCTGTTTGTCGCTGTCTGGCCGTAGTTCGCATCGGGTCGGCTTAGACCCGATTGGCACCGTTGAAATCTGAGTTGCTTATTTATAACTCATCAAGATTGTAATAAGCCCATTTGAGCTTATTGGAACGTTTGGATTTGATGTTGGCTATGTCGGATTTGGTTTTGATTCTGATTGAGAACTGGATTGTTTGATTTTGTGATCTTGGACGTCATCCTAGATTTGGATTTGATGGTCAGCCTTGCTTCGTTGGTGATCCTGTTACAGTCGCCTCTACCCTAAGCCTTGTGCTCAATTGATGTTGTTCAATCAAAGTGGTTCAATCGAGGTTGTACCTCCCGCGTTAAGTACTATGTACATTACTGATTCAACATCTTCCCTCAGAGTTGTACTCTGAACTCGCTAAACTCCCCATTTGGCAGAGATTTCACGCCCAACAGGAACTTTAAGACGTTAAGGAGTAACCTGAACTGCGTTCCTTGGGACAATCACCTAATTCTCCTTTTGTCCCTCGGGAATACAGTTATCTTTGCTAACCCCTTATAGGATAATAAACTGTTTTGCCATTAATTTACAAACTGCCTTTGATTTTTCTACCGATCATCCTACAAAATGTTTTACTGTTGTTTCACGAAAATCAAAATTTTGATCTTACTACCATTTTATAAAGGGCGAACTGCTTTCCTGTTACAATATTATGGATCAAACTAAAAATCAAAATTTTGACTTTGCTACGATTTTATAAATGATGAAATTCTTTTCGTATTATCCTGTAAGTTGCTTCACAAATCATTTGATAAATCATTTTGTAAAACGATTTGCTGTCTTGCTACTATATCAGAAGCTAGACCTCCGAAGCGAATCCCGCATCTCTACCTGAGTAATCGAGTGTGGCAATGGTTGGAATAGACACCTCCAGTTGGCCAAATTCTTTTATGATGATATCTACGACTATAGTATTTCAAACGGCACCGTGTGAAGTGTTTTGTGGTCGATCGCCGAATTGTTAAGTAGAAGTTTGAGATACCCAACTTACTAACCCTGAACTTGTTCATGAGACTACCGAGAAGATCGTTTAGATCAGAATCGAGTTGCAAGCCGCTCACGAATTGTCAGAAGAGCTATGCTGACAAATGACGTAAACCCTTGAATTGAATCGCGAGGTCGCGATTCCGTTAAGGAGGTGAGACTGTGACAACCCGTAATTTTCCACGTCAACATTTATTTTCAAGCTCAAATTTACAACTTTGAGACTTTACAAGAGCACTTTTTACGAATAACTATTTGGTTAAATAAATATAAAACGTGGAACAACCCTTTTGAACACTATGAATTTAGACTATATTTAGTCTACAACATCCCAAAACCTTGTTCCTACTCCGGTTCACAGTTTTTTTAAACCCTAAAACGATTTCCATTTTCTTTAATTACTTACGGTTGTCAATTCAACAAACGTATTCGTAATTTAACACCCGATATATCCAATTCTCCCAACGATTATTTCAACGTATTTTTATACTTCCGAAATGATTACCAAAGTTCCAAAAATATTTCCTGACACCTAAGGTAAATTCTTTATATCTTACGTTTAATTTCGAGCCTTGCATTAACTATAAATCAATTTGGAGTAACCATTGGGGTTCTACTGTTCTTGCTCACATCTCATTTTCACCCTCTTCAAGTAAGCCCAAAAACTATTTTCACGCTCTTTATATCATGAGATCTAGTTTCAAGTTGCATATACCTATTTATCACTTGGTGCATGTTAATCAAAACCTTGTAACCACAATAATCTTGTAACCAATGGCTATGTTTTAAACAAATTTTGTTATGAACAAACTAAATGGTTATAGATCTCGACAAGAAAGTGATGATAAACATTATATATATATATATATATATATATATATATATATATATATATATATATATATATATATATATATATATATATATTATATATATATATATATATAGGGAGACTTTCTTTCGAGAACCATCTTATCTGCGAGAACTGACAGAACCACCAAAAACATACATGCACGCCCTTTAAAATAAAATAAAAATACACGCAAATCATCAATAATCGTAAGTATCCACCTATGTTCTTCAATATCATCATGAACTCATCCTCTTTTTTCACAAAAACCTTACACACGGCTGCAATATTGTCGTTGCACGCTTTATAAAAACATACATGCACACCTTCAAAGAAAAATTTTGTATTTCTAATTTCTTATCAAATTCTTTAGAACAACCATGTTTTTTTTAAAACATATATGTTGTTTTTAGAACATATGTGCAAAAATACAATTATTGAAGGCGTGCATGTATGTTTTTGGTGGTTCTGTCAGTTCTCGCAGATAAGATGGTTCTGAAATGAAAGTCCCGCTATATATATATATATATATATATATATATATATATATATATATATATATATATATATATATATATATATATATATATATATATGTTAGTGAATCTGTAATTTATACCAACCTTGATGATCATTTACAAGAACTCTTGAACATTGCTAAGTTATGGTTAGACCACTTTTGTTATGTTGAGAAGTTGGGGGATGAACTAGGACTAGATTTGAAGTTGTTGTTAATTGGTTATAATAGCTAGAAGATTTGGAAAAAAAGTTTGACACATTTAATAATGAATCTGTCCCGTTTTGGTTAATACAGAAAAATCAGTAGGGTGGTGACAAGTTTAGGCTAGAAATATAGAAAATAGACTCAATAACGAAAACGTGGCCGCTTGAATGAGTTAAAACGGGCTTGTAACGAAAAAGATACGCTATTTTCAATTTAGACGACGAAAACAATTATTTTCAGAAAATTTATGAATCTGTCCAGAATTTGGAAAGACCAAAACTGATGATAAATGGTATCTAGACTAGCCGAGACCTTGAAAAGCCGATAGTATACTTAAATACCTTCGCAGGGATAGGTCAAACTTAAGAAACGAAGCTACGACGCAAAAGTTATGGCTTAATAAAGATTTGCGGCAACATATAGTTTTGACAGCCTATTATTCCTCTATTAGAAAGCTGTTAGGATTTTTAGAAATAGATTTTGGACCTTTTATTGCACGTTTTGGCTAAAATGAGGTAAACAGAAATGGTAGAGCATTTCATATACTTATTAGACGAGTTAGAGACTTTTGAGATAACTGTTAACATGAGGATTAAAATTTGGTCGCAAGATAAACAAGTTACATTTTCTAAAAAGGGTGATTTTCTGAATAAACGATCAAATTGATGCAACTATATTTTTGGCGATAAACATTACAACAAACATGTACAAGCTATAAAGTAGAGTATGAACTTGCATGCACGACATCATTCCGTGACTTAAATCATATCATTCACATTAGGTTGCGAGTAGTTTCCGAGTCCGTTGTGCCTGTATATCTTGGAATTGTCGTGCCATATGTCTTGAGATTGTTGTGTTTTGCTTCTCGATGCCAGTCGTGTCAGTTGTGATCTTTGCATTGTTGTGGCTAAGGTGAGTTCATGGCCCCTACTTTACCTTTTTTATAACTGTTTTGAGGGAGAATACATGCTCGTTTTTAATTAAACTCAATGCTTTTGAATGCTTTAATGCTGTGATATACTGTTTTCATGATTTTGGACAATAAGTGTGTTTTAATTGCATTATGTGCCTTATTGTGTGAACTCAATTTGTATGACTTGGCTTGAACGAGTGAAATTGTTTAGTGATGCATTGATAGTATATATTTTGGGAAGTGGCACCCAGTATGGATTTGGGAAGTGGCACCCAGTATGGATACAGGAAGTGGCACCCAGTAATCATTTGGGAAGTGGCACCCAATCTATGTGTGGATTCATGTATGCGTGTTTGTAGTCTGAGGTTAAGTTGGCGCATCACTATATTACTGTAGTATTTGTATGATTGATTATGGCTCGAGATGTTTTGAATTATGATATTGTTTGTGGATTGGTTTTTGTACTGTGATTTAGGCAGTGTGAGCCTGCGTTATATTTGACTTGTTTGTGAAAGATGTTTTGAACACGGAACCTTGTGGTTCAACCATATTGTTTTAAACTAAAACCTATGAGCTCACCAACCTCGTGTTGACCCGTTTTAGCATGTATTTTCAGGTTCTTAAAGTGTTAGCTCACATTTGGCGGCAGTTGGCATGGCATGGCATGGTTATAGAATCGAGACACTTGGATATTCATTTGGGGACCGTTGTACTTATTTTATGGGCCTATTTCCGCACAAAAAAAATTTAAAAATGTAAATTGATACTTTTGATTAATCAATTATATTCTAAATGATTGTGGTGAAAAACTGTTCTTTGTACTTGTGTTGTGATACCAATTTTGTAGCACCCCAGCGACATTGTCTTCCGCTGCGACCCGATTTTCGGGGTGTGACATTAATAAAACAAGCGCTTCTCGGGAGGCAACCCATGTGTTTGCTATTTTTACTTCTTATTTTTATTTTCAAAGTGATTACACCCCAAAGTTTCTCTAATCCCTTAGTTGAACTTAAGTGTGGGGGTATATCACTAACTTTTAATAAAACATATTCTCGTGTGTTTGTTTGTTTTAAGATTACTGCAGGTAATGATTACTAAGCTTGGACACTTGGATCAAAGAATCATATGAAGCCCGGAAAATATGGTTTATTCTCTTATTTCCCTATTTTCATACTTTGAAGTTCGTTTATCACATTGAGGACAATGCTTAACTTAAGTGCGGGGGTGAATAGGAAAATAAGGATAATTTGTAAATTTCGAGCTAGATTTTAAATTTTGTTTGCCCTGGTGATCTAGTTATTTGTGATTTTTAGGATAATATATTAGAATAATAACTGGATCTATCCACTGGTGAAACCTGTAATTTTTGAAAAATTGAGATGTGTCCCAATTAATATTGCAATCCATTATGGGATCGATAACATTAGCTAGCACATATTATAGCCTTTCCACTAAATTGTGAGGATTTGAGCCTGTTCTATATTTAGCATACATCTTTTATGCTTTGATTCTTTTGCTATGAGTGTGCCGGTGATTTTATTTATTCTAGAACTTGTGCTTGTAAATCATTACGAGACCGATGTGAGATCACATTTCGTGTGTGATATAAGTGTATATGCGTGATAAGAGGCAACCTTAGGATTTAACCCAAATAGCCTTCCGTATTGATATTTAGCTAGTTACACTGACTAGTTAACCACCAATATAAACCCTATTGTTAGCGTTTATTTTTAACGTTAGATACCCCTAGTTACACCTTCTGAGCCTATCTTTTCTTTTGAATAAATCCAGAAAAATACAAAAAGATTTTACACTTTTTAGCCTAGCCTTACCATTAGTAAAGTCTTGGTTGGTTGCTAGCTATATGGCAAGATGAATGTTATGTGGGAAATCATGAAAGTTCGAAGAAAGTTGCAAACTCCAAAAGCAGTGATTGAAGCAAAGTGAAGGACTAGTTATCGCAACTATAAGATGACAAGTGAATGAGTTTATGTTCAAAAAAAAAAAAGAAAAAAAAGTCATTGCAACTATAAGGTGACAAGAATAGCCAATGAGCTATGGAATAATGTATTGATCGATCAAGTATGGAGTTTCTCAAGATTGCATGATAGTGGTTCGAAATAGCTAGCAACATTTGGTTAGTAGACTTTGACTATTTTGTATATTCTTTATTATCAACCTTTCTAAACATATCCCATGTCTTATCCTTACCTTTTGGCTTTGTGAAATTATCAAGTGTATTGACATATAGTGACCATCCGAGTTCTTGAGGAATTAGATAACGCGCCAGCGATCTAAGGTTATCCTTAGTGACCATCCGTTGTTTGGTAATGCAAGAATTCGCGCCAGCGATCTATTATGTTTTGCATAAGATATTTGCACGTAAGTCTGATATAACCCTTGAAGCCTTAAACCCGAATAAAAGACCTCTTTGATATGTATACTTGGTGCTCACGCCATATCGGTGTAGTTTTGTTTCTTGTACAAGCCTATGGTAATATTTAGATCATGACTGAGCAATGAGTGTGATTTCTCTTATATACTCCACCAACCATATAAATGAGTGTTTTGAGTGAATTATATTTCATTTCTTTTTTCGTGAGGTGATTAGTAATGTTCATCAAGCAAGAAAATCAATTGGGTATTGTCAAACATCTCGATGCTTCAATTAGAAAAGCTTAAAATGATGGATTTAACTTGTACTTGTACTTGATAGATTTGCATCACATTTTTCCTAAACATACTTGAGTACCATGTGGATAATTATTTTTACTTCTAGATTTTCTTGAGGGCAAGCAAAGTTTAAGTGTGGGGGAATTTGATAACGCTCAAATTGTGCATGTTTTAAGTAGCGTTATTCGTGCTTTTGTATATATTATTTGGTTATATTTATATGCTTTTGTTACTTAATCGCACCAAAGTATGTTTGCAAAGTATATGTAGCCAAGTACAGGAAAAAGGAAGAAAAAGTGAAAGATTAATGAAGAAAACAAGGATTTACGATCGTACGAAGATTCTCATGTCAAGAACCACTCCGAAAAGGCATTTCAAATAAGGATGATTCAAGTATTCATTATTACAAAGAACCAAGAGCTATGAGAAAGATACAAGCCAAACATCAAAAGACCAAGTTTGTGTCTACAGGACAACTCCATCTGATCGGATGCAACCCGCAACCGATTTGGATGGAGATGATGATCAAGACCATCCGATCGGACACAACCTGTATCCGATCGGATGGAGCCCTCGTACTTTTCTCAAATCTGCACTTTGGTTCAATTCTAGGCTCTTCTATTTGGTATTCTAGGTCCTTCTAAGCTATTTGGAGTCCAAGTTGCAGCATTTAAAGTTCCTATGCTTGAGAGTAGTATAAATAGAGCCTTTGGAAATCATTTGAGGAGACAACAAAAAGACAACTATTGCACAACTATTATTCAATAATCAATCAACTCTCTCTAATCGTAAACCACTCTCAAAAGCTCTCAAATTCGTCCTTAGAAGTTCAGGAAATTTTGTTTAATTGTGATTGTTTGATTCCTTTATCTACTTTTCTTTTCATTACTATGCTAGGCTAGATTTATTAATATTTGCTTAGGATTGCATGAAACCTAGTTATTGATTATTGTGTGTCGGTTCTTGTTTAGTTAGTTGTAATTTCCGTTAGGAGTAGGAAAACTAGTTAGGTCAAATATATTACTAGCTTGAACGTCCGAGTAAACGCTTAGTTATTATTAACTTGATGTTCGTTATATTTAATGCGTGAATTTTGTTTGCATTGTGGAAATTGAGAGTTAAAAGGGCATTCTTAGGCGCCGCTCAATTAGAATGTAGTTCATAGAGTTAGGGAGTAACCAACCCTCGATTGATATTAAGGAATACAACGCTCTAATTAAACAAGGACGTGACAACTCGACTAATCAACAAGAGATCACTAGAGGGTAATGAGATTCTAAGTAAATACCTTTTTATATCATACGAAGTTCACCAAATTACTTTTCTGCATTAGTTAGTTTAATTTAGTTTTATTATTAGTTTTAGAAACCAAACTCTTCCAAAACCCGAGATTTTATTTGCTTTCAATTAAATATAAAAATACAAAAATAATCATCTCTCAACCCTTAGACTTAATTCGTTATACAGTTCGAGCCTACCTCACTATTCCCCTAGAGAATGATCAATCCCCCCGTGTCTTACCTATACTACACTATAACGGTTAGGTACTCTGTCTAGGAGGATTGTAAAACTTAGTGTGTTTACAATTCATACGCATCAAACTAATAAGGTTGTGGCACACTGGATGGAAGGAAAGAAACAGGCAAAAAGGATGGAGGTTGGAAAACAAGTTGAATTAATGATGTTAAGTATGTATCCAAACACTGGTTTAACCCTGAAAGCAGCTATTGGAGTTGAACAAGGAAATGAGAAGTTGGACTCCAAACTGCAAAAGGTGATTGACACTTATGTTGATGTATTTGAAGTCCCAAAATCTCTACCACCAGCAAGATGTCATGACTACAAAATTCCTCTTATCTCACGAACTCAACCAGACAATATTAGACCATACAGGCATCCCCCTGTCCAGAAAGATGCAATTGAAGCTATGGTAAAGGAATTACTTGAATCAGGAATCATTAAGCACAATCAAAGTTCATTTTCTTCACCTGTGGTAATGGTTAAGAAAAAATATAACTCTTGGTGAAACAACGTTAGCACCTTGAATGTCTGTCAACATATATGTTGTCAGGGTAATTTGTTAGACCCATTTCCCGGGTACTTGTACCCTACCCTAGATGAAAGAGGACCAAAGGCCTTACGTGATTGGCTAGTCAACGAGTGTTGCGTAGTGGTCAAACCCGATAGTCAAAGAATGTGTAATGTGGTAATAGAAAGTATTATGTGGTACAAATAGGAAGGAATAGACCTAAGGGGCTAAAGTTGTTAAGTTGTAAACATGTTATAAAATGTGATGTGGCCAAAATAGAAGGAATGAGACTTGAGGGGCTTAATGTGCCAAGGGGCCAAAGGTGCTACCTAACTAACCTTATCTAGGAAATTCTAGAGATTTCCATATTATTTAGATAAGGTGTGAGGTCCGGTTATTAGAGGGAAGGAAAAGGGAGGGAAAAACTAGTGGTGGCTTAAGAAGAAGAAGAAGATGAAGATCTAATGTCCATAGTCCTTCCTAGTTATGATCCCCACAAGTAAGTAACTCTAATCTTGAGTTTATAATGATTATTGAGGTAAAAGTTTATGGGTTAAGTGGGTTTTGATCATATGATCATGATATGATCATATGATGATATGGAAAGGATGATGGGTAAGTTTAGATGGGTTTTATAACCCTTAATCATGATATGTTGTGTTAATGAGTCTTGATGATGGTTATGGTTTAGGAAGTAATGATGATGATGATGATGATAAAAGAAGAAGAAGATGATGATGATGTTATTGATAGCCTTAGCTTGGAATCAAGGTAAGTAAACCGGTATAATGTAAAGTTATAATGATTTCTATGCATTATGTGTTATGTGGCTAATGTGTTAAGGTTATGTTGTTTAGCATAATGGTAGTCATGTGTAAGAGGTTATAAGGTTAGTGGATGTGTTAGTTATGAGTGGATTAAGGAAAGAAAGGTTAAGGCTTAAGTGGTTAAGGTATGTGTTTATGTTCAATGTTGTTGGATTAATGGTTGTATAATGTGTAATGTGTTGAATGAAGTATAATGTTAAGTTATACCCGTTTTACTTACTAAGCAATTGTGCTTACGGTTTAATGTTTCAATGTTTTTTAGGCTAAGGTACTTAATGTGATGGCGAATAATGATAAATGTTGATTATACGAAGTATAGAAGGCTTTGGTAAGTAAGTAGAGCTAGGTAGAATGCCGAGCTCAAGTCAAGGTTGTACCCCCGGGAGTCTTTTAATGATTTGTAAAGTAGAGTCAAGTGTTAAAATGTATGTAAATGGAGTCGTAATGATTTGGTGGTCTAACGGTGTGTCAAAGTGTGTTTGATGTGCTATGGTCAATGTTTAAGGGGGTGTTTGGCAAATGTATGAATATACCCATTTTGGGTTGTAAACGGGTCAAGTGTTTATGGAACATGTCTTATGTTAAAGTAGTGACGTTGGTCTAGTTTGGTGGGCAAATGAAGTGTTATAGATAATTTGTTATGTAAATGGGTCAAAATGGGTTTAATGCATAACGAGTCAAATTGTGCACATTGGTTCTGAATTGTGCATCTTGGTTCTGAATGTTCATCTTGGTTATGAGTTCTGAATGTTCATCTTGGTTATGAGTTCTACATATGGATGTTCATCTTGGTTATGAATGTGGGTTTTGGCAGATTTTGGCAAACTTTGAAAAATCGTATCTTTTGATTCGTAAGTCGTTAGAGGTCGTGCCACCCGGCGTTTCGAAAGTAATTGAGTATAGTCTCATTTAAAAATGGTTTAAAGGTCTGAATGTGTATAGATTTTTGTCAATGGTTAAAAGAGTAACAGAATGTCCGTAAAAGTCAAGCGTTTCCGCATGTAAAGTTCAAAGTTTTTGGTCAAAGCGGGCACGGGGTGTAACAGGTAATTTGTGTGACCTCAGTGGGGTCTCTTGAGTAGTTGGTTTTATGTAAGATATCAGGAAGAGATCCCTGTGTATTGTCTTGAACATACTCAGAGCCCAGTAAGTCTTGAAGCACACAAGAGATAAACCTAGGGTAAGACATGTGTCTTTGCCTGGTTTTGCCTGTGAGCTTGACTATTAGGTCCTTAAAGATAATTTCTCCAATGTCTATCTTTTTACCTTCTAGGAGACTGGACACTATCATTTGTTGAGCAGTGCTCAATTGCTCCGTTGACAATTTGTTCCCACCCAGGACCTGAATGACAAAAGTTATCAGGATCCTCCAAACGGCAGGAAACCAAGTTTTGATTATTGGGGCTTCTTCTCTTTCTTCTCAGTAACATGAGATAGAAAGAGGTGGCATCCTTTCTCAATGCACTTTTGTACCTTCGTACACGAGATGATGCTCAATCTTGACGAACACGCACGCTCACTCCGATCTCCTTCTATTATCAGAAACTCGTTCCCGTAGGATACTCTGACGATTTTTCATCACAGATGATGACGACATGATATTTAGATAGCCAATCCATCCATATGATGACGTCAACACTACCCAACTCTTCTGGCATGAGATCGATGTTGAATGGGTGGTTTAGCAAGTTTAGAGTGCAACCTCTTATAATGGTATCTACCCTTTCTAAGTTCCCGTTAGCTAATTCTACGTCGAAGACATTTTCTAAGGTGGTTGGAGCAATATCAATTAAAGATCTAAAAGCAGTCGACACAAAATTTCTATCTGCTCTTGTATCGAATAATATTGATGCATAGCGATTATTTAAAAGAAACGTACCCGTCACCATGTTCGGGTCGTCCTGGGCTTCCCTTATGCACACAACATAAACTCTTCCACGGGCTCCTCCTCCATTGCCCTGGTTCCCATTGTTAACTACTGCTCCCTGGTTACCATGACCACCACCATTTCCCTGGGTTTTGGGTTTGTTGCACTCGTTACGGTAATGACCCTTCTCACCGCAACCATAGCAGGTGACTTCCGCCCTGCGGTTGTTGGGTGGTGCTGCTTGAGCGGTGGCTAGGGGTCTTGACCTACAATTCTTGGCCAAATGTCCCACTCTCTGGCAGTTGTGACATTTTACCGTGTATTGTCCCTTGTGGTGTAGCTTACAGCGGTTAAGAAGAGATGCATTCCTATCATACCCCCTCTTATCACCTGAACCTGCTGCATAAGCTTTAGCCACTTCCTGCCTTTTGTTTTGAGAGTTGCTGTTGCTACCCTTTGAGTGGTCTTCCCACTTTCTCTTATTGTCAGCACTCTTTTCTGGGACATCCTCCAATTTCTGGTCCATCAACTTGTTGGCTATTTCCATGGTCTCATGGAGATCTGCAGCCCTTGAGGTAGTCACATCACCTCTTATGGACTTTGGCAAACCTCCGATATACCTCTCAATCAGTCTCGTCTCAGTCTGAACCATTTCAGGACATAGCAAAGCCAGTTCCTGGAATCTCTGGTTGTAAGCAGCCATGTTGTTATTCTGAACCTTCAAATTCCAAAATTCTATTTCCAACTTCTTGACCTCATTTCGTGGGCAATACTTCCTAAGCACTAACTCCTTGAAGTCATCCCACGACACAACATAAGCAACATCCATGTTGGGAGATTTCATGTAGTTGTTCCACCAGGTCAAAGCGGCATCCATAAAAGTGAAAGATGCATACTTGACCCTGTCGTCATCGTTACAACCACTGATGCGAAACACGGTTTCCAGCTTTTCAATCCACCTAGTTAGGCCAACGGCTCCCTCTGTTCCTCCGAAACCTCCAACCATGATCTTTTGGAATTCAGAGTAAGTACAACCACGGCTGTTGGTCACTGGCCTTGACGTTCCGGTGTTGGTGGTTGAGTTGTTTGCGGCGGCGAGTGCGGCGGCCACACGATCATTGATGAGCTGATCTAGAGTTGCTTGATTCACCACAGGTGGGTTTGCCGCGACCCTGGTTGGGGCGGCGTTCTCAGCAACTCTGCCCTGCGCGGCTCTTGCCGGGGCGACATTCTCAGCAGTCCTACCTCGCACTGCTCTTGCTGGGGTAGGTGTGTTAGCAGTTCGTCCTCGTGTGACTCTGGTTGACTTTCACTTGGGTGCTATTTATCTGCATCACAAGAAGATGGCGATAAATGAGATCTCGATTATAGAAGGAAGGTGTCATATGAATATATAGTTAGTGATGGACTATTAAGTGATAACTCATCAGTCTAATGGAATACATCATCTACTAAAGCTAATCTAGGCTCGGTCACGCTCAAGGCGTAACTGCTCGAATGCTGCAGTCATCCCTCCAATAGTAGCCTCCAACTGATCCACACGGTGTCTCAGCTCCTGGTTCTCTCTCATCACGGCACCGATCATATACTCTGCAGTCATAATCCTCTGCCACTGAGCGCGATCAGTGCCTCGAGCTCTCGTTAACATCCTCTGAATCCTGGTCTGGCCTCTGCCCAAACCAATAGCCCTAAAGTCCAAATCCCTGAGCTCACTACCGTGTAACCTCTCCAATGCATCTAATCTGGCTCTCAGGCCAATCATCACGCGTCTGTCAGAATACATCTCCTCAAACAACACACAGGCAGCCCTGTCAACTGTCCCAATCCTCCTCTCAACACTCTGAATGCGGTCAGGCTACTCTAACCTCTCAATCTGATCTGAGTGCACATCAAGTAAACTGGCATGGTTCGCCAGCTGAATCCATACCTGCTCCATGACAGTGGGTTCCTCGAGCTCTGCTGGTGAGGCTGGTAGAAGCGGAGAAACCACTGGTGATGGAAGCGGAGAAGGTATCGGAGATGGAGGTAGCACAAACGAAGGAGATGATGGAGTGTACTCCGGACTAGCTGCACGCACACCCGTGTTGGTATCACAAGTAATGTCAATCCACTGGGTATCACTCAAATCCTGTATCTGGGCAGCCATAAAGCTCTACCCTACCTCAAATACCCCCTGTATATCCTCCATGATGCCCTTGCCATCCCGTGGCATCATCACCTGATCTGGATCCCTCGGTGTCTCTCTGTCCCTGTCAACACCTGCACAAACAGGAGCGTGCTCAACGGGTGCTGTCACTGCTGGTGTGGGCTCTACTTGAACCTGCTCTGGATCCTCCACTGGACCCTCATCTTCATCAGAGTAAGACTGAATAGACATTCGTAATCTCTGACGGGGAGGGGAATGATCTGGAGATGACATAGGTGACTGAGATGATATTGAAATAGAGGTACCCTCATAATCTGATCGGGTCCTCCTCCGAGGTGATGGATCTGGCAAATCTGAGAATCATAGACGGTATCCAGAATATACCGACATACGAGCAGTGTGACGACTGGTGGACGGGGTAGTCTGAGTATGCTGGGTGAGAGTGTAAAGCTGAGCTGGAGATGAACGGTGAGTTGTGGCATAGCGGGGTAGGTATGGTGAGGTAGATACTGGAGTGGTGTGAGTATGCTGAGCAGCAGCTCTGACAACCTCCATCAACGGGTCATCCGGAAATGAAAATGGTCGTCTCAACGGGGAAGTGTGTCCAGCAGCAAGTACCTCATCATGTGCATCGGAAGGGAGAGGCATGGTCTGTGACAAGTACGGTGTGGCATGTGTAAGTATATAGAAAATACTTATATCATATATGTTAAGTAAAATACTCAAATAGCATAGTATAACACTTAATCATATAAGGCAAATAGCGATCAAATCATAGCAAGCTAGGCAGACAGGCATCTGGCGGTCATAAGGAAATGTTTTTCATAAACTGGTTATAGTTTAGGGTTTTTATAAATCTAGTTCTCTATAACCTATGCTCTGAATACCAATCTGTAACACCCCCAAAATCAGGATTTGCGGAAGGATATATATTTGGGTGCTACTAAATCGATAATCACAACACAAGATATAGAGAACGGATTAAAATCCATTTTAAAATAGTTTACATTTCCAAAGTTAAATTGTCATACATCAAGTTCAATTCAATTAAAATGAAGCCCATTTAACAAATCGGTCCCAAATTCAGAGTTCAACGCACAAGCAAAAACATTTCCCACAAACTTATGACCATTGCCATGCCCTGCCTTCAGTAAACACATTCTCAAACTCCTGAGAAAAACATGCTAAAAGTCAGCTAACGCTGGTGAGTTCATAGGTTTAAAGTAAATAAGCACATATGGACCATAGCAAATAATTCAGCAATCACACTAATTCGGTATGCAAACACTAAGCTCATCCAACCGAAACTAGACAAACAATATGCCAAGCTCGCATAGCAAATAAAAGGGTGCCCGCGAGTGTTAATCCCTAGACACTCGGCAAATTCCGACATGGTATACGTTCGCGTTGACCTACCGGGCCAACCGAACGGGGGAGTCACCCCCAATAGATCTATTTATATCATACGCGCTTCCCAGCAGGAATTGACGGTTGATGATAGTGGGCGCAATGTGATTCAGCAAACTTAGGTTATCGGCATACAAGTGTGTATAAAAACAAAGTTCGTTTTGGTCCATGAAAACAGTTTTGCATGTTTCTCACCCCAAGGTTTATAAAAGCAATACGTATAAAAATGGGGCTATAAACTCACCTTAATAACAATATCAATCTGCTAATCAACAACAACACAGTGCAACCGCTCCGACACGCGACCTAGATCAGTATGGTAAGTCTTAGCGAAATATTCGTGTTTTAAATGTTTTAACTCAATTGAAAAATTTACGTGTGTCCAGTGCTCGTGTATTTCTTACTTGCTGTGTGGTAAGGTACATTTTAAAATTTTATTGTTTAAGACTCTTTGGTGATGGCTCATGGTGAAAGTGTATGGTGAAAATACGTGCGACGGAACTTCCGTGCTTAGTACTTGTCGTCGCAGAATGCGTAAGTAATATATATATTATCGTTATATATATATATATATATATATATATATATATATATATATATATATATATATATATATATATATATATATATATATATTTAATAATTAAGTATTTAATTAATTAAGACTTATAAATAATTAAATAGGCATTTAATAATTAATATGATAATGGTGATAGTGGGGTATTATTATATTCTAGATATTATGATTATTTATAATATAATGATAATTATAAAGAAATTTATAAGTATTTAATTTTGAGAAATTAAATAAATGTAAATGTATAAATACCAAAAGTGTATTCACAAATCTTATAAGGTCTAAAAAATTAATTTAGAAGAATTAATATTTTTAATAATAAAAATAATCCGTTTCGTCTTTTAGTCGGTTTTCATCCGAAAATATTTTAAGTGTCGAAATTTTAGAAAAATCGGGCATGACCCATTCGTTTATTCAAACTTTTCCATTTTTCCCAAGTGTTGCAATTTCCTCAAATAATCCCTTTCGTTAACTCTATTTGCAAAACTAGTCAAAAATGTATATTTATCGTTACGATTACTTCTTAATTATAGTTTTTGATACAAAAGTCAACGTTTAGTCATAATACTTTCAAAAGTCAACAACTACAATTTTGGGTCGAAAAGCCCATTTATTTGTCTTATTGGGCTTAAGGTGTCAAAACGAGTCCAAAATGATTTTAATCGATATATAACGTTTTAATAAGTCCAAATATTTATAAAAGGTCGAAAAATGCTCAAAACTCATTTTTGTCATCCGAATTATTTATTGGGCCGAAAAGTCCATATTGGGTCCAAAAGTCCAAGTTTAGTACAAAAGTCATTTAACATTTTTAAGGTACGATATATATATCGTTAAGTTTCTAAAAACCAATTTAGCATCTCAAATAAGCCGTTTGGTCAAAAGTCAAACTAAGGTCGAAACCACATGGGCTCGGCCCATTATGTGTCGAGACCCTCATAAGCCCAAAAATTGTTTTAAACCTTTAAGTCCTTTTTAGTCCGAATAGTTTTCGTAACAATTTTTAAATAAGCCATTAAGTCAAATGGTCAACCAAGGCCAAAACATATTGGGCTCGGCCCAATATGTGTCATACGACCCTTTTTAACCCAAATAAGCCAAAACACAATAAGCTATAGCTTATTCAATAAGCTATCCAAAATAAGCTATTAAGCACTAATTTCACCATTTCACCACTAGAGCCAAAATTTTATGTTTTTCAAAACCCCAATAATTTTTCCTTTTAAAAGTGTATATTTTGTCTTAAACTCGCGTAATTAGCACTAATCACATTTGTATCATCAAACTAGTACCACAAGTAACAAGATTTACCACATAAACAAGAAATATCATAACTTGTATAAGAATCACTAAAAAGTCGAGCACCCATAAATTATATATCAAACCCTAGCTTTTTCATTTTAGCAAAACATACATAATAAACACTTGGTAACACTTTTAAACATCACAAGAACATGTAAAGAACAAGATTGAACAAGTTTTGAAGATCCTTACAAAGTTTGAGAAAAAGTCGAGTGGTAGAAAGACCCAAGAACACACCAAATTGCACCAAATTTACCCATGACACGTTCCGATTAACCCAAAACACTTGAAAGTACACCCCGATTTGTTCAAACTTCACTAGATTTTTGTAGATCTTGAATTGAAATGTTAGGCCGTGAGTTTGAGGGTTAGAATAGGTAAGAAATGATCTTGGTAATATGTTGAGATGAAAATGGGAGTATGAAATGTTATGTGCACACTTAGGGTATAAAAACAACACTTGCTGAGTCATCATCCACTAATACATATATTAATAGGATAATGCTTCTTGTCTTGGTGTGGGATGTGGCGGCAAACGACAAGGAGCAAGGGGGCGGGGGGGGGGGGGGGAAGTATTTTTGTTCCTCGTTAGCGTATCGTGTGTCAGTTTAAGCTTAAATGTTACTGTAAAGTCCCGGTTTGACATTTTTGGACACGTATACGCAAAATAAAGTTTTTATTGATGTTTTCGTCAAAAGAATAATAATAAAATATTATTATTTGCTAAAAAATGCATTTATTTGACTGCTACCACATATACTGTGTTGTCGGTTCGCGTGTGGGGTTGCTTTTCAGTAAATACGAGAAAGCTTCTCAGTTAATTACGAAACTTGTCAGTAACTATCAGAAATAGAATAATTTACGCTTACTGACAAAAATAAACTTTTTCAGCAGTGACTGTAAGCTACAGTATGCGGGACAGCTCTAAAAAATGCTCAGAAATATGCAATTGCGCATACAAATGCTCAGCTTAAAAATAATAAATAAATATTTATTATTAACTTAAAGGGTGAAAATTATCATTTGTCACAAAATAGTCGTTAGCTTTCATTTTCACATTTCAGTTTTTTAGTTGATCTTGTATCTTTTTCTCTCAATATCACTTGTAAACAATCGTTGTAACAAACTATCTCCACTGATAATCTAATTAAGCTTTCGACTATATCAATTCTTCATTCTTGATTGTCCAAGATAATTGTAATCCATTAAAGATTCTTGATTGATTCCTAGTGGTGTGTGTCACTTAACCAACTCTTACAAAGCACATTCCAGACATACTATAAACAATAACAAGAAAAAACCTAATTTTCCTGGAGCAAGATATAAGAAGGTATAATCTTGATTGTCACACCTACAAACTAGGGCCAAGTACAATGAACCACGGATCGAGCCAACCAATAACCAACCATAACCGACTCTACCAAACCGACCCGAACCACATATATTTCCATCCATTCTCGGTCAGGTTCGGTTCATTTCGGTTTTATGCACGATTCGCCGATATGCTTTGTTGGATCAATCTAAACCAAACATATTTATGTCCATTGTATTAGCCAACTCGTTTTTCCTCCCGTTTTTAAACAGTGATGAACCCTATTCCAAACATAGAAATTATTTATTTTAAATAGCCCCAAAATGTAAGAAATGTGAAAAGATGGGCTAATTCACAAAGCCCAAACTCTAAAAAAAATCAACTAGTACACTACATACAAATGGCGGGAGCTCATAAATTTATTTTCACCCAATCGAAAAAATATCCCCAATTTTTTATTTCTATTTAACTATAAAAAAGACAAAAACACACACACTCACTAAACCCCTTTTTTCCATCCGATCAATCAGATTTCAAAATTAGGGTTTAATAGATCAAAATTAAGGACTGGAAATAAGGGCGTTTCGTTAAGTGTAGGTTTAATTTCACGATGGAAGCTGCCGTGGCGGCGCGTGGTGTTTCCATTACTATGCCGTCTTCTCAGTCTCAGTCTAGTAGGAAGGAATGGCGTGTTGTTAATGATCATTTGAGTCTTGATCAGAATCATAACTCTGAGGTGAATTGGATTGTTTCATTTGTATTTGATTATAATGTTAGGATTAGGGTTTTGGATTTTTTTTTGCTTTTTTAGTTTGAGTGTAGTTTGTTTGTAACGGTGGCGAAAATGCTCGGGTGAGGTTTATCGGGGCGAAAAAGTTGGTTTTTTTATATAGGGATAAAGGCTTGAAAAATGTATTCAAGTTTGATGCTTAGGGGGTGTTTGTTTAAGCTTGTTTTTGGGCTTATTAGCTTATTATCTCATTTCGGCTTATATTTCACGACCCGCATTTTTTCGGCTAATTTTGAAACTTATGTGTTTG
>CP139504.1:357598724-357789633 GCA_021014915.2 Artemisia tridentata subsp. tridentata
TTCCTTAAATCCCAGCCGATTAGATCAAGCCTTTCTCTAGGGTTTGGTTATTCGGTTATCACTTATACAACCTATTCTTGCATTCTATTTGATCCAAGGTGTGTTAGTAGGTATAGTCTAATCTTATTGCTTTCCAGAAGTACTAGGATTCCCGGTTCAAAGGTTCCCATCCGTCACAGCAAGAAGAAGAAGCTAAAGCTTCTTTTCTGATCGTTCTCGGACAGAAAGGAAAAAACTAGGCCGCTCAGTTTTGTTCGATATCGGACAAAGAAGGATCTGGATCTCGGCTTAGGGGCAAATATCGGACAACACTGGTTATTGGGCAGTTTTGGTTTTGATCCGGTTTTGGGCTTCGACACTTGGTGTTTGGTTTTACGTGAGATACGACTAGCACTCCGGGCGTATTTGTTTGAAGTGTTTGTGTGAGCACTCGTAGAGGTGATTGTTTTAATCACTAGTTTCATTTGCTGTTGCTTCGAGGGTCAGTTTTTCTCGTACCCTTTTATTTACTCTTCATGTTTATTTGTGTGTTAATCATAATTGCCAAACTAGATCCATATCCTCTGCGTACTCGTATTGTTAATAGTTAACATGTTAATTAAATCCCAACAGTGGCATCACTAGTCAACTCGTTTGGTGTTTTATGGGTTACACACTAATTAAACACGCTAAGGGCTGCATGAAATCTAGTTTTTTTATTTTATTTTATTTTTATTTTTATTGATTCATATGGCAACTATATGCAATACTTGTCATAATTTAAATAAATAAATATCTAGAAGCAAATGAATAATTACTTGTTAATAAGACGTAATAGATTAATAAATTGAAGGTTAATTAAGCTTGCCATGATTATTCTATTTGTTATTCCGGCTATAAGACCTACGCAATCATTTTTTTGATGCATGTGGCGATCTAGGCACTTGATGAAAGCCTAGTGAGGGTCTTATGGTTCTCCATTTGGGGAAGACTCGCTAGAGGACTCGGATCTAAGTGTTTACTTGTTAATATTAACTAGCAGGGTACCCGCGTGTTGCGGCGGCGGGTACCCTGAAATAAATTGACGGATCGTGTTTTGGTTAATCTATAGTGAATCGGGAGGTCTTGGATGATGAAAGAACATCATCTTCATGGTTAGAGTTAGAGAGAGAAAGTTAGAGTGAGAGAGATGGAAACCTGGTTGTTTTATTGATAAGAGTGAAAGGAGAAAATAAACACACAAGCTTCAACCTCCTTGTGAAGGCAAGGAGGGCTTAAATAGGGTATCAAACACATAACTTTACAATATTGACGGTTTCAGTCCATGTGTTTGAGCCAAACATAATAACTAATATAATCCCAAATATGTTGTCACATTTTAGTGCGAGAAGCATTCCCAACAATCTTCCCCCAATGTGGCAACATATGGGATTACTTACATCATTTCCTACAAGTACAAATACAAATAAAGAAAGGTCTTCATAAGCTCTTCATGTGCTGAGGATGACTACAGTTGACGCTCTTTGTCTTCATCTTGTACCTCAGCTTGAGAACTTTTCTTTACTTGTAGCCAAATGATGTAATATTCATGAATTGGATTAACTTCCCCCCAATTCATGCTGCATGTCTTTAACGACTTCTTCATATACTTCCTTTTGGTGAAGTTTCTGAATCAGCTTCCCCCCAAACTGACAACCGTCTTCAGCAGATTCGAAACTTTGATGCAGTTAACATGTCATCTAACTTTTGAAGGTTGTAAGTACGCAGCGGAATTTGTAGATGACATCGTAAACCACACCAAGGAAATCTGACTAGTACTCAGTAACGATTATGCTCAATGTGGAAGTCCCGTTCGGGGGTAACATGCAAGAAATTTGCAGGATCTTCTCACATAAGTAGGCTACTTCGCACTTCACAACCTGCGAAAGTTGAAACGAGTACACCAAAATCACAAAACTGAACCACTGATCATCTCTGCGGACGTCTTCCGGTAGTAATAAAGTTGTAAGCTCGATCACGTGAGTCTGTTATGCATCCCTGATGTGCACATTTCTTCCCCCTGAATGCAGATCCATCTGGAAAAAGAGTGTTTTCGCAAAAAATGCAAGAAAAGTCAAAGAAAGTCAAAGCACATCTACTCTCTCTTCCCCCACGATGTCTTCGCGGAATCGGAAGCATACACACTATGGTTACGATGGAAACGGAGGCAGCGTACACCCTGTATGTCCAATTAAGCGAAGATGTGTGAAGTACCATAAATAGCCCGTGAGAATCAACTGCTGATAAAATCTCTACTCTTCAATACTCTTCTCATCTAACTCTTTACCGACCCCATTATCATTCCGACGGCTTTTTGTAGTGACCACTGATGGAGAAAACCCAGTATTACGAACTTGATACTGAAGTAAAATAACCCAAGCTTGTGACTTAAGCTTGCACTATTGTCTGACTAAGTACCTATACTGAGCACTACAACGTAACTCCTTAAAGCATAGGTCGATTCATATACCCATCCAACCATCCTTTACTGTATATGAATTCATCTTGAATAATCCACATCTTTTTGTGACACTTGAGCACTACAATGTAACTCCTTTAAAGTGATAGCTATACTCTGTGAGCACAACAACGTAACTCCTTACATCAGGTATAACTAGATAACTCAAGTCTTAATCATTTTGAAGGTTATAAGCTCGAACAAGGATCTCGAAGAATCATGCATCCAACCAACCCCGATATCTTCAAGATACTAAGTACACGCACCCGTGATATTCCACTTCAACCTCAAATAAATAATAAAGAATTAACCCCGTAGTCACATCTTGCGGTTCAATACCCAACACTAGCCTTTTGACGGTTTAAGTGAACTATGATAATGGTTTTATCCCGATCTTGTCAAAAAAACGTATCCCCGTGAAAATTTTGTAACACCAAAGTATAACACTCCATTTGTCCACCATTATGCCAAAAATTAACACAATGTATTAAAATACATTTGATAATAATTTTTTTTTCAGCCCAATGTGTTAATAATTTCGGATTCAGTAATCAATAGCCCACGTCATTTATCATACCGGGCCCAATCCAATCCAAAAGAGACATAATTCATCCAACCCAACTATAACCCGATCCAAAATAGGTTAGCAGTAACCCTAATTAATCGGGTATTTAAAGTACACCACAAGATCAACTGTTAACCCTTATTACTTATTTCTTCCGCCCCCATCACTCCAAATCATTTTGCACAGCTAAACAAATCAAGTCAAACCCTAATCACTTATACTTGCGCCTACCAACTTCCAATATCACTTCAAATCCACATCTCATATCCATCATTCGATCATGAAATCCCATCAAATCCACATCACAACTATACCTTTCGACTTAATCAACATATGAATCATACACAAACGTGACCCTTCTGATATGCAAGACATTTACGGCTTCAAGATCCATCTTTGGGTCTCGGGTAGGATATTGTTTGTGTTATTTTTGTTAAATTAAAACCGATAGTGAAGAATGAATTCGAACACACTTGTTCTTGTTCATTCTTTAGCATGTGTCGGATATTGAACAAAAGAAGCTAGGCTTCTAATAGATCGATGAGGACTTGGTTTCATTTCGTTTTGAGAAAAATCTTGAAGGTTCTGAAAAATCTCATACGAGATACGAAATAACCAGACTGAGATCTTTTATATAATATGTTTTGAGTTCTGTTGAGGTTTATTCGAAGATGGGATATATGTTGTAATAGAAAAGTTGTAGTTGGTAACGGCTTCACGTAATCAGTTAATAGTGTTATAATATAAAGGTTGTAGTCCGTAGGCTTGTTCATCTTTCTTTTCTTTTAGTTTCTATATGTTTGCCATAAGTGTTTGACCGTTGACCGTCATCGTTGACCGTTGACCATATGTCACAATCGATCAGGGTTCTCCTTCGATCATACCCTAGCTCCTTCGATCATTCTGCTCGTTCGACTAAGTCGTTCGACTAGGTCGTTCGACTAAGTCGTTCGACTATGTCGTTCGACTAGGTCGTTCGACTTGGTCGTTCGATCAATTTGGAAGAGTAAGTCTAACTCGACTACCCTTGTCTCGTTCGATGAATGCTCCTTCGATGACAAACCTCGTTCGACTAAAAAATGCTCGTTCGATTGCACTTTGGTTCCTTCGATAAAGTTGTACCGACCAAACAATCTTCACGGGAATAATCCAATTAGTCACAAAAAAATGATAAAGTTGTACACAGGACTGAATATGGACAGAAAGGTAGACCAGATACATTTAGATCCACACATAAAAAATACGACTTTTGACAAGAAAAAATCACTCAAATCAACCAAAACTAATACCATGGCTCTGATACCAATTGACGGATCGTGTTTTGGTTAATCTATTGTGAATCGGGAGGTCTTGGATGATGAAAGAACATCATCTTCATGGTTAGAGTTAGAGAGAGAAAGTTAGAGTGAGAGAGATGGAAACCAGGTTGTTTTATTGATAAGAGTGAAAGGAGAAAATAAACACACAAGCTTCAACCTCCTTGTGAAGGCAAGGAGGGCTTAAATAGGGCATCAAACACATAACTTTACAATATTGACGGTTTCAGTCCATGTGTTTGAGCCAAACATAATAACTAATATAATCCCAAATATGTTGTCACATTTTAGTGCGAGAAGCATTCCAACATAAAATTTTCCGGTGAATCATGTATTTTAGTTTATTATGTTTTTTTTTTACAATACATTTACGGATATCAAGAATTTCGTTTAGCTCGTGCCCGTTCGGGCTTGAGCCCGTTGGCTCGTGTCCGTTCTGGCTCGAGCCCGTTTGGCCCATGCCCGTTCGGGCTCGAGCCCATTTGGCCCGTTGCCCATTCGGGCTTGAATATTTGTATCATGTGCTTTATTATTTGTATTAGTGACATTTAATGCAAGAATTGTGTTTAAGCTGGTTGTACAATATGCTTGATAATTTGTATTTCTTATGTAAGGGGTGTTTTAATTATTTAATAACTGCATTAATTGTATTTATTGACCCGTTAATTAATTGTATTTAATGTACATAATGATTTATTTATTGTATTTAATGTTAGTATTTCTATTTTAATTAGTTGTACTTTGAGCTTAAGAACTTGTAAATGTTAGAAAATGTGTTTTAATTACTTGTACTTTTAGCTTTATAACTTGTATTGCTTAATTTTAAGTATTTCTATTAATAGTATGCCTTTGTGCATTATAAGATAGTTAGATGTCATGTTTTAGTATTATGTTCTTTTGTGAATTTTTGCTTTTAGCCTACATGTTTACACGCCTAAAAACTAAAATAAAAGAGGACTAATACCTATAACAAGATGACATCAATATGGTCTTAATTTACACGCCTTACAATATCATGCTCAATTGTGACCTGCTATTTGATTCGTGGAAAACTGTTTTTTTGTAAAATTAAGTGACCTAAATAAATTGAAACAAGTTTTTCATGAAATTAAAAACTGGATGCTATGGACACATGGGAAGTACGGCTCACCCACTAGAACAAACTATAAGGGGGTATAAGGCGGTGCGCACAGTCACACCTAAAGGATTTCCGGTCATATGCTTCGCGCTGACCTGGTCCTCCGCTTCCTTGCGAGTTCGATTGGAGCTACCGTGAACCATGATGATCACTACAATGTCATTACTAAAAGTTTTTAAAATAAGTGCTACAAAGTTGTTTTGCATGCTTCTTTGTACACGATTTTACCACATTTATGTGCATACCCTATATGTAAATTTTAAGTCTATGCCAGCCAACCAAGAACACATGCTTTTGGCTTGACCTCTTTGGTCAGACCTTAGGGCCATTCCAAACCCATGGCGAATTTTGCTCATTGGTAAGACTTTTGGCGATTTTTGCACGTTCTTGCTTGGTCGACTTATTTCGAGTATGCTTGGTCAGACCTTGGACCCGAGGCATAAGATGAGACTAAACACGCTCATGACATTATTACTTGTCTACTAATGTCTTGATCAGTCTCATAAGTCTAAGAGTTGCATTTTATGCAATTAACGCTCGTCGCTTACCTCTTGCCCCACTTGTTTACACATTGGTCAGAACTTTTGGTAATAAGTGGGAGGTCAAGTTGGATCTTAGTCTTAATTAGTAATTAATTGGGTAGTTAATTCTATTAAGAATTTAATTATTGAAAATACTAATTATTTGAACTTTTTAATTGTAGATGACTACCTCAGTCGGAAACAATTCGGTACTCAGGAGTTTCTTTGAGAAACAAAAACTCGCTGGACCTAACTTCATTGATTGGTATCGCCAGCTTCGCATTATCCTGTCAGCTGAAGATAAGGAAAATTACTTGGAGCATCCTATTCCTGCTGCACCTGTTGCAACTCCTGGACACCCTGTCCCTCCCGAGGCTATAGCAGCTCACACTGCTTGGGTCAAAGGATCAAAGGACATTGTTGCATTCATGCTTATGACCATGGACTTAGAAATGCAACGAAATCTAACTCACCTTGGTGCATATGACATGCTACAGGAGTTGAAAAGTATGTTCGCTCAACAGGCAGAACAGGAACTTCTTCAAACCGCGAGGGAATTTCACTCGTGCAAGCAAGAAGAAGGTCAATCTGTAAGCTCATATGTTCTAAAGATGAAGAGCTACATTGACAACTTGGAGCGTCTCGGTCATCCCTTCACTTTGAACCTTGGAGTAAGCCTAATCTTGATTGGACTATCTAAGGAGTATGACAGTTTTGTGCAGAACTATAATATGCACAGCATGGGGAAGACTGTGAATGAATTACATGCTATGCTTAAACAACATGAGCAGACGCTACCTAAGAAAGATGTTGCACCTGCACTTCATGCTATACGTGCAGGAAAGGTCCAGAAAAACCAAGGTAAAAAACCGTTCAAGGCTGGTAAGGGGAAAGAAGGGAATGGAAAGTATAAGTTGGCTTATGCTCCTGAGCATAAACCATCTTATGCTTCCAAGCCCAAGAAACCTCCACCACCCAAGAAGGATAAACCTGCAAAGGACGCAACCTGTCACCAATGTGGTGAAACAGGTCATTGGAGAAGGAATTGTCCCATGTATCTCGCCGAGTTGCTGAAAAAGAAGAAGCTATCTCAAGGAGCTAGCACTTCAGGTATTTTCACCATAGAACTCTATTCTTTTCCTAGTACATCTTGGGTTTATGACACGGGTTGTGGTATTCACATCTGTAATACTACTCAGGGTCTCAGGGGAAGTAGGAAGCTGAAGCCAGGAGCTTTAAGTCTGTACATGGGCAATGGTCAACGTGCAGGAGTTGAAGCTATTGAAAGTTATCATTTATGTCTCCCTAGTAGATTAGTAGTTGTTTTGAACAATTTTCATTATGCTCCCTCTATTACTAGAGGAATTATTTCAGTTTCACGTTTGTTTGACAATGGTTTTATTAACCGCTTTGAATTGAATAATACAATTTCAGTTTCAAGGAATAATGTTGTTTATTTTAGTGCTATCCCAAGGGATGGTATTTTTGAAATTGATATGTCTTGTTCTAAAACAAATGATAGTTCTATGTTTGCTGTTAGCAATAAAAGAGCCAATCTCACCTTGGACTTTAGTCTCTTGTGGCATTGTCGTCTTGGATACATTAACAACAAACGCATGGAGAAGTTGCAACATGATGGACTTCTCAACTCAACTGACATCAAATTATTTGAAAAGTGTGTTTCCTGCATGTCTGGTAAGATGACAAGAAGAGTTGAGATCAATATAGATCTCATATTTGTCATAGATCAAAAGAATCAATCTTAGCCATCCATTAAACCATTTTTCACCCTTTTTTTTAAAACAATATATCTTGCAAACGATAAATCTTCAAGCTACGAAAAATACACTATCGCGACGAGAATTAAATTATCTATCTATATATATGCATTTCTCTATACTTTCGACGAACTTTGTTTTTTAATAATTTTCGCCCAGAAAAATCACATATGATTTGTGAAAATCACATGTGATTTGTAAAACTCAAATCACATGTGATTTTTACAAATCACGTATGATTTTTCTGGGCGGAAATTTTGAAAAAAAAAAGTTCGTCGAAAGTATATAATAATGCATATCTATAGAAAGATAATTTAATTCTCGTCGCGATGGTATGATTTTTTTCGCGTAACGATTAACGGTTTGCGAGATATTTAATTTTTTAAAAAAGGGGGAAAGTTTATATTTTTTGTTTTGATAAAAAAAATGAATGGTTAGGATTGGTTCATTGGATCAAGTGTAAAGGGCTAAGGATCTACTTGGACTAATACACACCGATGTATGTGGCCCATTTAAAACTGTGTCAAGACAAGGAGCTAGCTACTTCGTTACTTTTACTGATGACTATAGTCGGTATTGTTATATTTACCTGCTGAAACATAAACATGAAGTGTTTGAAAAATTTAAAGTATTTCAAAAGTAAGGAGAAAACCAACTCGGGAAGACCATTAAGTCACTACGTTCTGATCATGGAGGCGAATATATGAGTCAAGAGTTTTTGGATCATCTTAAGGAGCATGGGATTATTGCCCATCACACTCCTCCTTACACTCCACAACATAATGGTGTATCAGAAAGGAGAAATCGAACACTGCTAGACATGGTTCGCTCCATGATGAGTCAAACTACTCTTCCAAAGTCCTTTAGGGATTATGCCCTTGAGTCTGCTGCACGCATTCTCAACATGGTTCCAACTAAGATGGTTGATAAGACACCATACGAGGTATGGCATGGGAAAGCCCCTAAGTTGTCTTACTTAAAAGTCTGGGGTTGTGAGGCACTTGTTAAGCGTGATACACTTACCAAACCTGACAAACTGGAACCCAGATCTATTAAGTGTATCTTCGCAGGATACCCAAAAGAAACAATGGGATATTCTTTCTACCTTCCATCCGAGAACAAAGTAATTGTTGCTCGGAATGCTGAATTCTTTGAGAAAAATCTCTTGGATCAAGAAGCAAGTGGGAGTCTAGAAGATCTTGAAATTATTCAAGAAGAAGATACAAATCCTTCTGTAGACACTAGCTTAGGTCATGATAAGGATGATCAAGAAATTGATGAACCTCAAAGTGATATCAATACCATTCGTAAGTCCGCTAGGACACGCCGTGCCCCAGATCGAATGTGTTTATACGTCGATGCTGAGGAACATGAGTTGGGGGATCTTGGTGAGCCCAATAACTATAAAGCTGCATTGTTGGATCCTGAATCCAAGAAATGGCTTGATGCGATGAATGTGGAAATGCAATCCATGAAAGACAACGAAGTATGGGACTTAGTTGATCTTCCTCCTAACGGTAAAACCATTGGTAGCAAATGGCTCTTCAAAAAGAAGACTGACATGGATGGTGTAATACACACCTTTAAAGCTCGTCTCGTGGCAAAGGGCTTCACTCAAACCTACGGGGTTGATTATGAAGAGACAATTTCTCCTGTTGCAGACATTAGAGCTATAAGGATTCTCATAGCCATAGCTGCATTCTATGACTATGAGATTTGGCAAATGAATGTCAAAACCGCCTTCCTCAATGGACATCTTTTTAAAGAAGTCTATACGGTGCAACCTGAAGGTTTTGTTAATCCAAAATATCCTAACTGTAACTACCGGTAAATTTCCACTTGTATTAATATTCTAACAAAACAATACTTATCCATTTTCTACATCTAATTTTTTTAAACGTTATCACAACAACAAACTAATGTGACGCAACTCACATCCTCAATGAACGTGCTCACACGCAAACCGACACCAACATGCTTCATGTTTATTTCACATAAACATCTTTATATGTCAAGTACCAAAGTTTTCAACCTCTATTTGCCACATTACGTTAATTCATTAACGTACGGTTATTAAACGCTCAAACTAAACATTTATAACCGATTAAAGTTCTCACGAAAACCCTAAAATGCACTATAAACCCTAATGTGCACTATTGACCTCTAAAGTGCACAGAAGACCTCTAAAGTGCATAGAAGACCCCTAAAGTGCACTGAAGACCCCTAAAGTGCACTGAGGACCTCTAAAGTGCAAACCCTAAAAGACAAAACCCTAAAGCTAATGTACAAGCCCTTAAAGCACGAAAACCTAAACTTTACCTTATTCTCCCGTTACAAACCCTAATTTCACAAATCTATGATTTTATGTGATAAAATCACAAACCCTAATTAATGTGTACATGATTTCTATAAAATATAAATGTACAAGTCTCTCAAGCACATGTACAAGTCCTTAATGCATAGAACACAACATTTATAAAAACCTCATTATAAACCTTAGTGTACACACCCTAAAGCACATAATACAAGACCCTAATGCACAAACCCTAGACCTAGTTTTTCTTATAACATTCAAACTTAGAGTACAAGTCCTAAAACCTATGGTATAAGTACTTAATTCATAAAGACTAAAAACTACATTTTTACTACATTAAACATATCTAAACCAAATTATACTTAACAGGACACTAACCAAGGACCATAACTAAGATTCCTACATTCCTAGAGCTTCATGTACAACACCTTAAAGCCATGGTACAAGTAGATAAAGCCTAAACGCCATCTTTGTATTTCTAGTTCAAATCAAACCAAGTCTTAACCAAATCAAACCCTAACTAAACTATACCCTAACTAAACCATAACTAAACCCTAACTAATCCCTAATTAGGAAGTAAACTTGACACATTACTTGCCTTCTTGTAACAACCGAGAAATTTCAAGTCATTATTTTTACTTTGGTTTTTGCCGGGAAAGTTGTCTGCGTACGTCGTGACACGTACACTTAAATTTGTAATTTGACTCAGGCTATGCTCAGTCTACCTGTTAATATGATTTATATTCCCCCACGTACTTGTTTTCATATGGAATAAATTAATTTTCCATTTCTACGCAAAGTGTGCATATTTTACGTTTTACGCGTTTTCGGCCCGCGTTTTAAGCCTTAAAGACATTATAACACTCCGGAAGGCTCGGGAAAATACATGAAACATCAAAATTACTCATTTTAAACTAAATGCAACCATTTTTACAAAATATACTATGTTTTGATATTTACTTAACGTTCGCGTCTTAAAAACTACACGTTTTAAATTACCGGGATCAAAACTACACTCTATAACACACCAATAACCAAAATTAAACACAAAAACTCTCCACTCAACCACAACACCCTTAGGTGGCCGGCCCTTGTGGCTTGCATGATATTAGAGTGCAAAATCTAACACATGTGTACTCCACTAGTTGTATTTTTACATAAATAGGTTAATCTTTGCACATAGTTATTATCACCAAAGTTATTCCTCTCAAAAATCTGCATTTTTCTCCCTTTTACTGCTGATGTCATGAGCTAACAAGGGCAAGAACACCCTTGAAATTTGTTTTCCCTAACTACATTAGTGCTAGACTTGAAGATCCTTGTATACTAGTAAGTTTCCCTAATTTATTCCATCTCAATTCCTATCTTTTCTTATGATTATTAAAGATTTTTCTAGATCCAAGCTAATAAACTCTTGCATGTGTTATTTTGGAAGATTGATTCAAGATTTCATGGGATTTTAGGTGTTAGATTAGTTAGTTAGGCTTGAATAAGTTGGTTATTGCAAGAGTTGTTGGGTTTTTGTGATTGTTAATCTGGATTTTCCACCTTGATTGTTAACATAACCATCCTATATTTTTATTTGAAAACCATTTCATCCCTGGTCACTTTAGTTCATAGATCTACAAAAACAATTAAAATGATTAAACCTTGCATTCTTTACATAAAAACCCATTAAATAGACATAAAGCATATTGCTTGTCATTGGTTGATAATGTCCCAGATTTTATGCAACAAAATCGATTCACCATTTTGTCCTCAGTAGGTTTAAGCTAAAATAAAAATATTGGGAGTTAGCCTCAGGTCTTAGGATCATTTCTCCAAAAACCTTACATCTTAATTCATCCCGGTGATTTTTGGAGAAAATCCACACTAAAACTGGTCCAGGATTGCATGTCCGATTTGATAGGCCATTTACTCTAAAATGTTACAAAGAACCCTAGGTTGGTAAAAACATGAAAGTTGGAGCTAAGACCTGTAGAAAACTTTTCCCATAGTCCTTGTGTCCATTAGACCTTTAGATAAAAAGATATGCTCATTTTGCTAAACTTAATTAGATGCTGGAAGTAACTGCATAGAGACACAGGGGTAAATTGGTAATTTCACCCATGTTCTGAAGTTCTCAGTTAAGTGAGGCCTTGATTTTCATATAGTACAGAGCCATACCTTTCTAAGCTTATAAAGTTCATAATTTTAGCCTTCACGGTTTAGAAATGGCGACCCGATTAGTGCGGTAATTTTATAAATTTTCCATTAGCTTTTTGATTTAAGCCATAGAAGTTGTTTCAAACGTCTTTTCGACCCATGACTTGCTATAATACTTTTAACTAAATTACCTTATGGTATTACAAGTATAAGTACTGAATAAAAACATAAGTATAAGTGTTATACCTTAATCCCCGAGCCTAAGTCGTGTTATATTTTATATAGGTCATTTGTGACTTTTGCGGCTTTTCTCGACGTGCACACTTCTCCGGTTTCTGTTACTACTTCATTATTGGTGAGTTCATAGCCCCAAGTTTTTACTTTAATTGTTTTACAAACTCTGTGGGGGAGATACATGCTATAAATAATTATGATCACAATGCTTTGAAATTGTACGCTATCCTGTTATTATTATTGCCTAAGTTTCCCATAGCCGAAAGTCCCTTTTATCGTGAACCGTTAGTCGCTTGCGAGCGAACGCGAATACAGTGAATAGATCTATTGGGATTAACAACCCCCATGCCGGAATGTGCCTGTATGGCAGTTGTGTGTATTGTATTCGTACCAATGATAGGTGTGGCTATTACCTATGTTTGAAGGGCAAATTTATGCTATTGACAGCAATGAAGTCAGTTTCGGGGTCACGAGCTTAGGGCAATAATGTAAGATCCTACAAAAATCCGTCATGATAATCTTTGTTAATTGATTATAACCTCGACTTACCGTTTAACCAAACCCACTTTTACGGGGGAATTTAAAATTTTTCCGGCTATGTTATTTACACCACGATTCAACATCGTAACGAGAACAAATATCGGCACGAGATCTCGACGTACCTTATGAAACATATTTACTTCGCAACGACTAATAGATCATAAGTTACCATTTACACCATTTACAAATGTTAGTTAAAACTAATATAACTATAACCTAATTACAAATATCACATTTCACTAATGAAAACTAAGCAAACCACACGAATCAAAGCCCATCTCAATTTAATGACTCCAAACAGCCCACCATCACCACACTAGCTCAGCCCAAAGGAAATTCCTTTCCTTGTTATTCCATACAATCCGATCGGTTAAACAACTACAAAACGCACTATGTGCGCTTAAATATCAAATGCGATCTACACAAAATTTTGCACCACCTTACTCCCAATCCACGAGACTTCATGCATGCCAAATCTCTCACTTAGACAGCAAGCATTTCGATGACCTTGAAAGCTCATTTGTTTGTCCCAAAATAAAAAAATTTCCCATGCATATAAACAAACCCCTCCAAAACCGCATTCGACCCCTCGAGTTTCAAATACCACATGTTATTATTCCCAACCATTCTCATTCCTCACCCAATGGATTATCTGTATGCCAATTTTCAGAAACACAAGTCGAGTGTTAATGTTGTTTTGAAGGCTCATTTGTTCGCTCTATATCAACTACATACGTATAAATAAAAACCTTTAAGACTCGACTGTTATAAAATGCGACTTTTCCTACATTACACTAACACTATTTCTAATATATTAGATAGTTTAGAACATGGTTGGAGCAGCAGTGATTGTAGTAAACACTAGATCCACTTTAAACGAGCTAGATTACCAAACGTGTAGAGTCATGCAACCCAACAAACCAAAGAAGGGAATTACCCACGTTTCACCTACATTACTTGTCCTATTATGTCGGTAGAAACACTTAGGTGTCTCTTATCTACAGGAGAAGCCAATCATTTAGTTGAGGGTAATATAGGCAACATGTAAAACTTTATCTCTATATATTACTCCCTCCTATAGCAAGCCACACTACTCCTTTACCTACTCCTTTCACCCTCAAAACTAACCTCAAAATCATAGCAACTCTCTGTCGCACCTATGGAAGCAGCAATTTAAGGAAATACATGAAGACGTATCTAGAAAGTGAGCTGCCTTCATTCTAGAGCTTCATTCGACATTCACTACCTTTTCTCCACCACCTTTCTAGAGGTGTAGTAAGTATCCTAGATCTCTTTTAATATCACTTCTCACATCTCACATAGCATGTACACAAGTCATTTGCATATTTCATTCAGTATCAAACGTATACGTAAAACTGCTATAATCATACTGTGATCACACGCACCACTTTTCTCTTAATGCACTTTCATAACTGATAAAACACACCATGCATGCATCCTTTTTATTCTCACTAGCTCGTAGATATATCGAACATTTCATGCATCAAGTCCTTACTAGAATATAAAATATTGATTTTATTTGAACAACTCAATAACATATGTAAACCAGAAGTATTATAGAATTCACATTATGGAAGTATTAATCATCACCTCGCGTTAATTTCATATTCTAACTTGCATTGCATGCACTAGACCAACTTGTAAACGTTGATATCACACGCAACATATAAAATGGAACACACCAAGAAACATTCTAAGAATTGGGTATGGACAACTCAAGTCGCCTATGTAAACGAGCGAATAACACACGAGATAGCTAGACAACCACGTCACTTCATTACACAACTTATTAAATAACTCAACAAGCTCCACCTCTTAATTAACAACTTGTAATAATAATAATACTTCGACCCTTCAAATCATCAAAGTATACCGACCACATATATGAACACAACTGCCTACACACTTAGAGAATATAGACTAGTATTTTTCCAAGATAAACTATCCGACCCGGCTACAAAATATAATTATATTGTCGACATTTTAAATATAACGCTTAGATGTTTTCACATGGGTTGAATAACCGCCAAACAAACTACTTGTTTCATAGTTTAAGTTGTCATCACAAACTCATTAGACAGTCAAAGCCTTTCAAATTATACCGGTAATACTAGATTTAAATTTCATAAGTTTTCACAAATACATTAAAGATTAGTTGGGCTAAAAATCGAGCCCAATAAGACTTGGTGTGTAACCGGTCCAGTGGGCTCAGAAAATATATTTTCAGAATCATAAAAATAACTTAATTTCAGGCCCAAAACTATTTTACATGCCCTCGCCTCTAAAATATTAAATGGGCTTTAAGATAAATTCGTGTACGGCCCATTTATACAAAAATAAGCTCTTTTTCAGAATAAGCACTTAGAATAAGCTAAAATAAACTTAATAAAGTTATAGAAATTTTCAGAATATTTTTCCCGTCATTTTTATGCAAAAAGGACTAAAAATGTAACGCGAGTTAACCAGAAGGACCAAAACTGCCAAACCATGTAACCCATGGACTGAAGCTGTGAAAACAGTTTGTAAGGGACTTAAATTGACGTACCATTGAAATCCGAGCCTTATATGGACATATGGACAAATTTTGGACTAATATGGACTTTGGACTTAACCGAGGACTAACGACGTAACGCAATCGCAGTTAGACTAAAAAGTGTAAAATCTGAAAAGGACAAGGACTTATTTAATTTCACTTGACATTCTTAGGTTATTTTCATTTTGCACCCTGCATTTCATATGCATGTTTCATTTTAGTATGCATTATTTAAAGTTTCGCTATTAGAAATTTATTAACTTCATTTGTATATCATTTTAGCATATCTGGAGAAAGTAATATTTTTGGAATCAAGATAATGTTATAAATATATCATATTTTTAACTTGAGGCATTTTAAGCATATCACACACTCACATCACCGATCAAATCGTTATACGATTTATCCTTTCCACATTCGTTATTAGTCATAAGTTAGACTCTTAGACTTCGCTTATACTCAGGTCTTGTATTGAAGAAGTTTTCGTGATCGTTTACTTGATCTTATAATTTCGTCTTGCCTGATACGCTCCAGGTGAGTCGTGGCCCCTACTTTTCACACTTGTTTTAATAACTCTTTTGGGGGAGATACATGCTTTAACTGTTTTATATTACTTAAAATATCTCATGATTTACTCAAAATCATCCACTATGCTTTACATGTTTGAATCATACGTTAAAGGAATACATGCTCATTATACGTGCAACTTGTCTGTTTAGCTTAAACACGAAACTTGGAAGATAACATTTTTAAGCTACTTGATGTAACATGATACTGAAACTCATTGTATGCATTCATGTGACAAATGAATGTACTGCTACTTTAATATGATATTTCTATATTTCACTATAAATAATTGCCAAGACTAAAATTACGCATGATTCACCTATATTGCCTAAGCACACTTTATTGCCAAGAAGTCCCTTTATCATGAGCCATTAATCACTGCGGTGAGCGCGAATATAGCAACAGCTTCGAAACCTGTTGGAGGACTGACAACCTATCCCACTAATACTGTGACGGAATGCTTAATCGCTAGTCGTATTAGTCGCGATGTGCTATATTTGAGAAAAATAGGAAGTGGCAAATCACCTATTACACGAGGGCATAAACTTTCGTCATTAATTTGGTGAACACTCCGTTTTACGGTACTCTGTTAACGTTTTGCGTGTCATGAGGCTTAGGGCAATATAACTTTATGAATATATGAATGTTTCATATATATCCTAGGATACAGCTGTATTTAGAAGACCACCACTTTACACTGATAAACTTCAGATTCTAGATTATCATACCCACTATATGATATGATTGTAGATCTTGTACTTGAACTTAAACTGTTATCATATGTGACGTAAATGAGAATTCTGCACAAATTAACTCCAAATGCTTGGTATATTATTATAGTTAAAAGATGATACAACAGTTTACATTGAGCATATAACAACGTAGCTCATCTGCATTCATAACTTGAACTTATGATTTGAAGATCATACATGACTTACTTGTGGATTTTTATACAACACAACTTATTAATTATTTCATGAAGGATTACTATTTATTTCGACAAACACTATACACCTTTCGAAGAAAGTTATTTTCTATAAACTCCACGAACTCACCAACCATTGTGTTGACGTTTTAAGCATGTTTATCTCAGGTAATTAACGGAGCAGGACAAGACACGAAGCGGGCATCTTTTACTCTGATAATTTAAATGGTGTAAAATCGAATATGTCGTTCCTTTCAAATTTTCCCATCTTTTTATGGGATTTTCAAATAAATTATTTCACTTTGTATCAAGGATATTATTTTGAATGACATATAACTTTCAAAACGCCCATTCCGGGCCGTTTTCTGGAATTTTAACTTCGATCCTCACCGTAACACCCTAATTACTTTTCCGCTGCTACAAACCAAATTAGGGGGTGTTACACAATAATAACTTTATCAGACTCTGCATTTGTTGCTTGGTCTTTTTTTATAAATGATTTATTTGTGATCGACTGCTTATTATTAAACTCTATGGATTCACTCAACCTTTGTTTTGACGTTTTAGCATGTTTTATATCAGGTTTTAAGGCATGAAGGTCTTAGTTGGAGTCGCACGAATATCTTTTGAAGACTTGGCATATTTTCACATTTGAAGAGACTATATTTTAAAGATTTATGTTATGTTTAAAACATTTGCAATCTTTTGAAAACATTGTGTTTTATGAAAACTGTTGGGACCTTTTTGCAAACTCTGAGATTTTAATGTATCAAATGTGAAAGACTTTTAAAACGTCTCTTTTAAAGGGTCGTTTTCCATGACTTGTACTTTGTGCTAGGAAGTAATACCCCAGTGAACTATCTTCCGCTGCGATAATTTTGGGGGTGTTACAGATTGGCATTAGAGCTACAGTTATAGAGAACTTGGTCATTTTCGAAACCTAGACTTTAACTATTTTTCACTAAAAAGTCTCTCATTGCCATATCCGATATCCGTGCGCATATACCACCTGACTGCCTATGCTGTTATACATATGTCATCACTATTGGTATTATATAAAGTATACTTATATACACTATTATTTATATAAAGGTTAATTATATAAATGTTTGACTGATTTTGACCTCTTACGATTATGTGTTTATTATCCTTCTCAGTTATGGATTTTCCTCATTCATTCTCATTTGACATTCATAATGAATATTGTATGTCTCGTTTATTAATGAACCTCATTTGGAATTCTATCTTTCAGTATTGGCCTCTTTTGACCATTGGTTTGATTCGTTGGTTGTCTCGATTAATTGATTATTTGTGTTAATATTCTATATCTCTTCGCTTTACTATTATTGTAATTTATGTTCCTCCTGTTTGCATTAATTTGAGTCATTGACCTCTCTTTTACACACCCTTTCATTTGCTTCTTCGTTCGTATAAATATCAAATTTTCTTCCGAGCACTCTATGCTCATACTAGTACGAATGATATGGACATCTTAATCCATTCATTATTGTTCTGATTCATTGATCCTTTCATTTGAATCGATTGATAACAGTTTGCTTCTTTGTTCATACAGATATCTTATCTATCCCTTTTTAAGCAGTCTTTGCTCCTAAAACATTACACTTGACAGAATTCTATTATTATTTTTGTGATTCATCAAGATCTTTCATTGGTATTATTAATTACTCCTTGTAACTATCTTTTACCCTAAGGCATTGACATCTACTTCTTTCGACTGATAGTACGCTCCCGTAGTAATCTCATTCACATTAATCGTTAGTACGCATCAAGGCGTAGGAACAACACTCCAGGACAACAGTCTGCAAGCAGTACAAGATCGTTAGGAGAGTTACGTGAAAGTTCGCCACGAAAGAACGTACATTTCGGAAAATGATGAAAACTGAACTCGATGTACATCGAACCCTACAAGAATTTGGCAAAAGCTGGACCGGTAGCTTATTGACTTGAACTTCTGCAAGAGCTTAGTTGTGTGCCCAATACATTTCACGATTCGAACTCGAAGAAGTGCCTATCGGATGAAACCCTCGTCACTACACTAGAGGAGATTCAACTTGACGACAAGGTTAATTCTAATGAGGAACCAGTTAAGATCATAAAACTACTTGACTAAACCGAACATTACATTATCGTTCCTCAATTATACATAGCCTAATTACCTATGTCTAATTCAGGAAGGATCATGTTATGCTGGGAGCAGTCACCGGTAAGTTTTATTAAAAATGACTTTTCGCTTATATCCTTAAAACAATTTGTGAATTTTCTTAAGATTACACAACTAATCAGACTCTTATCCTGCCTTCACCATGTAAAATCGGCCTCATTCAACACCAAAATCCAAGGCTACTGATCAAACTACATCGCTAATTATCCTGGAAACCATTCGCTACAAGTACCCTCATTTCTTTTTCCGACACACCGTCAGCCGATAAGATAAACTGAATCACGAGGACGTGATTCCTTTTTAACGGATGGGTAATGTAACAACCGAGAAATTTCAAGTCATTATTTTTACTAATTTTATTTGCTTATTATGCTATTTTAAGTAAATTGGCTTTTGCCGGGAAAGTTGCCCGCGTACGTCGTGACACGTACACTTAAATTCGTAATTTGACTCAGGCTATGCTCAGTCTACCTGTTAATATGATTTATATTCCCCCACGTACTTGTTTTCATATGGAATAAATTAATTTTCCATTTCTACGCGAAGTGTGCACATTTTACGTTTTACGCGTTTTCGACTCGCGTTTTAAGCCTTAAAGACATTATAACACTCCGAAAGGCTCGGGAAAATACATGAAACATCAAAATTACTCATTTTAAACTAAATGCAACCATTTTTACAAAATATACTATGTTTTGATATTTACTTAACGTTCGCGTCTTAAAAACTACACGTTTTAAATTACCGGGATCAAAACTACACTCTATAACACACCAATAACCAAAATTAAACACAAAAACTCTCCACTCAACCACAACACCCTTAAGTGGCCGGCTGATGAACTCAAATAAGTACATTTTATTACTATCATTTATCCTAATAATTTGACTTGTTTTATTATATTATGTATGAGGATTTATACTTAATCGTTTACTTTTGTAATTCTCAGGTAAAAACAAGCATTTGGTGAAACTTGGCGATTTTGGACTAATTATGGAGCAAAACATGCAAGAAGTTAAGAGTCTACTGAAATGTACAAGATCTAGACGAATCTGCTCCAGATGCGCCGCATCTCACTTACTACATACGGCGCATCACTATCAATATTTCACCAGATACGATCCAAGATACAAGAGGACATGCGCCGCATCTATTTATGGAGTTACGCCGCATCTTCTGGCGGTGTACGAATATTCCTGAATATTATAATCTTGGACCCCACGCGAAGTTAAGTCAATGCGCCGCATCTACTTACTAGATGCGCCGCATCTTACCCTCAGACAGAAACTATAAATACCCCAAGACCAGACGAATTCGAGGGGGAATAATATTATATCCGAAGTACGAAGTACAGAAACCTAGGACGAATTCAGACGAATAGGCAGCACAAGACACACCCAAACAAAGATACAAGAGCTGTAAGAAGGTGCTGCATGTGTTTAATTCATTAAGTAGTTTTGTTTTATTGTGTTAGTAAACTTTAATTCATCAAGATTGGTGGCTTGTGTAATGTGACAACGGAAAGATTGCACTCCCTTAAAACTGCTTTCTCATTAATTAAAGTTTATATGTTGATGTCTTTGGTGGCTTTTATTAGTGCATTGATAACCTCTGTGTCTAGCTGAGCGTTGATCGGGTCGCCATGCCTCTGCCCTCGCCTATTTATTAGATCGCCTATGCATTCTATCGTCTTTAGAAAAGTAGGAAGAAAGATAAATAGGATAGTCATAAGTAATCATTAAGGGTTTACTAGCCGATAAGATTAGAACCAACGAGAAAGGACTTAATCTCGGTGCGTTGCATCGAACTATACACTTCATATAAAACTAGCAATAAAACAAGTGACAAACTACTTATCTATCAGGACAGATCTTCTTATTGTCTCGAGTATTTATCTGTGTACGTGTGTGCTATTCGCTGATTCGTGCCTATTGGTTTAGTTTATTATTTAATTGCAACCAAATCGTGCCAGTCTCTCAGGCTGAACCCCCCTTGCGTTAGAATAGGTTGTATAGCTAACTTAATATATTAAAATACTGATTAGAATAACTAGATAATACGTTCCACTCTTAGTGATCGACACTCTACTTACCATTATATTCATACTGACCGGGTACACTGCTCGTTAAGTGTGTGTGTTATTGATAAGTCGGCTAAATATAAATTTAAAACTTGAGTAGGCATTAATACTGCTAAACCGCTACGACACAACGCACCGCATCAAGTTTTTGGCGCCGCTGCCGGGGTGTGAATTGTTATTATCTGTTAATTTGATTAGTAATTTAATTAGGTTTTTAATTTTTTTTATCTAACCGCTAATTCTGTTATGTATTAGATTAATTTGCATTCATTGTATTATTTTGCATATTTTCTGTTTTTGTGTGCTATTTATTTGTTTTCTTTGTGTTTATTTTCGTTTGTGTTTTTATTTGTTTTTATTTTTCGTATTTTTTGTATTCTGCTATCGTTGTACTGAGCTAAATCGAACGATACGGCGCATCTGATCTCTCAGATACGGCGTATTGCGTTTAATTTTTATAAAATACAACGCGTTTAATTAATTCGATACGACGCATCTTTTCCCCAAGATACGGCGTATCTGTTTTTGATAAAAAAAAATTTTCTAAACGTTAACGCCATACGACGCATCTGCTTTAGCAGATACGGCGTATCTATTATTTTAATTAAAAACAGTTTTCGAATTATTAAACAGATACGACGCATCGATATCTGTCGATACGGCGTATCTTCTGAATCAAAAATCTTATATTTTGAAACGTAACGAAAATACGGCGCATTAACCTTTGTTAATACGACGAATATAATTTGATAAATATAGTTGATTTTTGATATTTACTTTGATTGGTCCGCTACTCTCGTGTGCAAGTTGTTTATTTTCAGGATAAATGATGACTTGAGCATCACCATGAAAGATTACATTCTGAACCAAACCGAGAGAAGCTAGCTGGAGTGATCGAACATAAGACTGCGAGAGTGAAGGAAAACTCAATACTGGTAACATTAAACGTCTTAAATTCTTGAAATATAATTCCAGGTAACCTCTTCGATTATTCAACCAGCCCAAAGGGAAGTTCTCTACAATATAATCTCAATTTTATTATCCATATTATACATCTGATTCAAATTGTAATCTTAATTTTGTATGCTTAAAAACGATATTTGTTCCTAACCTCGGAATAAATCCTTATCCACTAAACAATAAGATTACAATTATTAATAAAACGTTTATGCCTATTGCTCTTATTTTGAATTAAATTACATCATATGGTATGACCGTTTTACCCCAATTTGATGTATAAAGGATCGTGTTGCGGAGGCCAAGGTACGTTCCTTATTTAAATTTCGTTCACTAACATAGAGATACGGCGGATCTAAATATCCAAAGCGCCGTATCTACCTCACTTGCAGACTGCTTACTAACTTTGAAAATTTATTTCAGATGGCATTACCAGAGGTTTCACAACGACATCAGTGGTTACGTTTCGAGAATATGGGACTGACCCCTGGCACTTTGGAGGATTACTTACGGAGACTTGAGTCGATTTACTTCAAGAGAATATTCAGGGTACAGGTTTTGGATTTCGCTGATGTGGGATTGATTGGGGCAGGACATGCTGCTGAGAGTTTACAGCATAGGATGGAGATGGTAGTTACTGGTGATGATGAGGAGGTGGTATTCAGATCTAGTGCTTGGGAGAGATTGTTCAGGATTGACGAGCCCTTTGGTATGGGAGCTCATGATGGAGTTTTTCAGTACGGTCTACTACAAAGAGACGGATACTGGGTTGGATACTGCTGACACCCTTGTGTTTAGGCTGGGTGGGGTGCCGAGGCAGATGTCTATGAGACAGTTCATTTTGGCCATGGGTTTGCATACGGTTGAGGAGCTTGAGTCAGATGGGTTTGCCAGATATTGGGATGATAGTTTGAGAGCGGTCCCTGACAGAGGATTGTTCAGTGATTACTGGGACAGGATTTCTTCGGGGGGTGATATCACTACTTCCACCCCCTCTTACACTTTGATCAGGGAGCCGATGAGGAGGCTGTGCCACCGTCTGATAGCACTTACCATTGCTGGGAGAGGACAGTCACCTGAGAAGGTGACCACTCTGGACCTCTTCCTCTTGAGGAGCATGGATGAGGGATTGTCGGTGAACATCCCCCACTTTTTGGCACATTACCTCCACCGGTCGGCCGCAGGGAGAGATAGGAGGAGCCATATGACTGGCGGGCATTTTGTTTCTAGGCTGGCCCGCCATTTTGGAGTGATTGGAGCGGAGATTCCAGCGGGGCTAGAGGTTGTGGTGACCCATCTCCCGGTTATTGACAGGGATTATTTGGTTAGACTTGGGATCTGTCAGTTGGCTATGGGAGATTATGTTTGGGTAGCATTGGGGCCCGCTAGAGCTGCAGGGCCAGTGGCGGAGCAGGGAGATCCTCAGGGAGCTCCGGCTGCTGCTCCAGCCCATCAGGAGGAGCCGCAGGCACCAGTACCCCCACCAGTACATGTACGCACAGTGAGTCAGAGAGTCGAGGCAGTCGAGGGGGAGATGAGAGCCTTGAGAGGCGTTGTTGATGGTATGAGGAGGGACTCAGAGTGGCTGGTTATGAGTGTGAGCAGACTTTTGGAGCAGCAGGGTATTACCCACACCCGTTCAGATGGTACTCATGTTGCGGGAGTGACACGTGCATACGCTCGCAGAGTCCGGCCTAGGACTGATGATGCCAGCACCTCAGGGACCCACCCACACGACCACACTGACCCTTGATCTCTTGATTCCACGTGTTATTTGACATTGTTCCATGCACATTATTATTATTCTTTTTGGATTGTACTAATCGATATTCTCATTTATGCATTTGATGTTTCAGTTTATATTTCTTAACATGCTTGACAAAGACTGGCATTAAGTTCAGCATGATAATACGAGAGGACATGAGAGAAAACCATGGAACAAGCCATTTTACAACAGACTGTTAGCAGTCTGGCTGGTGAACACATGCGCCGCATCTGGTAAACAGATGCGACGCATCCTATCCTTTATTTCGTTTTATTTTTGTTTCAGGCCACAGAGGATACGGCGCATCTCAATCCTGAGATGCGACGCATCTCCTGCAAATGGTCATATCTTTATTTTTCTGCATTTCTTATTTTCGAGTTTAAAACTTTTTATCAGTTTATTTTAATGCGGCGCATCCCTGGTTAAGGATGCGTCGCATCTTCTATTCTGATCCGTATTTATTCCAGGCTCGATACGGCGTATCTTCTTCCATAAGATACGGCGTATCTTCTTCCATAAGATACGGCGCATCGACTGACCTGATGATTTTCATTTTTAATTTTTATGTTTTATTTTAACTAACTACTAATGTATTATGCAAGTTTGAACCTTTCTTAACTTAGGTGTCTTTTGAAGCCTTGGTGGTATTATAGATTCCTGCATTTCCTGTGGATACATCTATTATGAAGCTTAAACGTTCTAATCCACAAGAAAGATGATTTTTGCTCTTATACTAATGGAGGATCATACCGAGCAAATCTCAGGGGAGTTTTTCTGTTCTAATTCTTTTATTTTCCAGTTTTTAACCTTTGATACAAACAACGAGGACGTTGTTTAACTTAAGTGGGGGGATTGGAGAATTAGAACACTTAACACTTACTTGTCCTAAACTTTTCAAAATATGCTTAAAATGTGCTTAATATATCAAAATTTAATTTTTTTTTTTATTTTTTATTATTTTTTTTTTTTTTATTTTTTTTTTAGCATGTTTTTGTTTAAAGTCTAAGTTGCATAGCTGCACACATGAATTTATTATCATAAAATTGTGATTTTTCAAAACTCACAAATCTATGAGTGTGCCGGTGACTTGTAAACTTTAGAACTTGGCTTGTATACTATTCGAGACCACCATAATAAGTATTATTTATATAATTGGAATGACTTGTCTAAATTGGTAAAATTTCTAGGATTACACCCAAATAGCCTTATATGTTATGTGTTATTAGCTAACTACACTGGTTAGTTAACCCCCGTATAAACCCTTTTGTTACTCTCATTTTTAGAGTAAGATACCCCTAGAAAAACACTCAGAGCCATTCCTTTCGTTTCTTACACCTTTGTTAAAATGTTTCGTTACACCCTTACACCTTAGCCTACCCTGTATATTAAAATCTGTGGTTGGTTAATTGCTTTATGCAAAGTGTGTTTCCTTACATTACATGTGTTCGCGTGCGTAATTCATTATCTATGGTTAGGTCGGGAAATTGCACAATGCAATTGGAGTGAAAGTAAATATTGTATATCCTTGAGTTTATTTTTCGTGTGTTTACTACTTTCACTATTACCGTTATTTCTGAAGTATGAAAAGTATGGAAAAATTATCCAGAATTATCATTATAGTGATGTGGTGAAATTTTACACATCTATGTTTATGTTAGTAGTTTAAAAAAAAAAAAAAAAAAAAAAAAAAAAAAAAAAAAAAAAATCGAAAAAATAAGAAAAGAAAAAGAAAAAAGAAGAAAGTTTGATGTTTGTTTTAACCAACGATGTAAAGTTATGTAAGTGGTCGATATCACCATTAATTGTTGTATATTATATCTATGGATTGAATGAGAGTTGGCAGTTATGGGAACGCCAACTAAGGTTTATTCTTTGATTAAGATCTTGTTGAGTATAATTCGTGTCTACCTAAAGCATGTGTTTCAAGTGTTAAAGCGTGAGTTATTCTATGATATGAGTCTTATTCATGGGATGGTTGGGATAGTGATTAACCACACTTAGGATTTTAATTTATCTGTTTTGTTTATTTTTTATTTTACACCAATTTGTATCCCAAATATTATCCATACCCTATATTATTCTTGATCCAAACCTTTGATTTATTGAGATTAGGGATTTGAGCAATCTTAAGTATCGTAGTCGTGGATTCGACTATGTATTTATGATTTTGTCGCCCTTTTTGATATAATATTATTGGAAAAGATTACTTGGTCCTATCTTTAGCCTATTCGAGTTAAGGATTTGAGCAATTGCAAGTATCGTGTTCGTGGATTCGATCATGTATTTGTGATTTTGTCGCCTTTTCTGGAATTTGAGATCGATAGAGATTAAGGAGAATAATTAACCCTTTAAGCCTAAAAACCCTTTTTACCGCTTTAGACTTGTTATTCCTTGGCTTTAGTGGGGGAGATGTGTATACTTGCCAAGCTTATGATAGAATATTCGTCACGACTGGACAGTTAAACGATTAGATTTGCTTTTATCAAATTATTTTATTTTACTTCTAATTCGTTAAGTGTTTAGTTGTGTGATTATGACAAAAATGAATACATGCTTAAATATAAAAATAAATCCTAAAATCTTTTAAGATACATTTTCATAAGATTAATTCTAAGGTTTACTTGGGGACAAGTAAAGTTCAAGTGGGGGGATATTTGATGAACTCAATAAGTACATTTTATTACTATCATTTATCCTAATAATTTGACTTGTTTTATTATATTATGTATGAGGATTTATACTTAATCGTTTACTTTTGTAATTCTCAGGTAAAAACAAGCATTTGGTGAAACTTGGCGATTTTGGACTAATTATGGAGCAAAACATGCAAGAAGTTAAGAGTCTACTGAAATGTACAAGATCAAGACGAATCTGTTCCAGATGCGCCGCATCTCACTTATTACATACGGCGCATCACTATCAATATTTCACCAGATACGATCCAAGATACAAGAGGACATGCGCCGCATCTATTTATGGAGTTACGCCGCATCTTCTGGCGGTGTACGAATATTCCTGAATATTATAATCTTGGACCCCACGCGAAGTTAAGTCAATGCGCCGCATCTACTTACTAGATGCGCCGCATCTTACCCTCAGACAGAAACTATAAATACCCCAAGACCAGACGAATTCGAGGGGGAATAATATTATATCCGAAGTACGAAGTACAGAAACCTAGGACGAATTCAGACGAATAGGCAGCACAAGACACACCCAAACAAAGATACAAGAGCTGTAAGAAGGTGCTGCATGTGTTTAATTCATTAAGTAGTTTTGTTTTATTGTGTTAGTAAACTTTAATTCATCAAGATTGGTGGCTTGTGTAATGTGACAACGGAAAGATTGCACTCCCTTAAAACTGCTTTCTCATTAATTAAAGTTTATATGTTGATGTCTTTGGTGGCTTTTATTAGTGCATTGATAACCTCTGTGTCTAGCTGAGCGTTGATCGGGTCGCCGTGCCTCTGCCCTCGCCTATTTATTAGATCACCTATGCAATCTATCGTCTGTAGAAAAGTAGGAAGAAAGATAAATAGGATAGTCATAAGTAATCATTAAGGGTTTACTCGCCGATAAGATTAGAACCAACGAGAAAGGACTTAATCTCGGTGCGTTGCATCGAACTATACACTTCATATAAAACTAGCAATAAAACAAGTGACAAACTACTTATCTATCAGGACAGATCTTCTTATTGTCTCGAGTATTTACCTGTGTACGTGTGTGCTATTCGCTGATTCGTGCCTATTGGTTTAGTTTATTATTTAATTGCAACCAAATCGTGCCAGTCTCTCAGGCTGAACCCCCCTTGCGTTAGAATAGGTTGTATAGCTAACTTAATATATTAAAATACTGATTAGAATAACTAGATAATACGTTCCACTCTTAGTGATCGACACTCTACTTACCGTTATATTCATACTGACCGGGTACACTGCTCGTTAAGTGTGTGTGTTATTAATAAGTCGGCTAAATATAAATTTAAAACTTGAGTAGGCATTAATACTGCTAAACCGCAACGACACAACGCACCGCATCACCGGCCCTTGTGGCTTGCATGATATTAGAGTGCAAAATCTAACACATGTGTACTCCACTAGTTGTATTTTTACATAAATAGGTTAATCTTTACACATAGTTATTATCACCAAAGTTATTCCTCTAAAAAATCTGCATTTTCCTCCCTTTTATTGCTGATTTCGTGAGCCAACAAGGCCAAGAACACCCTTGAAATTTGTTTTCCCTAACTACATTAGTGCTAGACTTGAAGATCCTTGTATACTATTAAGTTTCCCTAATTTATTCCATCTCAATTCCTATCTTTTCTTATGATTATTAAAGATTTTTCTAGATCTAAGCTAATAAACTCTTGCATGTGTTATTTTGGAAGATTGATTCAAGATTTCATGGGATTTTAGGTGTTAGATTAGTTAGTTAGGCTTGAATGAGTTGGTTATTGCAAGAGTTGTTGGGTTTTTGTGATTGTTAATCTTGATTTTTCACCTTGATTGTTAACATAACCATCCTAGATTTTTATTTGAAAACCATTTCATCCCTGGTCACTTTGGTTCATAGATCTACAAAAACAATTAAAATGATTAAACCTTGCATGGTTTACACAAAAACCCATTAAATAGACATAAAGCATCTTGCTTGTCATTAGTTGAACCTGTCCCAGATTTTATGCAACAAAATCGATTCACCATTTTGTCCTCAATAGGTTTAAGCTAAAATAAAAATATTAGGAGTTAGCTTCAGGTCTTAGGATCATTTCTCCAAAAACCTTACATCTTAATTCATCCCGGTGATTTTTGGAGAAAATCCACACTGAAACTGGTCCGGGATTGCATGTCCGATTTGATAGGCCATTTATTCTAAAATGTTGCAAAGAACCCTAGGTTGGTAAAAACATGAAAGTTGGAGCTAAGACCTGTAGAAAACTTTTCCCATAGGCCTTGTGTCCATTAGACCTGTAGATAAAAAGATATGCTCATTTTGCTAAACTTAATTAGATACTGGAAGTAACTGCATAGAGACACAGGGGTAAATTGGTAATTTCACCCATGTTCTGAAGTTCTCAGTTAAGTGAGGCCTTTATTTTTCTAAGCATATAAAGTTCATAATTTTAGCCTTCACGGTTTAGAAATGGCGACCCGATTAGTGCGGTAATTTTATAAATTTTCCATCAGCTTTTTAATTTAAGCCATATAAGTTGTTTCAAACGTCTTTTCGACCCATGACTTGCTATAAGACTTTTAACTAAATTACCTTATGGTATTACAAGTATAAGTACTGAATAAAAACATAAGTATAAGTGTTATACCTTAATCCTCGAGCCTAAGTCGTGTTATATTTTATATAGGTCATTTGTGACTTTTGCGGCTTTTTTCGACGTGCACACTTCTCCGGTTTCTGTTACTACTTCATTATTGGTGAGTTCATAGCCCCAAGTTTTTACTTCAATTGTTTTACAAACTCCGTGGGGGAGATACATGCTATAAATAATTATGATCACAATGCTTTGAAATTGTATGCTATCCTGTTATTATTATTGCCTAAGTTTCCCATAGCCGAAAGTCCCTTTTATCGTGAACCGTTAGTCGCTTGCGAGCGAACGCAAATACAGTGAATAGATCTATTGGGATCAACAACCCTAATGCCGAAATGTGCCTGTATGGCAGTTGTGTGTATTGTATTCGTACCAATGACAGGTGTGGCTATTACCTATGTTTGAAGGGCAAATTTATGCTATTGACAGCAATGACGTCAGTGTCGGGGTCACGAGCTTAGGGCAATAATAACTTTATCAGAATCTGCATTTGTTGCTTAGTCGTTTTTATAAATGATTTATTTGTGATCGACTGCTTATTATTAAACTCTATGGATTCACTCAACCTTTGTGTTGACGTTTTAGCATGTTTTATCTCAGGTTTTAAGGCATGAAGGTCTTGGTTGGAGTCGCACGGATATCTTTTGAAGACTCGGCATATTTTCACATTTGAAGAGACTATATTTTAAAGATTTATGTTATGTTTAAAACATTTGCAATGTTTTGAAAACATTGTGTTTTATGAAAACTGTTGGGACCTTTTTGCAAACTCTAAGGTTTTAATGTATCAAATGTGAAACACTTTTAAAACGTCTCTTTTAAAGGGTCGTTTTCTATGACTTGTACTTTTTGCTAGGAAGTAATACCCCAGTGAACTATCTTCCGCTGCGATAATTTTGGGGGTGTTACACTTCTAGAAACCCTAATTTTGAGGATATAAAACCCAACAATCATACACTCATGTGTTTCTTTTGTAACCTTTCAAACAAAGAGGCTAGGAATCAAAGGTGTGTTCACCTTTGAGACCATTCAAACCAACAAACAAGGGCTTGGCTATATTGTAAACACCTCACCATGTCTCATCAAATCCTTCTATAAATAGCACCCAAAGAACCTGTTATTTTTCTCAATCCATGTTCTAACCACAACACCTTAATTCTACACCCACATTCTGAATCCTAAGCTTTCAATAGGAATAGAAAAACATACCAAAGAGCATAGAAGAGTAGAAAGAAGCCTTGCTTCACTTTGGAGTCATTTGGTCACATTTTGGTCCTAGTCAAATTCAACAAAGGTGAGTCTTTCAAATATTTATAATCCTTTTCATAGGTCTTAAAATTACCTAATAATGATGTTACATAAGTTAGAATAAAAAGTCAAGAGCAAAATTTATAGTTTCTATATCTTCTGTTAACCAGTAACTAAGTAAACACCCATATAAAACTATATGGTTATTCTAGGTTTTAAGGCTTTGATAAATACAAATAATCCATCTAGATAAGCTATATTTTATGTTGATAAGTTACAAAAATAAGCTCATAAAATTCGAGATCAAAAATGCATTTTTTCCCCTTTTCGTTTCTAGTCGACAGCCCAAACACCCCTTTTGGAGTCCAATTTTAACCTACAAGCTACCAACCATAAGCTTAGATATTAAGCACATTTAATAAGCTCCTAATAAGCTTTAAAAATCCCCCAAACATGGACTAAAACTATTCAAATCCCGCTTGTTTTCTGCGTCTCTTTTGGGCTGGTCGCAGCTTGAGAAAACCCTAAACACCCATTTTTAGCCCTAATTTTCTACTATAAGCCAAGGCTTATAAGCCCAGCCATTAAGCACTTTTAATAAGCACCCAAGATACTACTTAAAGCCCCCAATATCCGGTCCAAACGCCATAAGCCATGCTCAAACTTTTGTGATCTTTACATGCACTCAAAAACTGAAAAACTAGATTTATTGTTTTATTTTTATCAAGAACATAGCCCAAGTACCCAACTTTGGTGAATTGTTTCGACCATAAGCTAAAAGCTTCAAGCTATGGGATTTTGCAAACTTAATAAGCTCCCAGCAAAGAATATAAAACAACAAGAACGTCGTAAAAAGATTGAAAGGCCTCGGGTATATTCATGTCTACTTTTGGTGTCTCGGCACATAAAATAACACAACCTTTTTAATTATTTTGAACCTATAAGCTAAAATATAAGCTAATAAGCTGTTCACAGCTTATTTATAAACTAACCACAATTTATTTAGCAAGCCATAATAGATCACACCCTTTCCTAAACTTAAAATGTGGTTAAAATGAATAAAGGACCATATACGTAACGACTAGAATATTATGAGGGGAAAACTCTAACATATTGAAACATGGAGTTTTCTTGGGCCAAAGCTGTAAATATTGATACAAGGGCTGAAATAGTAAACAACTAATAGTTAAGGGTATAAAGTGTCATTATTGAAACTACAGGGGTAAAAGTTGTCATTATATGAAAATTCAGGGGTATAAACTGTCAACACTTGAAACTATAAGGGTATAAAATGTAACATTTTATATTATTGCGGGAAATATACTTTTAGCTCATTTTTGATAAAAACTAATAAACGAGATACCTCTAATTCATCAACGATCAAACAAACCCTAAAAATGAAATACGATAAATATTAAACTTTTGAAGAGACTTCATGTTGTCTCATTCAGGAGTTAACTATCAACACGACATTTGTTATTCGAATGCTAAAACTTGACATATTCACCTAGGTTGCGTGTCGGAGCAGTTTATTCATCGTACTTGATTTACTTTCAAATCAGACTACTGTAACACCAAGGTGAGTTCGTAGTCCCACTTTTATACATTTTTCAAACTTGTGGGGAGATACATGCTACAAACCTGAACACAAGTATTTTCTTTATACAAATCCTGATTGATATTGCTTAAGACACACTGTTGCCATTAAAAGGACCCTCATATCATGAGCCATTAATCACTTGCGAGTGAACGCGAATATTGTGAATAGATCTATTGGAGGTTGACAGCCCATTTGTACTAGCCGGATAGATAGCTATAATGCTAGCCGGATTGATAGACAAATGCACATTATTTGAGAATTACTAGGAAGTTGGCAAGCTCCTACCCGGGGGCATTGTTACTTACATCATCTTTATGATGTTAGTAATTTATATCATTTTATGATATCACACACGTTAACGTTTGAGTTCATGAGACTTAAAGCAATATTCTGTACTACAATATTATTGTTTTACCACTACTTAACTTGTGTTCAACCAAATGATTATTATACAAACACTATGGATTCGCTCAACCTTTGTGTTGACTTTTTAGCATGTTTATCTCAGGTCCATAATGAACGAGGATGGCACAGAGGGGCACAGATACTGATAGAAGGCTAAAATCTAATTATCATTCGAAACTTATTAACAAACTATAGAATTACTGGGACCTCATTTTGTAAACTCTGATATTTATAAAAATTCGAATGATAAATCTTTCAAAACGAATCAATTAGAGATCGTTTTCTATTATTATAACTGTTGTGCCATCGAGTAGCACCCAGCTTGAATTCCGCTGCGTATCCCGAAATTGGGGGTGTTACAGATTGGTATCAGAGCTATAGTTATAGAGAAACGGGTCTGATTGAGACCTGAACTATAACCACTTTTACAAACAAAAACATTTTATAGCCTTTCGCTTCCCGTGCCTTCCATCCTCCAGGTAATTATGTGATTTCTAGACAGCCTATGCTACCAAAACAAGTTATATTGATATATGCACACTCAACATACTTTCGAACACTTTATGTAAATAAAGAACTAAATACGTCTACATATGCCTATCCTAGAGCATTACGGCACAACCACATTTCCCCAAATCATGCACCTACTCCTACACTTTTGAGGTCTATGAAATTTTCCCAAGATATTGTGACTGGATTCAATGATCTCTAAACTTTTCCCGAACCTATAATATTTTACCTAAAAATCTGTCACGATCTATCGATTTTCCTGCTAAAAATACAAGATATGGGATTGCTAAGGAACAAACTGATTCATCGTCTACAAAAGCTGAAGTTCAGCGACTTTCTCTACATTCATGAAGTTCTCTTCCGAAACTTACATTATTTAAAGTCTAGGATTCTAGCCTAGTGTAAACTGTTTTAGAACTTTTACGCATATCTACTTTATTTGCTACACCCTCATACCACCTTTCCCACTTAAATAGCTACTCAAATAAAGTCCTTCACCACCACCTCCACCATCATCTACAGATTTCACTCCCCCGTCCCAACCATTTGAGCTCGGAGAGAGAGCAAGGGCCGCTATTGACCGATATCACTCTTTACCACGGTCACCCTCTCCTGATTTCACTCCTCCACCACGAGTATTCAAGATAGGAGAAAGTTCACCGGCAGCGATGGACCGACAGCCTACCATTTCTACCCTCATGACACGTATGGATCGCCATAAGGAACAAGTTGATACTGCTTTAGGTCATCGCGATGAGCGACCCCTCGAGCGCATCAAGACGATGGAGTATGTAGCTGAGGACCTAGTTACTAGCCAAACAACCATGCAGCAACAGTTAGACATCTTAGACACCGGATACAAGAGAAGATAAACAACTTGGAGGAACGTCATGGACAGCTGAGACAAGGGATACCTTTAATATATGATAAATGAACTGAAGTTAATACTATAAATGATAAAACAGAATGAAGAACTGATGATGGCTCAAACTAGGATTACCACACTAGAGACAGTAGTGGGAGATATCCACACTAGTACAAAAATGGGATTTAGTCACACATGCTTTTTTTCAAACAGCCACACAGTCGCTTTTTTGTGTGACTAAATGTACGAGAATAAAATAAACAGCCACACTTGATCCGACTTGTGTGACCATTGCCGAATTACATATGAGGCTACAGCCACACATTTGAATATTTTCGTGACTATACGTATCTGGTAAAAAAAATTTGATTTTTTAGTCACTTATAATTTGGGACGTGTGACGGATACAAATAAGGTTGAAACATTAGTCACACTATATATATACATATGTGACAAATATATGTCACGCAATTGAAAAGTGTGACCAAAATCCATATATGGTCACACGAAGTAATTGTGTATGTGGCTAAATCATATGCTCAAGTTTGTCACACATTATTTAAGCGTGACTGCTAGTTTTTGTTGAAAATTTAGCCACATATGAATTTGAAATGTGTGACAACTGAAAAGTAAGTTTGAAGCATAGTCACGATATGCATTTAAAAGTGACAAATATATGTCACACACTTGAGATGTGTGACCAAATGTCATATATGGTCACACTAAACCATAGGCATACATGATTAAGTGTGACCAAAATTCGATACAAATAGTCACGTAAGTTAATATGTGTGTCTAAAGTTAAGTGTGTGTTTGCCTGCCAATTCCAAATGTGTATGGTCACACATTTAATTGTAGCACAATCATGTGACTATAGGCAATAGTCAAATTTTGTCATACATTATTTAAGTGTAGTCACAATTCGATACATATGGTCACACATTTCTGATAACTTATGCAATAGTCAAAAATTTAAAAATATCAAAGTTTTGGCTCGATTGTAAGCATTTATGTAAGCATATTTTGTCAGACTATACATTCTAGCAGTAATAACTATACATTCTAGCAGTAATAACTACACATGTTTATCTCATAAGCAGTAATAACTATACATGTTTAAGTCAAACTATACATTCTAGTAGTAATAACTATACATTCTATTTCTTGTTCTTGGGTCCTAGATACTCTTCCATCTTCTTGAGCAGTTCATATGCCATGTTATCATAATTAAGCTGAAGCTTGAGTATTTTCTTCCCACGCAATATCTGATGTAGAATGTCTTTGTGAAACTTTAAAGGGTAATCCTTTTCTACAAGCATGTAGATCACCAACTCATTCACAGTTAAAGCATGTACTCCACATCATTGAAAAAATTTCCATTCTTTAACAGTATTGTGCGTTAGTCTTCTCCAACATTCATCTTCATGATTTGGTTCAAACATTACCTTCAAATAATTCCAGACTTCTCTATCATAAGCTTGTTCTGGTGTCTTATTACCAAATCTTTGTTTGAGTAATTTCCATAGAGCTATCATATCTTGTCTATCAAAATCATGAACCATGTGAAGAAAGCTTACAAACCTTCTAGAAGAACCATCATGCCTCTTAATATCGTAATAAATTGTTTCCCCATGAGATCCAGACTTATAATCAACAATGGGATGTTTGACAGTTAAAGGTTGTGCATCCATGGCTTCTCCTACAGAGTCAACTGCAAGTTCAGTGTGAGCTTGCATTTGTTCTTTAGCAACAGCTTGCTCAGTTTGTTCTTGTTTTCTCTTTTTACTGCCTTCTATTTCCAACTGTTCACCTGCTCTCTTTGAACTGTCATTCAAGAAGAGTTCATTGTTTCTCTTGGCAATTGCATACAATTCTTCAATGCTTTTATAATCCAAGAATTTCAAATCCTTTAGTTTCCAACTGGCCACATTCTTCAAATATCTGCACATGAGTAGATGTTTATGATGTACATATTGGGTGTTGTTGATATTAATATAAATTTACCTTTGCAACAAAAAAATAAAAAAATAAAAAAATAAAAAAATACCTGCACATGATATCTCTTCTTTGTTTTTGAGTGGGTGGCTTGTTCTTCTGAGCTGCATATCTTTGTGCTGCAAACTTCTTCTTTTTTGCATCAAAAATTTCTTTCAGCATCCTGGCTTTTTCATCTACTGAGTACTTATCTTGCTCTTCTTTATGTACTATTTTAGCAAACTCACAATCAGCTTCAACCTGAGCCCTTTCCTCAAACCATGAAGCTATTAACTCTGCATTTTTTTGCGCTTGTAATTTTTCTGCATACTCCTTGTCTGAAAGAATCTGAGCAGCTTCTTGAGCAGCTTCTTGAGCATCAAGATCAGCCACTTGTCTTGTCAATTCTTCATCTGTAATCATTGGTTGTTGTTGTTGTTGTTGACTAGGTGACTGAAACTTAAATTTCTTCTTAGGTTTTGCACTCCTCATCTTTGTTAATATTTGAGCCATAGTCATATCATCATCACCTTGAGTAGCAGTAACCTTATCAATAGCAGGAATAAATTTAGTCTCAGTAGCACTAACATCAATAGCAGCAATACTAACTTCAGTCTCAGTATAGAGAACTAACCTTATCAATAACAGGAATAGCAGGAATAACTGGCTCACTAGCAGGAATAACTGGACTACTAGCAGGAATAACTGGGTCACTAGCAGGAATAGGTGGCTCACTATCAACAGTTGTAACCTTGCCCAAACGCCTATCCATCACCGCTTCATTCCCTTGGTTATCAGCAACTAGAAATTCCATTGGATCACTCTCTTCACAAATACTTTCACCCTCTTTATCCTCCCCTGAAACTTTGCCTTCATTCCCCCCTGTTTGGGAGCATCGTTAGAAGCTTCAGAAGATTTAACCTTTTGTTTGGGAATTCTTGATCCTTTGACTCCTTCTAAATACCTAACCCTTCTCTTCAAAGCCTTTATCTCCCCACCTTGAGCTTTGATGACTCCATCTTGGGAAGAAGCTATTGCTCGCAGATCACCAATTTGTGCAGACAGCTTGGCACAGGTATCCTTCAATTCATTCAAAAGTTGCAGACTATCCTCACCACTTCGGCTTGTGTTACCTAGCCCGAGAGGTGGATCACTGGAAAAGTTAAGTTCAGCCTCACCCCTAGGATGAACATCTGAACCCCCCATTGTTTCCATGTGACTGGGACCTTCACCTGAATCAGTTCTAGAGGAACTTTCTTCATTAGAAGTTGTCTTGGTTCGGGTCTTAATGATGTTACCACTGTCCTGTGCTGCTGCTAAGCTAGACACAGTAGTGGCAGCCCTTGCCAACATGTCACTCTCCCCCCAGTGACATCCACATCTGCAACAGTTGGTATAGAACCACTAGCCTGAGGTAGCTCAGTGTTCTTGGTGTTAGTCCTACGTTTATAGGTCTGTTGTTGTTGTTCTGTGGGTGTGTGATGGGTACCAGCTGGGATTGCTGAACCTTCACCCATTTGGGTTTGGGCTAGTGCCAACATTGTTGGAAACAAAGGTGTCACTCTCCCTGAAAAATCTTTTCCAACCCTCCTCATATTAGCAAAAACCTTTTTGGTAAGGCAGGGAGTGGGAGAAACATTTTTGTGACTTTTCTTTTTTTTTAAATTGGTTGTCCAAAAAGAGTTGCAAAAACCTTGGATATAGAAAATATTTAGCCAAAGAACTATCCAAGTTCCTAACCATATTATCAAAAATTAATTTTGAGAAATTAAATCTTTGAGTATTTTCAGCCAAACAAATTATAGCAGAAGCTAAATTACTGCTAAATTCATTCCAAGCAGTGGTCTTTGGACTTAGACACACTAAGACAGTATGAATTAAGAATTTCCACTGAGGAGAAAAATTACCTTTTTGGAACTTTAAAGCATCTGTATATCTCTCATAGCCCATCAGTGCAAGTTTTTCAAAGATTGTAGTATTTGGAAGATTCTCAACTCCGTTAGCATCATCTAGGAGAAGATCTCTTCGAATAGATGCCTCTGTAATGATAATCATCTGCCCATCTACAAGGGCATGGATTTGTGCTTCCCCATTAATAGTATTGACCTTAGCAGACGACCAAAACTGGATAATGTTGGAAGTATATATAGTAGGTTTTACTGTTAATGCAAACTTAATATAGCTTGCATTAAGGAAATCAATGATCTCAGTAAAATCTACAGACTCATTGGATTTTTCTAAAAAGGCAACATTATTATGAGGTTCGGTAAAAGTTAGGTTCGACATTATGATTTGATTTGGGGGTTTTGCAATTTGACGATTAAAATTCGATTAGGGAGTGGAAGAGAGAGAGAGTAATGTGTGCGTGAATGTGATTGTGTGCAGCAATTGGGGGTTTATACCCTTTAAGTAAAAAGTGATACAAACTACCCTGCACTCCCAACCACTGCTAAAAGGATACCCAGCAGTACAACGTTTCGCTAGCAGTACAATTGTTTACCTTGCAGTACAATAATAATAACTACATTCAAATATCATAAACTTGTAATAATAACTGCATTCATATATTAAACCAAGTCAAAATAAGTTTACATTTACATAGGCAAAATATATAAAGAAAAGATACATTAAGACACATATTTACTAGCTTCGATACTTCTGTAAACATCAACTATTTTCTCTCTTTCTTCTTCTATTTTTTTGTTCCTCTCCTCAATTTTCTTCTGATGCTCCTCAATGACCTCTAAATCTTTCTTGTTCCTTTCTTCATACATCTTTATACGCTTGTTGTGAATTTCTAACAATGCGTTTTCAACACCATACTGGCCTTTACTACATTTCTCCCAAATATTTTGGGATATGCCAATTTTTTAATATTTTTCAGGCATCGGTGGAGGAGAATCATCCCTTGGGCGTTTGTTTTTGTTGGAAGAAGGAGTTGAAGAGGAGTCAACCATTGAAATTTGAAATTTATTTTCTAATGAAAATATCAAAGGAGTTGTATATGGTACGGTTGATTATGAACGGTTTTAAATTGTCGAGTTGTACAAATAGGCTAGAGAGGTATACGAACGGTTCCCAATACTTTAGGCGGGAAGAGGGACCATCGAGAGGCGCCAAAAGTAAACAGATGGATAATATTGATCGGATTTGGTTTGTGTTTGGTTTGGATTTGACTAGTGTAGTTGATCTAGAAGTGTGTTTGGTGTTGGAGTGACAAATTGACTTTTTCATTAGGGTAATTGATATTTTCTATATTAATGATGTTTAATGTAATTTGTGTGCTAACTTTAATGACTAATTGACTTTTTCATTAGGGTAATTGATATTTTCTAGTACATGTTTAATGTAAATACATGCTTTAATATCTATCGCAGTCTGAATGTGTTTGAGAAGTATGGGTATATTTAGGCCACTTCCAACAATAACTCAGCCTTAACAAATTAAAATTCAAATTCAAATTCAAATTCAAATTCAAACGTAAGATAAAGTACAACATATTAACGCTGCGTTAACGCAGGTTAGCCCCAACAATTAAAATTCAAAGTCACGTTAATAAAACGTGTGCATTTGTACCCTATAAATACCAATGCTTCTGAAGCACAAGTCACACAGAAACACATTCCAAACTTCTCAAATACTCAAGATCCAAGCATCTCAAATTCAAGATGTCTTCCAGAAAAGATTTCGGGCAACAATTTCCAAGCCCACCTCGCCAAAAGGATTTTGGCCAACAGTTTCCAAGCCCACCTAGCGAAAATGAAAAATTCCATACTCCACCCGAGCATATCTTTCCGGTTTTCCAACCGGAAAATTTTCCGGTGAATAATCAACCTGAAAATGAACCGGTTCCCAACCAAGACCCAAATCCGTTTGGGTTAACTGAGGAACAACTTAGGCAAGAGGAAGCAGATATGCAAGTCCTCCTGGAAATGGAAGCACTTGAAAGAGAAGAGGAAGCTGATCGTTTGGAGCGGCAAGCCAGGGAGGATGAAGAACGTAGGCAAAGGTGGGAGTCTGGTTTTTTCACACCTTCCGAATCCTCTGAAGATGGTTACCCAGATTCAGATGATAGTTTTTATTAATCGTCCGTTGTTTATGTTAATCGTATGTTGTTTATGTTAATCAATCGTTGTTTATGTTAACGTAGTTTTTATTTGACATTTAATGTATTTCTATTTCATGTTTAATGTATTTCTTATTCATGTTTAATGTATTTGTATTTGATACTTTATTTTCAATTTATAAATTGAATTGAATTTGAATTGAATTGATAAATTTTAAATATATCCCGCCCTTTTGTTTAATTTGAATTTGAAATTTTAAATTTTAAATATCCCGCTCGTTATTAATATGTTGTACTGTTACTTTACGTTTGAATTTGAATAATACTCGTACGGTTACTTTTACTTTCAATCTGATTTTTAAAATAGCCTCCAACGGCTAGTTTAACGGCTTTCCACTATCAAAGCCACTTTCACAACACTTTGTTTTCTCACACAACTTCTTATAAAACTCTCTCGCAAGTATCACTAATTTTAACACAAACACTGTGGCTAACAAATTAACTAGCAGAGGTGCAAAAGGCTATCCTCACCCGATTACACAATGAACAAGAAAAAGAACTCAAATTGATTAACAATTTGCTAGGTGAGATAACTCGTATTATGCTACAGATGCATAATCGTGCTGATCCATAGGTCGAAAGGTTGCGTGAGTTGCCTCAAGACCATCCAGCTATCAGGGTTGGTCTAGAAATTAAACTCTTTTAAGAAATGATGAAACAGGGTCGAAAGGTTGCGTGAGTTATTGTTGGGTGTGTTGCTCATGTACAAACATATAATCTCGGCTCATTCGTTAAACATCTCGTATACAACCATATCATCTCGGCTCATTCAATTCGTTAAACATCTCGTGTATAACCATATCATCTCGGCTCATTCGTTAAACATCTCGTATACAACCATATCATCTCGGCTCATTCGTTAAACATCTCCTCTATACAACCATATCATCTCGGCTCATTCGTTAAACATCTCGTGTATAATCATATCATCTCGGCTCATTCGTTAAACATCTCATATACAACCATATTATCTCGGCTCATTCGTTAAACATCTCGTATATATACAACCATATCATCTCGGCTCATTCGTTAAACATCTCGTATACAACCATATCATCTCGGCTCATTCGTTAAACATCTTGTGTATAACTAAAGCTCAGTTAATTAAGGGTGAGTGTGTTAAAGCTGACGTGGCATTGTGTTAAAGTTTAAAGCTGAGTTATTGTTGGGAGTGGTTAGAGTATTTTCTTTTGTTTTTTCGGTGGATTTTAGCGTGACTTAATCTTAATACCGCCAATTTTGTGCATATAATATTCAACTACGTACGGATAACTGATACCCGCGGGGAAACCCGAAAAACCGATGGATAATATTAATCGGGTATCCGGTGGGATATGGGGCGGGTACGGGTATATTATAAACGGGTTCGGTTATGGGTATACTAAAACCCGCCCCGAACCCGAACCGTTGCCATCCCTATTTACCGGCTATAGCCGGATTTCACCGCCACATCATCACCATTAGTTTTTTTTTTTTTTTTTTTTTTTTTTTTTTTTTTTTTTTTTTTTTTTTTTAAACAAATCTTGCCACGTCAGCTATAGTTAAACCAAACCACAAATTCAATATTCAACCAGCAATTAATCCCTTTACCCGGTCATTTGTAAACACACACAAAAATCAATAAACCCTAATCAACACACACATTCTTATGGCAAACACAAGCACGCAAACAATGAAACCAAAATGGGTAGTAGTTTGTACTGTTGATGTGATGGTTGCATAGTATGATACATTATTTGCGATTATTAAGATAGTAGGTTCAAAGGGAAATTTTTCAAATATAATTCAATTGTTAATTTCAAATTACAACTTGGAGGCAAATTTTTGGATCGAAATTTTTTGAATCACAAACGATTCATATTCTTGGTGTATAGCCTCTTTTCTCTCCTTAAAAAAAAGACTGCAAATAAAAAACAAAAATCTAATCTTCTCTCACCATTACTCTCCAAGCTAAGCCATAATCATTTTCTTTTACCCTTTGTTGCTCAAGAGTCATGGAAACTGAACCCATTGTTGATAACCATACTTTGCTTCCTCTTGATCATATTGTACATGATGATAACGCCTTAGAATATGAATCCGAAAAGTCTTCTGATGAAGAAGATATAGATGAGCCTGTAACCAACCAAACACCTGAGATAGTAGCTAAGAGGGGCTCAACCAGGCTAGTAAAGTTTCGCGCGAAGCATGACAAACCTGGTGCAATAAAGCTCAAGGTAACCTTCGATGCATTCGGTAGGGTAACAGGGGAAAACAGAGCAGTGTTTGTGAGTTTTTTAGGAGATGTAGCTCGTGAGCAGATAGGTGTGAAGATTCTACACTGGAAGAAGGTGAATAAAGAAGCAAGAGATAAACTATGGGATGAAATCTTGGTACATATATACTATTTTGTAACCCAGTACTACATAAGTTTATGTATGCAGTTACATTATGTGCAACTAATTAACAACATTGTGTTAATCTTTTCAGAAATTTTTTGTTGTTGACGTCAAATACAGAAAATTGATAATGATTCGTCTTGGTAAAATGCTAAGGAATTACAGAAGGAAGCTCAAATTCAACTACATTTTGCCCAACCTAAATACACCTTCCAAACTGAATGAAGTCCCGAACTTGTATAATACAATAATGAAATCAGAAGACTGGGTCGAGTATGTTAAATACATGACCACCGAAGTATACAAGGTTTTAATTAGTCATCTTTAATTAAGTGTATATGTCATTTTATTATTTTCAGTTTGCAGCATTACCGCATCTAAACGCCTTATGATTTTGTGTTTTTAGGAGAAATCTGAGAAAGGTAAAATGGCGCGTTCCCAAAATATTTATCAGCATAAAATGGGACGAGGTGGATATGCTTATGTCAAAGAGAAAATGGTAAGATTACACAATGTTTGTTTTACCAATTAAGAGACGATCAGTATGAGAAATGAATCTGTTTACATTGCCCAATTTTCACATTTGCATTAATACCCTCATATTTTCGATTATCTTGGTTTAACTGTACATGTGTAAGCATCCTCATATTTTCGTTTATCTTGGTCTAACTTTACATGGGTATGCATTTGATGTTTATTAGATCCAAAATAAAGAGATTGAAGCGGATGAAGAACCCCCCCGTGATGTAATGTGGGTGAAAGGAAGGGTAAACAAAGACGACGAATACCCAAATGATGATATTAAATCAAAGGGAGATGAACTTGTAAGTTTGACTGCTAATTCTATTATTATGCTTATATAGCAGCAACATTTAACTGTGTACTAGCAGTAGTAGCTTGTATATCAGCAGTTACTCTAACATCATCAAGAAGACTTTTAATCCCAACATTTCCTATATTTTTTGTGCAGAAAGAAGCTGATGACAAGATCAAGGAAGGAACATCGGGTTTTGATGATGGCACTGATGCCATGACATTTGTATTTGGTAAGGAAAAGGGCGGTTATGCCAGAGGAGTGGGAGGTGCAGTAACATACAAAGAGTATTTTGGCCTTCCTCGAAGAAAACAAGAAGCCAATGAAAAAATTGCCTTACTTCAAACTCAACTGGATAATGAGAGACGTGAGCGTGAAGAAAAAGATAAATTGATCAAGAAATTGTCCGCCGAGATGACCGAAAAAGATGTGCAGGTCAATAAATTATCCGGTGAGGTGGAAAACACAAATATAATGCTTTCTCAAATTCTGCAACAGTTGAATAATAAAGGGATGAATATAACTCTGCCAACTGAACCATCGCCAATAGCCTCAGTTGTAAGCCATTTTTATGTTGTTAACAATTTCATTTTCTAATGCTAACACCACTGATGCTAATGATACTAGGCATTGAACATAAACTGATGAGTGACTGTATTTCTTAATTTATATTGCAGGTGACTCCAATGGCCATTAACAATATTGCAGGTGACTCCAATGGCACTCAGACAAGTGGTGTTGTAATTCCTAAAGATGCGGGAATTGAGGAGAAATCCAATGGCCTTGAAACTTCTAAAAAGGTAACGGAAACAATGGTAAGTATAGTAATAAAAGATCGCCCTTTGATTTTTGAATTTTACATACATGATCGACTAATGTACCGTGTTTTATATATACGTATAGGAACCTGCTGCTAAAACTGTCAGGCCTAAGCATAACCTTAAGTCACGACGAAACGGGTCTCCAGATTCCCAATCGCTACAAAATGTGTCGTCTCCAACACAACCACTGCCAACAGTATGTATTTCAACATGTTTCTTGTTACTCTTTTGTTTAAATAATGTAACGTGTTTTATATATACATATAGGAACTTGCTAAAACTGTCGGACCCAATAAGCCAAAGCAAAAGAAGCGACGAAACGGGTCTCCAGATTCCCAATCGCAACAAGATGTGTCTCTAACACAAGCACTGCCAACAGTATGTATTTCAACATGTTTCTTGTTATTCTTTTGTTTAAATAATTTCTGATATATACATAAAAATTCTTTTTTTGTAGACACTTAAGTGCAAACTGTGGATTATAAAGCAAACAAATATTGTTGCTTTGGGTACCGTATACCAGTCTCATGGAAAGCAAGTGCTGCATAACCGACCACTCCCAAGTGATTGCTACAAAGTGTCGATTGATGAATCGTTAGTTGATGCAACATGCGTACCGGACGTAGCAAATAATGGGTTAAAAGTAGTTAAGAATGTTGAAGGTAGTTTCGTTGCATGGCCAAAGGATCAAGTTATTTTTGAAGAGGTGGTACGTACATGTGTTTTTTCAACCTACATATATAATTATTCATATGTAATTCAATGTTTGATAGAAGCGTCTTTTGTTTACTACAGGTTACACCAACAAACCATGTGACTAAATGTGTACCACAGGCACCACCGAAGAAACAATATATATCTGCTAACGACTTAAGGCAAACTGCTAAGGGGGTGAAGGTTCAAAAGTCTTTAGATATTTGATTAATTAAGTACGACATTACAATTGTATATTCTGTCCAGTTATATACATTCGAGTTTAATTCAATTTGAAATTTCTTGTGTTTTTTAATATTGTTTTATATATAATATATATACTCATTCCAGCAGCACTAGCATAGTACTAGCAGCAGTAACTCTGCTTCAGCAGGACTACCTTAGTACTGCTAGCAGTAGCAACTCTGCTCCAACATTATTGGTCACTCTTTGTTTAATTCGATGTGTGACTAAATAGTACCAAAGGCCACACAAAATAAAAATTCATGTGACCATTGGATGAACAATAGTCACGCAAAATACACATTTCTTCACTTTAAACAGCATATGGTCACACTTATTAACAACTTTGGCCACTTTATGCTTAATTGTATGTGACTAAATACCCAAAACAAGCATGCTTTGTGTGACTAAATATTATAAAAGGCCACACAAACATAAAATTCAAGTGGCCATTGGATGATCAATAGTCACACAAAATACAAATTTCTTCACTTTAAACAGCATATGGTCACACTTATCAACACTTTTGGCCACTTAATGCTTAATTGTATGTGACTAAATAACCAAAACAAACATGCTTTGTGTGACTAAATATTACAAAAGGCCACACAAACATTAAATTCATGTGGCCATTGGATGATCAATAGTCACACAAAATACACATTTCTTCACTTAAAACAACATATGGTCACACTTATTAACACTTTTGGCCACTTTATGCTTAATTGTATGTGACTAAATACCCAAAACAAAGATGCTTTGTGTGACTAAATATTACAAAAGGCCACACAAACTAAGAATTCATGTGACCATTGGATGATCAATAGTCACACAAAATACACATTTCTTCACTTAAAACAGCATATGGTCACACTTATTAACACTTTTGGCCACTTTATGCTTAATTGTATGTGACTAAATACCCAAAACAAACATGCTTTGTGTGACTAAATATTACAAAAGGCCACACAAACTAAGAATTCATGTGACCATTGGATGATCAATAGTCACACAAAATACACATTTCTTCACTTAAAACAGCATATGGTCACACTTATTAACACTTTTGGCCACTTTATGCTTAATTGTATGTGACTAAATACCCAAAGCAAACATGCTTTGTGTGACTAAATATTACAAAAGGCCACACAAACTAAGAATTCATGTGACCATTGGATGATCAATAGTACACATTTCTTCACTTTAAACAGCATATGGTCACACTTATTAACACTTTTGGCCACTGTTTTTTAAATTGTATGTGACTAACTCGAAAAAAACAACACACGATGTGTGACTAAATCATCACAAACGTCACATTTATTATATTTTCGTGTGGCCATAGGATGGGAAATAGTCACACATACTGATGAATCCAACAAAACTTGTGCCTAATTAGTCACACATATTCGGGTTTTGGTCACTCTTTTTCGATGAAAACGGCCACAAACTAAACAATGTGACCATATGATACCTACGGTGGCGCGACTTTTTGTCACACACACCCAAAAAAACGTGTGTGACTATATGCATATAGTCACGCATTTCCAGTGTGACGATAGGCAGAATCTGTACCAGTGCCAGGAGTATATACAGATCCTTCTCAGCAAGATAATAGAGCTTGAGAGTCGTCTCGGAAGAGTATCTGGCAGCTATTAGACTAGATTCCTTACCTACCAGCTTTTGTACTATATCTCAGCCACGGAGTGTGTAGCGTAAATGTGACACTTGCATCTATTTTGTTGTATAACAAACTAGCAAGTTATTTATGATTACATGTGGTTGTGGTTCTGTTATATCTTGCTGTGTGATGATATCGGTTGATGTGGGCCAGAGTTGCTCATTTATATACATGTATGATAGTATTCGGGCAAGTCGTGATCTCATGATCCCCATAGACTCCGTTTGTGGTAATTATGGCAGTGTCGTTATGATTTTTACGCATTCACCTTGTTATATGTATTATTCAAACATAACATGGCTATTATGTGAATGTTGATATGTGTTTTATTTCTTGTGGCATTAATAGAAATATGCCTCCTACAAGAAAATCAACTGCAACTCCAGAACCAGTCATGTCTCAAGCTGCTATCCGAAAACTAGTTGCAGACAATGTTGCTGCAGCACTCGAGACACAAGCAGCAGCAATGGCCCGTTCTGGAAGTACCAGCAGACCTACCGGAGAAAGCGAGACAGCTATAGCTCGCAAGTGTACCTACAAAGATTTCATGAACTGTAAACCAACCTTCTTCAAGGGAACAGAAGGAGTGACTGAGATGGCTCATTGGTTTGAGCGCACATAAACAGTTTTCATGAGAAGTGGTTGTACGGGTGACTACAAGGTTACTTTTGCTACAGGGACTCTTTTGGATGATGCCCTGTCTTGGTGGAACTCTTCTGCCCAAACTATGGGTGTTGAAGCAGCCTATCAACTCACCTGGGCTGACTTCAAAAAGAAAATGCTGAAAAAGTACTGCCCCCGTACCGAGATCAAAAAGCTGGAAGATGAATTTCATCAATTAGTTGTGAAAGGAACTGATCTCAAGACCTACAACAGGAGGTTTCAGGAACTGGCTATACTATGCCCAACTGTTGTACTAGATCTTGAGAAAACATTGGAGAAGTATATCGAAGGACTGCCTCGAAGTATTGAGGGGAATGTCACCTCATCTAAACCACAAACGATGGAAGAAGCAATCACTATTGCTCAGAGGCTAATGGACAGGGAAATCAAGCTTGGTTCCACCCAAGGAAGCAATGATCACAAGCGGAAGCTTGATGAAAAGAGAACCATTCATCACTACAAAAACCATCCCAACAGCAACAACTATCAACAAAACCGCAATAACCACCATCATCAACAGAATCGTAGGCAGGAAGCTGGCAGAGACTACATTGCCACACCTGCTGAAGGAAGTGGTTATCGTGGGAAGCAACCTTTGTGCAACCAATGCAAAATGCATCACACTGGGCCTTGCATTGCTAAGTGTGGAAAATGCCAGGGAACAGGCCACAAAACAGGAGATTGCAAAGTCACAGGCGTTAATGCGCAGCCAGTAGCCGTGGTATGCCACAGATGTGGTGGGAAAGGACACTACAGGAATCAGTGCCCGATTAAGAATACCAATTAGAATGACAAGGCCAGTGGAAGAGAATAGAAGCTCGTTAGAACCTCAACAACGCCAAAGGACAACAACAATGTTTAAACAGAAGAAGAAGTTTCTGCTATAATAATAAACCATAGTTCAAGCCCTCTAGGGTTGTAATCTTCTTTTGTACTTTACCCTAGGTGCGGTGGTGTAACCTAGTTGTAACAAGTACCTTTCTATCTTATGAAATCTCTATCTTTTACTATTTCCATGATAATCACAACCTTCATCAATTACATTTTCTATTCCACTCACCTTATTCATAACCATTTCGTAACAATATACCGTTATCCTATTAGGGATCTGGTTAATTTCATTCCTGACCGAATAATAGACTATTACCATCCTATAAGGTTCTCCCACGAATCTTAGGATCTATTCCTAAATTTTTTATTTCATGCTATCATGTTACCACCCCAGAAATTGATAATCTATCATTCTACCAACTATTTACTACCGTTATGCGAACCGATTTTTCTTGTTGCCTTGAAAAAGTATTTAGGTTGCCATTTTACAAAAACAAAACGTTGAATACCATCTAAAACTTATGAAAAACATAACATTACTTTGACTAAGCCGAACATTACATCATTTGTCCTCAATTATACATAGCCTGATCACCTATGTCTAATTCAGGAAGAATCATGTCATGAAGGAAACAGTCGTCTTTTCAAATTTCTGAAACAATCTTCATTCAAAAGCAAAGCTTGGTAACTAGATGAACTATTCGCAAGCATCCCTGTTGCCAACATTTCATAGATATCTACACCTTTACACAACACTTCAATCAACACAGACTGAATCTCGGGACGAGATTCCATTTAAGGGGGTGAGACTGTAACCACCGGTAAATTTCCACTTGTATTAATATTCTAACAAAACAATACTTATCCATTTTCTACATCTAAATTTTTTTTAAACGTTATCACAACAACAAACTAATGTGACGTAACTCACATCCTCAATAAACGTGCTCACACGCAGACCGACACCAACATGCTTCATTTTTATTTCACATAAACATCTTTATATGTCAAGTACCAAAGTTTTCAACCTCTATTTTCCACATTACGTTAATTCATTAATGTACGGTTATTAAATGCTCAAACTAAACATTTACAACCGATTAAAGTTCTCACGAAAACCTTAAATTGCACTATAAACCCTAATGTGCACTATTGACCTCTAAATTGCACATAAGACATCTAAAGTGCATAGAAGACCCCTAATGTAACACCCCAACCCGACAAGGGTAAAGATATCACAACAACGGTTTCATATCAGATCACAAGCATTCAATCCAAAACATCATAAGTCTATAACATTAATGATAAAAAGGGAAAATAAGTCAACATGACTTATGCCAGAAGTGAAAACAGAAATAAACTGAAGTACATAAATCCAAAATGCCCAAACAATGGCATAACAGAATCAAAATCCAAATGGTAAAACTAGAATGTCTAAAGTCTAAGCTTCACACAAGTCGCTCTCATCCCAAAGCTAAAACCCAGCTCCTAGCTTAAGTACCTGCCGCAGGAAAAGAAATGCGGCTGAGCTACGAGAGCTCAGTGAACAGATATATAAATAACAAAAGCAGTAACGGAAACAATACAAGTAATCAGAAGTACAGATCATACAGATATAATTAAAGTGAAGGAATAAGAGTAAGGGGAACAGTGTGAAGGGAAAAGAAAAGTAAAGGTTATAAGATAGGAAAACAGTGATCCACCACGAGCCCAGGAACATATAATATAATAACCAAGTAACCATATCAGTAATCCAGAGGGGATGCCTCTCAAGTAACCAGATAATATGAGGGGTGTCCTCATGTATCAAATATATATGGAGTGATCAGCTCCCAGAGGTGTGAAAGACGTGTATCGCACACACCATCAGTCACCAGAGGTATACATGTAAACAATAAATAATAACAGATAATAGAGACATAACAAATCTAGGATGCATCCATACGCCCCAGGTGGCCAGAATCTACCAATATACACTAAACCAGATAAAATAAAGTCAGGGACGGGATAGGTCATCTCTCTCCTACCCTAGAGTCAAGCCATCGGTGCATCAATGACAAGGACATGAACACCTCATGCCTAGTGAATTGGCTCAGGTATCAAACCGTGGTCAGAGTCAAATATCATATCAGAGGGTCAAAAATAAAGGTTCATGTCAAAAGGTTCACAAACAAAGGGAACATAGCAATGGCTTAGGGAATCTTAATAAGGAAAATGAAAAGCAGAAAGAAGGGAATGAAAAACCCTTACTGAAAAAGGGCAGAATATCTGTACCTTATTAGCACAGCAGAAAAACAAGAAAGCAAACACGAAACAGAAATCAATGCTTCTCCTTCTTCACACCTAAAGGAGTAGAAGACGGAATTACAAAGGGGTTCAAGTTTAGATTACCATTTTTAGTCATCTTTCCATTTTAAGTAACTTTCTATTTTTAGCAGGTTTCCAAAATTAGCAAGATTATAATATCACAAATTAGGTTGAGTCATTAATTAAGGATTGTTATGGTAATAAGGTCCATTTTAGCAAGTTATAAAAGTTTAGGGTTATTTATGACAAGTTCACATAGTTTAGGGTTTTAATTGGAAATTTATCTAATTCAAAGGTTTAATATGAAAATACTTTGAGTTACTGAATTATATACTCATTTTATTCAGAATTATATTTTAATCTCTTAAGTTTCACAATTTACAGTTTATACCCCTCTAGTTATATAATTTACAAAACAACCTTATATTTACATAATTTACAAATTAAACCCTACAATATCCATATCTACCAAACAAGCATCTTATTTTACATAATTACAGAATGTAACATCAGAATTAAGTATATTACAGATCAGATCCCTCAGAATTCAGAATTTACATAAATGGTCCTTTAAGTTTACAAAACTTATAAATTAAATCATAATTTCATAACAATTACATATTTAACCCATAAATACTCAAAATTACACATTACAATTTTAATATCAGTATTTACTCAGAATAACATCAAGATTCCAGAATTTACACTTTTAGTCCCTCTATTTTATTTAATTTCAATTCGTACCTTATATATACAATTAATTCATTATCTTGCAATATTTACACTTAGGACCCTCAAGTTATATTTTTCACACATTCCTACAGATGTATATAACATTATAGAAATACCCTACAATTTTCAAAGTTGGCAAAACAGGTCCTTATAATTTTAAAAACCAATCGGATAACACTTTTTAAATACACTTCCAAACCCTAATCAAATCCAATCATTGAACCATCATTATTAAACCTTAAAACCCATTAATTGACCAGATCATGTCCCAAAAAAACCCTTACCCTAATTATTTCGATTAGGTTTTATTTGTTTCTTTATTTTTCCTAAAATCCGGTTTGTATAAAAATTAGCCACGCTTTATTTAAGCTTCCAAAATTTGAACCAATATTTTTCTCAGGTTATATGATGCATAAGGAACTCATAAAAATTATATAACAAGCCCATAAAAATCGCATAGCTTATATTAGATTTTATATACGTTTTTGATACCTATAATTACCACGACATATTTAGGCCTTTATAATTCGTTCCATTATTTTTCCCAGATAATATACTTCATATGAGGTCCAAATAAAATAATCTTAACACCCAAAAATTCGTATCACATATATTTACAAATTACGTGTGTTTTATTTATATATATTCCGTACGCATGATTTAGCTTGCATGATTCGATTTATACAATTTATATGAGTTATATATGATGTAAGGATCATGAGAAAATTACCAGATCAGTTTTTTGAAAGTGTGAATAAGGTGCACGAATTTTGTACCTATCGGATGAGAAATTCGACAAAGAAAATGTCCCTCGATCGAACCAGCGAATCCACAAGCCCAACCTTATTTTTCGTAGCCTCCTTGGATGCATATCAACACCAGAAAAATACTAGAGTAGCTCCAGAAAATCGTTATGACGTGTGTGTAAATTTTTGTGTGTTTTTTTGTTTATTCGGCTAGGGTAAATAAGAGATAAATGGGAGTTAACCAAATAATAGGAATTGTCGTGACTTTGGGGGGGGGGGGGGGGGGGACCAATTCACACGGTTTATTAGCTGGCCCAAAATCAAGATTCAATTTTGTTATAGTTTCCTCTTTTAAATTGTGATTATCCTTAACTTAATTGATTTTAAATATAATTAAATAAGTAAAATAAAGATTTCGGTATATATATATATATATATATATATATATATATATATATATATATATATATATATATATATATATATATATATATATATATATATTAAAGTGTAACAATAATTTTTGGACATTCAAAAATAATATAATGTTATTCCAGAAATTAATTTGCTTCATATATAGTTCATTTTCAGAAGTTTGGAAATAATTCAGGATTTTTATAAGTGATTTAATTATGTTTTATGGTTTCAGGGGTAATTTGGTCATTTTACAGGTTATCTGAATTTCAGGTATTACAACTTCTTCCCCACTAACAAAAAAAATTTCGTCCTCGAAATTTGCAGAAAGCAGAAAGAAAAGAGAGTAGAAAACAAAACAAGACATACCAGATTAAAACGAGAATTGCGGATAACTAGCTCGTATCGATTCCTCGGTTTCCCAGGTAGCCTCACGCTCTGGGTGGTTCTTCCAAAGAATCTTTACGAACGGAATAACTTTGTTTCGCATGACTCGTTCCTGATGGTCCAGAACCGCTTCCGGTTCTTCAGACAAAGACATATCAAGCCGGATCTGATCGAGCGGATAAGATACTACATGCAATGGATGATAATTGTATCCCCTCAGAAGAGATACATGGAAAACATTATGCACATGAGATAGCTGAGGAGGTAAAGCCAGACGATAAGTAACCTCCCCAATACGCTCCAAAATTTCAAACGGTCCAATAAATCGAGGACTTAACTTGCCCTTGATTCCATAACGCTTGACACCACGGAAAGGAGATACTTTCAGAAATACCCGATCACCTACATTAAATTCCAGATCACGACGGTGCTTATCAGCATAACTCTTCTGACGAGCACGCGCCTCTTTCAATTTCTCCCTAGCCACAGCTACCTTTTCATTAGTGATCTCGATCATTTCAGGACCCTCAATCAGACGTTCACCTACCTCATTCCAACAAACAGGAGCCTTACATTTCCTACCATACAACATCTCGAAGGGAGCCATTCGGATACTCGCGTGCCAACTATTATTATACGCAAACTCTACCAAACACAAGTACTCATCCCAACTACCTGTCCATTCCAATGCACACGCCCGTAACATATCTTCCAAAGTCTGAATGGTCCTCTCAGACTGACTATCAGTTTGGGGATGAAATGCAGTACTAAACTTAAGGCGAGCGCCCCAAGCTTTATGAAGTCCCTTCCAGAAACGCGAAGTGAAACGAGGATCACGATCAGAAACAATAGACGAAGGCATACCATGCAATCGAACAATCTCTTGCTGAAAAATCTCCGCCAACTTACTGATACTATAGGTCATACGGATAGGTAAGAAATGAGCAGATTTAGTTAGCCGATCAACGACCACCCAAATCGCGTCATGTCTTTTTCGAGTAACAGGCAGACCAGAAACAAAGTCCATGGAAATCTCATCCCATTTCCATGTAGGAATCTCCAAAGGTTGTAACAGACCACTAGCTCGCTGATGCTCAATTTTAACTTGCTGGCAGGTCATACATCTAGCAACAAATAACGGCACATCTTGCTTCATACCGTTCCACCAGAAATGCTGCTTAAGATCCCGATACATCTTGGTAGAACCAGGATGAATAGAGAAAGGAGAACTGTGAGCCTCAGTCAACACAGCCTCACGCAAATCAGAATCATTAGGCACGCATAAACGATCCTCATACCAGACAACCCCATCATCATCAACCTTAAACTCGGTTTGCTTACCCTCTTCAATATTTTGAACAATAGCCCAAAGCTCACCATCATCTTTCTGAGCCTCTTTAATATGCAACATCAGATTCGACTCAATTTTCAGACTAGCCCAGTAACCAATATCACGCCGAACACACAACTCGACATCCAAACGCTCCAAGTCCCTGAGAACACGCGGATCAATCTCCAAACTAGCAATCATTCCAGATTTCCGACTAAGTGCATCAGCAACCACATTAGCCTTACCTGGATGATACTGGATATTCGTGTCATAATCCTTCAGAAGTTCTAACCATCTCCTCTGTCTCATATTAAGCTCCTTTTGAGTAAAGATGTATTTGAGACTCTTGTGATCGGTGAAGATATCACACGATTCGCCATACAAGTAATGTCTCCAGATTTTCAATGCAAAAACAACCGCTGCTAACTCCAGATCATGAGTTGGATAATTTTCTTCATAGGGTTTCAATTGCCGAGAAGCATAGGCAATCACCTTGCCGTGTTGCATAAGCACACAGCCCAAACCTTTCTTAGAAGCATCACTATAGATTTGGAAACCTCCAGAACCCGATGGTAAAGTCAAAATAGGTGCAGACACCAATCGCCTTTTCAACTCTTCAAAACTCTGTTCACGTTCATCTGTCCATACAAACTTTTCACCCTTCCGCATCAATTGAGTCAAAGGTAAGGCCAACTTAGAAAATCCCTCTACAAAACGCCTGTAGTAGCCAGCTAATCCCAGAAAACTCCTGACTTCAGTCACAGTGGTAGGTCTCGGCCACTTGGTGATAGCCTCAACCTTAGATGGATCCATGGTGATACCATCTGCAGACACAATGTGACCAAGGAAAGCTACTTGGTTCAGCCAGAACTCACACTTAGAAAATTTCGCGAACAATTTCTGCTGCCTCAGAATACCCAGAACAATACGCAAGTGCTGCTTGTGCTCCTCAGACGATTTAGAATAGACCAGAATATCATTAATGAAAACGATGACGAACTTATCAAGAAATTCATGAAAGACCCGGTTCATCAAATCCATAAACACAGTAGGAGCATTTGTTAAGCCAAAAGGCATAACCAGAAACTCATAGTGTCCATAGCGGGTACGGAAAGTAGTCTTAGAGACATCCTTCTCTTTAACTCGCAATTGGTGATAACCAGATCGCAAGTCGATTTTAGAGAAAACTTTAGCTCCTTGCAGCTGATCAAACAAGTCATCAATGCGAGGAAGCGGATAACGGTTTCGGATGGTAATACGATTCAACTCACAATAATCAATGCACAACCGCATACTACCGTCCTTCTTCTTCACAAACAGAACAGGTGCGCCCCACGGAGATACACTAGGCCGAATAAAACCACACTCTAGCAACTCTTCCAGTTGCTCCTTTAATTCTTTCAATTCAACGGGTGCCATCCGGTACGGAGCCTTAGAGATAGGTTCGGCACCGGGAATCAGATCAATAGAAAATTCCACTTTTCTAGCCGGAGGAAGACCAGGAAGTACTTCAGGGAAAACATCAACAAAATCCCGAACAATGGGAACACCAGAAATATCAGGACTCTCAACAGATAAATCTTTAACCGAGGCCAGATAACCTTGACAACCATGAGACATCAAGGTTCGTGCTTTCAAAGCAGAAATGATTTTAACAGTTTTCAGAGGGCGAGACTCATGATACACGAATTCAGGATTATTCAGATCACCAAAAATCACATTTCTGGCGTGGCAGTCAATGGTTGCTCGATGAGAAGCCAACCAATCCATACCCAGAATGACATCAAAATCAATCATGTCCAGAGGAAGTAAGTTTGCCGGACGAATCCGATCATCGAAACGTAACGGACAGTTCAAATATTCATGGTCGATAAGGATATGATTTTTCATTGGGGTAGATATAGAAATTTGGTTATTTAGTGGTGTTGAAGGTATATTCAGTTTCTTAGCTAGTTTCACAGATATGATAGAATGTGTTGCTCCGGTGTCAAAAAGCGCGTAAACAGTAAAATCACCAATATACAGAATGCCAGTAATGGTACCTGACGCCTTAGCTGCCTGGTCACGAGTGGTCGAAAACACACGACCTGTATTCGGTAGGGGAGGAGGAGGAGGAAGAAGATAGTTTCCAGCTTGCGCCGGATTCTGCTTAGGACAGTCCCGTACTCGATGCTCAGCCGATCCACATCTAAAACAAGTACCCGAAGCCTTACGACACGCCCCGGAATGACCTTTCTCACATGTAACACAGATAGGATGAGAAGGTAAACTCTCAGTCGGTCCCCTCTGAGAACCCGATCCAGAACCCCGACTATGCTGACTCTGCTGAGAACCCCGACGCGGGTTGTTACCACCATGACCCTGCCGGTCATTCCCATACTTACCAGAATCCCGCCGATCCTGACTCCTGTGCTCCTGACGCCTCTGATCATATCCCTGGTCCTGACGACCCCTCTGATCATATCCCTGGTCCTGACGACCCCTATAATCCTGACTCTGGCCCTGATGACCCTGCCCCCTGTAGTTCACCCGATTTCCATCCCTGTCTCTCTTATTCGAACCTCCATCAGCATACAACATCTCAATGTTGCGGGCATCGTTCGCAACTGCAGCAACATCCTCATACTCGGTGTTCACAATACGATCCAACACCCACTTCTTCAATGCCCATTTAAAGTGTTTAGCCTGACGAAAAGCATTACCCGTAACCTCTGGTCCAACAAAACTAGCCAGCCTCATGAACCTCTGCATGAATTCCCCAGACGACTCTCGCTCCAACTGACGAATAGACCCATACTCACGTTCGTACCTCTGCTGCTCAGACACCGGAATATACTGCTTATAGAATATGCCACAAAAATCCTCCCAAGAACAAGTATCAGCGAAATCCTCTTCCTGTGACTGAACATACGCTGTCCACCAACTCAGCGCATCACCCTCCAGTTTAAACGTAGCCAAGCGCGTCTTGAATTCATCCGCGCAACCCAAGACCCTAAACAACTTCTCAACATGAGTGATCCAGTCCTCTGCCTCAGTGGGAGTGGCAGCAGACCTGAAAGATAGAGGCTTGAGCTTATTGAACCTTTCGATCCAAACATGAAAACCAACAGGTGGAGCAGTGGGTGGAGCACCGCCACCACCACCACTTGATGAACCCCGCACCATTTCTGATGTTATTGGTGACTTGGGTCACCAACTGAGGAAGAGCAGCAGCCATCGCATCGGCTATCATGGCCTCGAAATTAGGGCCATCCTGTCCATCAGTGTACTGGGTAAAACGCGTATTCACCATCTGAACGATCACGAAAATGATTAGCAAACTCAAACAGAATATGACGGAGCAGATTAAGAAGATATGACAGAGCAAAACAGGAAAAGAGTGCGCGAAAGGAAACCTAATTTCTACCCAATCCTCACAGGTCACGAGCCTAAGCTCTAAGGGTTTCGGATGCCTATTCTCTGATACCATAAATTGTAACACCCCAACCCGACAAGGGTAAAGATATCACAACAATGGTTTCATATCAGATCACAAGCATTCAATCCAAAACATCATAAGTCTATAACATTAATGATAAAAGGGAAAATAAGTCAACATGACTTATGCCAGAAGTGAAAATAGAAATAAACTGAAGTACATAAATCCAAAATGCCCAAACAATGGCATAAAAGAATCAAAATCCAAATGGTAAAACTAGAATGTCTAAAGTCTAAGCTTCACACAAGTCGCTCTCATCCCAAAGCTAAAACCCAGCTCCTAGCTTAAGTACCTGCCGCAGGAAAAGAAATGCGGCTGAGCTACGAGAGCTCAGTGAACAGATATATAGATAACAAAAGCAGTAACGGAAACAATACAAGTAATCAGAAGTACAGATCATACATATATAATTAAAGTGAAGGAATAAGAGTAAGGGGAACAGTGTGAAGGGAAAAGAAAAGTAAAGGTTATAAGATAGGAAAACAGTGATCCACCACGAGCCCAGGAACAGATAATATAATAACCAAGTAACCATATCAGTAATCTAGAGGGGATGCCTCTCAAGTAACCAGATAATATGAGGGGTGTCCTCATGTATCAAATATATATGGAGTGATCAGCTCCCAGAGGTGTGAAAGACGTGTATCGCACACACCATCAGTCACCAGAGGTATACATGTAAACAATAAATAATAACAGATAATAGAGACAGAACAAATCTAGGATGCATCCATACGCCCCAGGTGGCCAGAGTCTACCAATATACACCAAATCAGATAAAATAAAGTCAGGGACGGGATAGGTCATCTCTCTCCTACCCTAGAGTCAAGCCATCGGTGCATCAATGACAAGGACATGAACACCTCATGCCTAGTGAGTTGGCTCGGGTATCAAACCGTGGTCAGAGACAAATATCATATCAGAGGGTCAAAAATAAAGGTTCATGTCAAAAGGTTCACAAACAAAGGGAACATAGCAATGGCTTAGGGAATCCTAATAAGGAAAATGAAAAGCAGAAAGAAGGGAATGAAAAACCCTTACTGAAAAAGGGCAGAATATCTGTACCTTATTAGCACAGCAGAAAAACAAGAAAGAAAACACGAAACAGAAATCAGTGCTTCTCCTTCTTCACACCTAAAGTAGTAGAAGACGGAATTACAAAGGGGTTCAAGTTTAGATTACCATTTTTAGTCATCTTTCCATTTTAAGTAACTTTCTATTTTTAGCAGGTTTCCAGAATTAGCAAGATTATAATATCACAAATTAGGTTGAGTCATTAATTAAGGATTGTTATGGTAATAAGGTCCATTTTAGCAAGTTATAAAAGTTTAGGGTTATTTATGACAAGTTCACATAGTTTAGGGTTTTAATTGCAAATTTATCTAATTCAAAGGTTTAATATGAAAATACTTTGAGTTACTGAATTATATACTCATTTTATTCAGAATTACATTTTAATCTCTTAAGTTTCACAATTTACAGTTTATACCCCTCTAGTTATATAATTTACAAAACAACCTTATATTTACATAATTTACAAAATAAACCCTACAATATCCATATCTACCAAACAAGCATCTTATTTTACATAATTATAGAATGTAACATCAGAATTAAGTATATTACAGATCAGATCCCTCAGAATTCAGAATTTACATAAATGGTCCTTTAAGTTTACAAAACTTATAAATTAAATCATAATTTCATAACAATTACATATTTAACCCATAAATCCTCAAAATTACACATTACAATTTTAATATCAGTATTTACTCAAAATAACATCAAGATTCTAGAATTTACACTTTTAGTCCCTCTATTTTATTTAATTTCAATTCGTACCTTATAAATACAATTAATTCATTATCTTGCAATATTTACACTTAGGACCCTCAAGTTATATTTTTACCACATTCCTACAGATGTATATAACATTATAAAAATACCCTACAATTTTCAAAGTTGGCAAAACAGGTCCTTACAATTTTAAAAACCAATCGGATAACACTTTTTAAATACAATTCCAAACCCTAATCAAATCCAATCATTGACCCATCATTATTAAACCTTAAAACCCATTAATTGACCAGATCATGTCCCAAAAAAACCCTAACCCTAATTATTTCGATTAGGTTTTATTTGTTTCTTTATTTTTCCTAAAATCCGGTTTGTATAAAAATTAGCCACGCTTTATTTAAGCTTCCAAAATTCGAACCAATATTTTTCTCAGGTTATATGATGCATAAGGAACTCATAAAAATTATATAACAAGCCCAGAAAAATAGCATAGCTTATTTTAGATTTTATATACGTTTTTTATACCTATAATTACCACGACATATTTAGGCCTTTATAATTCGTTCCATCATTTTTCCCAGATCATATACTTCATATGAGGTCCAAATAAAATAATCATAACACCCAGAAATTCGTATCACATATATTTACAAATTACGTGTGTTTTATTTATATATTTTTTGTACGCATGATTTAGCTTGCATGATTTGATTTATACAATTTATATGAGTTATATATGATGTAAGGATCATGAGAAAATTACCAGATCATTTTTTTGAACGTGTGAATAAGGTGCACGAATTTTGTACCTATCGGATGAGAAATTCGACAAAGAAAATGTCCCTCGATCGAACCAGCGAATCCACAAGCCCAACCTTATTTTTCGTAGCCTCCTTGGATGCAGATCAACACCAGAAAAATACTAGAGTAGCTCCAGAAAATCGTATGACGTGTGTGTGAATTTTTGTGTGTTTTTTTGTTTATTCGGCTAGGGTAAATAAGAGATAAATGGGAGTTAACCAAATAATAGGAATTGTCGTGACTTTAGGGGGGGGGGGGGGAAGACCAATTCACACGGTTTATTAGCTGGCCCAAAATCAAGATTCAATTTTGTTATAGTTTCCTCTTTTAAATTGTGATTATCCTTAACTTAATTGATTTTAAATATAATTAAATAAGTAAAATTAGGGGTGAGCACAAAAACCGAAAAACCGAATCGAAACGAAAAAAACTGAAAAAGTCGAACCGAAAAAACCGCCCCATTTGACAAACCGATGGTGGTGGTTTTGAATTTTATAAAAACCGAATGTTTGGGGCGGTTTTTGGTTTCATAAGAAAAACCGAACCGAGAAAACCGCCTCGCCCCACCTTTAAATATATTTTTATATACTTTTATCTATATAAGAGATTTGCTATTTAATTTTAAAGATTTGAGTATACAACTTTATCTATTAAAGAAAAGCAAAAGTGTTGTTTATTATCTATACTTTCAAATTTGTTATATTTATATATATATTATATCTTTGTTTTCGAGAAATAGTTTTCTTTGAATGTTTTTGCGAGCGAAAAGTGCAAAGCCGCAAAGAAATGCATTTTATATTTTAGATTCATGTTTGGTTGTTTCGTATGTTTTTACGAAGCTTTGGATTGCTGGATATTATGCTATTATTGATATTTGTTTAAATATTTTTGTTTGAAAACTAGGAATCGTAAACTTTATATAAGATCAAAACTTGCTTGTTTTCAGGTAAGAAAAAACCGAATAAAAACCGAAACCGAACCGATTCAATGTCAAAAACCGAAAAACCAAAACCAAAAAAAACCGACACCAAACGGTTTGTAGTTTTCAAAAACCGAAATATACGGTTCGGTTTTTGGTTTTACCATAAAACCGCCCCACCCCGCCCCATGCTCACCCCTAAGTAAAATAAAGATTTCGGTATATACATATATATATTAAAGTGTAACAATAATTTTTGGACATTCAAAAATAATATAATGTTGTTTCCAGAAATTAATTTGCTTCATATATAGTTCGTTTTCAGAAGTTTGGAAATAATTCAGGATTTTTATAAGTGATTTAATTATGTTTTATGGTTTCAGGGGTAATTTGGTCATTTTACAGGTTATCTGAATTTCAGGTATTACACCTAAAGTGCACTGAAGACCCCTAAAGTGCACTGAGGACCTCTAAAGTGCAAACCCTAAAAGACAAAACCCTAAAGCTAATGTACAAGCCCTTAAAGCACGAAAACCTAAACTTTACCTTATTCTCCCGTTACAAACCCTAATTTCACAAATCTATGATTTTATGTGATAAAATCATAAACCCTAATTAATGTGTGCATGATTTCTATAAAATATAAATGTACAAGTCTCTCAAGCACATGTACAAGTCCTTAATGCATAGAACACAACATTTATAAAAACCTCATTATAAACCTTAGTGTACACACCCTAAAGCACATAATACAAGACCCTAATGCACAAACCCTAGACCTAGTTTTTCTTATAACATTCTAACTTAGAGTACAAGTCCTAAAACCTATGGTACAAGTACTTAATGCATAAAGACTAAAAACTACATTTTTACTACATTAAACATATCTAAACCAAATTATACTTAACAAGACACTAACCAAGGACCATAACTAAGATTCCTACATTCCTAGAACTTCATGTACAACACCTTAAAGCCATGGTACAAGTAGATAAAGCCTAAACGCCATCTTTGTATTTCTAGTTCAAATCAAACCAAGTCTTAACCAAATCAAACCCTAACTAAACTAAACCCTAACTACGCCCTAATTAGGAAGTAAACTTGACACATCTCTTGCCTTTTAGAAACCCTAATTTTGGGGCTATAAAACCCAACAACCATAGACTTATGTGTTTCTTTTTTAACCTTTCAAACAAAGAGGCTAGGAATCAAAGGTGTGTTCACCTTTGAGACCATTCAAACCAACAAACAAGGGCTTGGCTATATTGTAAACACCTCACCATGTCTCATCAAATCCTTCTATAAATAGCACCTAAAGAACCTGTTATTTTTCTCAATCCATGTTCTAACCACAACACCTTAATTCTACACCCACATTCTGAATCCTAAGCTTTCAATAGGAGTAGAAGAAACATACCAAAGAGCATAGGAGAGTAGAAAGAAGCCTTGCTTCACTTTGGGGTCATTTGGTCATATTTTGGTCCTAGTCAAATTCAACAAAGGTGAGTCTTTCTAATCTTTATAATCCTTTTCATAGGTCTTAAAATCACCTAATAATGATGTTACATAAGTTAGAATGAAAATTCAAGAGCAAAATTTATAGTTTCTATATCTTCTGTTAACCAGTAACTAAGTAAACACTCATATAAAGCTATAGGGTTATTCTAGGTTTTAAGGCTTTGATAAATACAAATAATCCATCTAGATAAGCTATATTTTATGTTGATAAGCTACAAAAATAAGCTCATAAAATTCGAGATCAAAAATGCATTTTTTTCTCTTTTTGTTTCTAGTCGACAGCCCAAACACCCCTTTTGAAGTCCAATTTTAACCTACAAGCTAACAACCATAAGCTTAGATATTAAGCACATTTAATAAGCTCCTAATAAGCTTTAAAAAGCCCCCAAAACTTGGACTAAAACTATTCAAATCCCGCTTGTTTTCTGCGTCTCTTTTGGGCTGGTCACAGCATGAGAAAACCCTAAACACCCATTTTTAGCCCTAACTTTCTACTATAAGCCAAGGCTTATAAGCCCAGCCATTAAGCACTTTTAATAAGCACCCAAGATACTACTTAAAGCCCCCAAGATCCAGTCTAAACGCCATAAGCCACGCTCAAAATTTTGTGATCTTTACATGCGCTCAAAAACTGAAAAACTGGATTTATTGTTTTATTTTTATCGAGAACATAGCCCAAGTACCCAACTTTGGTGAATTGTTTCGACCATAAGCTAAAAGCTTCAAGCTATGGGATTTTGCAAACTTAATAAGCTCCCAGCAAAGAATATGAAACAACAAGAACGTCGTAAAAAGATTGAAAGGCCTCGGGTATATTCATGTCTACTTTTGGTGTCTCAGCACATAAAATAACACAACATTTTTAATTATTTTGAACCTATAAGCTAAAATATAAGCTAATAAGCTGTTCACAGATATTTATAAACTAACCACAACTTATTTAGCAAGCCATAATAGATCACACCCTTTCCTAAACTTAAAACGTGGTTAAAATGAATAAAGGACTATAGACGTAACGACTAGAATATTATGAGGGGAAAACTTAACATATTGAAACATGGAGTTTTCTTGGGCCAAAGCTGTAAATATTGATACAAGGGCTGAAATAGTAAACAACTAATAGTTAAGGGTATAAAGTGTCATTATTGAAACTACAGGGGTAAAAGTTGTTATTATGTGAAAATTTAGGGGTATAAACTATCAACACTTGAAACTATAAGGGTATAAAATGTAACATTTTATATTATTGCGGGAAATATACTTTTAGCTCGTTTTTTATAAAAACTAATAAACGAGATACTTCTAATTCATCAACGATCAAACAAACCCTAAAAATGAAATACGATAAATATTAAACTTTTGAAGAGACTTCATGTTGTCTCATTCAGGAGTTAACTATCAACACGACATTTGTTATTCGAATGCTAAAACTTGACATATTCACCTAGGTTGCATGTCGGAGCAGTTTATTCATCGTACTTGATTTACTTTCAAATCAGACTACTGTAACACCAAGGTGAGTTCGTAGTCCCACTTTTATACGTTTTTCAAACTTGTGGGGAGATACATGCTACAAACCTGAACACAAGTATTTTCTTTATACAAATCCTGATTGATATTGCTTAAGACACACTGTTGCCATTAAAAGGACCCTCATATCATGAACCATTAATCACTTGCGAATGAACGCGAATATTGTGAATAGATCTATTGGAAGTTGACAGCCCATTTGTACTAGCCGGATTGATAGACAAATGCACATTATTTGAGAATTACTAGGAAGTTGGCAAGCTCCTACCCGGGGGCATTGTTACTTACATCATCTTTATGATGTTAGTAATTTATATCATTTTATGATATCACACACGTTAACGTTTGAGTTCATGAGACTTAGAGCAATATTCTGTACTACAATATTATTGTTTTACCACTACTTAACTTGTGTTCAACCAACTGATTATTATACAAACACTATGGATTCACTCAACCTTTGTGTTGACTTTTTAGCATGTTTATCTCAGGTCCATAACGAACGAGGATGGCACAGAGGGGCACGGATACTGATAGAAGGCTAAAATCTAATTATCATTCGAAACTTATTAACAAACTGTAAAACTACTGGGACCTCATTTTGTAAAATCTGATATTTATAAAAATTCGAATGATAAATCTTTTAAAACGACTCAATTAGAGATCGTTTTCAATTATTATAATTGTTGTGCCATCGAGTAGCACCCAGCTTGAATTTTGCTGCGTATCCCAAAATTGGGGGTGTTACACTAACCGGGTATGCAAGCTCAAGCGTTCCATTTATTGACTTAAGCAAGTATCTAGGCAATGAAATAAACATTTTGATGATAAGATTATGAAAATCGGTTTCACTCATAATCAAGATGAGCCATGTCTATATCAGAAAGCTAGTGGGAGTTATGCCACTTTCCTAATTCTATATGTTGATGACATATTACTCATGGGAAACAACATTCCAATGTTACAAGATGTAAAATCCTATCTTGGAAGATGTTTTGCCATGAAAGATCTAGGAGAAGCTGCATATATTCTTGGAATCAAGATCTATAGAGATAGATCAAGACGGTTAATTGATTTATGTCAAAGTGCTTACATTGAGAAAATCTTGAAAAGATATTTCATGGAGAATTCCAAACGAGGAATTATCCTAATGCAAGATGAGCCTAAATTGAGTAAATCACAAGGTGCTGAGACACCTGCTGAAAAAGAGCGCATGCAGAGAGTTCCCTACACCTCGGCTATAGGATCAATTATGTATGCTGTGAGATGTACTCGTCCTGATGTTGCGTTCGCTCAGAACATGACAAGCCGTTTTCAATAGAATCCAGGTGAACTTCACTGGACTGCTGTTAAGAATATTCTTAAGTATTTACGCAATACTAAGGATATATTTCTGGTTTACGGAGGTGATATGAAATGAGAGCTCAGGGTTTCTTGCTACACTGATGCTGGATATCTAACAGATGCTGATGACCTAAAATCTCAGACTGGATATGTATTCGTTTTAAATGGAGGTGTTGTTGACTGGAAAAGCACAAAGCAGAGTATTTCTGCAACTTCATCTACAGAAGCTGAGTATATAGCTGCTTATGATGCATCTAAAAAGGCTGTATGGATTCGAAAATTCATTTCTGGGCTTGGCATTGTTCCCACAATTGAAGAACCCATAAATATGTATTATGATAATACAAGAGCCATTACTATAGCTAATGAAAGTGGAATCACCAAGGGTGCTAGACATTACCGCGCAAAAGTTCATTATCTTCAAGAAACCATTGAAATGGGTGACGTGAAGATATTAAAAGTTCACACAGATGACAATCTAGCTGATCCCTTTACAAAGGCTTTAGCATATCCTAAGCATTCTAAATTGACTAGGAATATTGGTTTGATACCAGCTAGTAGTCTCATGTAAATCTGTGTGTTAATTAGTATTTGAATAATTTGGAATTGTAAGACAGTTTTATTTTCTGATAAATAAAGATATGAGGTGTTTGTTATTTTATTCATATAACCTGTTATTCCATATTTGCATGTTTATTCCATGAAATGATTTATCATTCTAAATATGTCCATTGTCGGTTAACGATATGGGAATATTGTTATGCAAGGCAAATGTGAGTGTTGGTTATATTCTATGAGAATGTGAATTGTTCCAGCCAGACTCATATGTATTCACAAGGGATGCATATTGGATACCCCAACTTTCAAACATTTACTTTTGGATCCTTGTCATGAGTAAAATGTTGAAATGGTTTGTTAAGTCATCCTTAGACTTGAGATACAAGCAAGTTCTGTTATGTGTGGATATCACTTTTGTAATTATATGCCAAACGCTGTCCTGAATAAGGTAGTTATAAAAGCTATTTTTTCGGAGTGATGTGAAGCAGCATCCACAACACTTGTAGTCAACAAAGGATTTGTTACTCCACTTGATATGTGCAGAAAGATACCATGGGCCCTCTCCAGAATTAATCAGATAATTGTTCGGCCGAACCCAAAGGGTAATGCAAGATGATTCTTGATTACATTTGGTATATCTAATTAAAATTCTATAACGAGAAACTAAATGGTTAAAGTATATGGAATGAGTTAGGATCCATATCCATGATTTAACGGTATCTATAACAAAGGATGAAATGAAAGCAAGACATAAATGACCATGCTACTGAGAATGATTTATGAAACTATATCTCATATCTCAGACACCTTTAGTTTAAATAGCGAGTGAGAGCGTTGCTAGACGTTTTCGTCGTTTGTATTTGTGCTATCTGCTACTCCAACTCCCAAGTGGGAGCTGTTGGAATGTGAGAGTTGGATTAGCATAATAAGACTAAAGGTGTGTGAGCCTATTGGGGGCACACACATTAAACATTAGAATACGTTTCACGTAAAGCTCAAAAGTGACCCGTTTGGACACGAAATGAACTAGACATAACATTTGCTTGTCCTAAACCTTATGGCTGATCACAGAAGGATCTGGAAGGGGCATTATTCTGTCTAGATTCATTATGAAGTGATAAGGGATGAAAAGAGTTGTGATAAGGCTCAAAATGGAAGAGTTTTAGGCTTATCATGAAAAGTGTTTTAGCCTTATCATGAGTAAGACTTAGAGGCTTTATAAACCCTCCTATCTCAGCTCATTATAGACAAAATACAGAAGCAAAAACACATAAACTCTTCCTTAAATCCCAGCCGATTAGATCAAGCCTTTCTCTAGGGTTTGGTTATTCGGTTATCACTTATACAACCTATTCTTGCATTCTATTTGATCCAAGGTGTGTTAGTAGGTATAGTCTAATCCTATTGCTTTCTAGAAGTACTAGGATTCTCGGTTCAAAGGTTCCCATCCGTCACAGCAAGAAGAAGAAGCTAAAGCTTCTTTTCTGATCGTTCTCGGACAGAAAGGAAAAAACCAGGCCGCTCAGTTTTGTTCGATATCGGACAAAGAAGGATCTGGATCTCGGCTTAGGGGCAGATATCGGACAACACTGGTTTTTGGGCAGTTTTGGTTTTGATCCGGTTTTGGGCTTCGACACTTGGTGTTTGGTTTTACGTGAGATACGGCTAGCACTCCGGGCGTATTTGTTTAAAGTGTTTGTGTGAGCACTCGTAAAGGTGATTGTTTTAATCACTAGTTTCATTTGCTGTTGCTTCGAGGGTCAGTTTTTCTCGTACCCTTTTATTTACTCTTCATGTTTATTTGTGTGTTAATCATAATTATCAAACTAGATCAATATTCGCTGCGTACTCATAGTGTTAATAGTTAACATGTTAATTAAATCCCAGCAGTTCAGTTGGCACGTATTTATTGGCAAGGTGGACCGACGGAATCCTCACAAAAATTTAGGCAAAACAAAAGTCCGTATTTAGAAACCTTAAAAAAGTTGGTTTAGAACGTGCAAAATCCGTTTTTTATGTTGTGTTTTAAGAGTCTAGATGTTTATACAAATATTTCTTTTGCAGGGTTCTATATTCGGTTTACCGGGAGAAGACAGTGTTTTTTTTTTTTTTTTTTTTTTCAATTTTGATGTAAATGTTCTAAGTAATATTTTTATAGTTATTTATTTATTTTTTTTTTCCCTAATCATCACAAATGCTTATATAACGAGATTTGAGTCCAAGTATTTACACGTGAGTTAGTGAGCCACAAGGTCGCAAACCATTTTTTTTCTGAAAGACAACATATATAAAAACATAAAAAATGCAAAGTCTGAAAAACGATTACAAGTAAAAGGCACCAATAGCTAAGTAGACCAAACTTTACCTCACTTATACCAACTCTATAAGATATAGAACATACGAATATATGAGGCAAAGGAGGAAACAAACAAGCTGGCCCAAATAGAAAAAAACAACAATTGAAGCTAATCTATAGATTCTATACTACCTTATAATGGAGATTAACACTTCCCACCTATTAAATTAATAAGATTTTTTTAAGAGAAAAGTCCAAAATACATCCCTGTTGTTTGTTCATTGTCTCGCTATACATCCTCATTGTTTTTTTTGGCACATAATCATCCTTCCGTTAGTAAAGTTGGCCACCATACATCCCTCTGTTAGTAAAATCAGTTAATGAGGACTAACGATGCAAATTATTTCTCTGTTATCTCCTAACACAAGTTAAAATATTTGCATCGTTAGTCCTCATTGACTATTTTACTAATGGAGGGATGTATGGTGACCAACTTTACTAATGGAGGGATGTATATGTGCCAATTTTTATAAATAAATAAAAAGTAGTCAACATTGGATCGAACTCGTTTTTATTCGTTTTACAGTGTCCAATGATGTAATTATGTCAAAATATATTCTATTTAACCTTTTTTTTGCCCGATCTCGTTTTTATTCATTTTCGTCCGTTTTTATATGTTTTCGTCCGTTTTTATACGTTTTCGCCCGTTTACTTACGTTTTTGTCCGTTCTATATGTTCGTCCATTTTTATACGTTTTTCTTACGTTTTTATCCGTTTTTATACGTTGTCTTAAGTTTTCATTAGTTTTATAGGTTTTCGTCCATTTTTATACGTCTTTCTCCATTTTTATGATTTTTCATTCGTTTTTCTTACGTTTTCATATGTTTTATCTCATTTTATACATTTTCGTCTGTTTTATACGTTTTCATCTATTTTATACATTTTTATCAGTTTTTATACGTTTTCTTCCGTTTTTATACGTTTTCATCCTTTTTTTTACATTTTTATGCGTATAACATCAGATAAAACGGATAAATATGGATAAAAATATATTAAAACGCATGAAAACGTATAAAAATGGATGAAAACATATAAAAACGTAATAAAAAAGGATGAAAATGTATACAAATGGATAAAAACGTATAAAGACAAATGAAAACAGAAAAAAATATATGATAACGTAAGAAAAACGTATAAAACGGACGAAAACAAAAAAAAATGGACGAAAACGTATAATAACAGACAAAAACGTATAAACATGGATGATAATGCATAAAAACAGATAAAAGTGGATAAAATATTTGAGAACATAAGAAAACGTATAAAACGGGCGAAAATGTATTAAAACCTATTAAAACATAAGAAAATGTATAAAAACAGATAAAAACGGATAAAAAAGTATGATAACGTATAAAAATGTATAAAAACGGACAAAAATGTAAGAAAACGGGCGACATGAATAAAAACGGACGAAAACGTATAAAAACATACGAAAATGTATAAAAACGAACGAAAACATATAAAAACGAATGTAAACGAGTTCGGGTCAAAAAAAGGTTAAATATAATTTATTTTGACATAATTACACCACTAGACGCTTAGTCCAATGGTTTGGGCGTTGGTTTTTGGGCTACCAAACCCGAGTTTAACCCTATGTTGCCCCCTTTTTATTTATTTATAAAAATTGGCACACATACATCCCTCTGATAGTGTAACACCCCCAAAAATGAATTGCATCGGAAGATAATGTCACTAGGGTGCTACTCAATTGGTATCACAACACAAAGTAAAGAGAACAGATTTACCTTATCCATATACAAGAAATTTTATATTCAAAAGCATAGGTTTACATCATTCCAAAAATTTGTACGGAAATACAGGCCCATAAAAGAATTTAAGCGGTCCCAAATATATCAGAGTCATTTATGACCATGTCATGCCATGCCAAAAGCCTCCATTAGTTAGCTATCGCCTTAAACATGAAAATACATGCTAAAAGTATCAACACGGGGTTAGTGAATTAATAGTTTTATAATAAGGCAGTAAAAGTAATGTGAGTTCAATAGAAAGTTTTGTAATCATAATGTCATCCACAATGTCATGGAAATATAGTTTATCTTATAGTAAAATTTAAAGTGTGGATCATAAGCAAAGTATATGATCATTACAACAAATATAATGTTACATAAAAAAAATAGACAATTACGCTAGCACTAAGTTCATGCAACCGAAGCAATGACAGTGTGTATGCTCTAGAAGCATGTTAAATATGAAAGCCCGGCAAGTGTTTATCCCGATACACTTGTAATTCGACATGTTATACATTCGCGTTTGCCTATCCGGTCAAACCGAACGGGGGAGTCACCCCGATAGATCTATTTATAACATTCGCGATTCCCAGCAGCAATTGACGGTTCATGAGTTTTGGCATAGTGGGATTCAAGGGCTTAGGCTAATCCACGTAATAGTTTTAAATAAAGCATAAGTTACAGTTCAGGTCAAAATAAAAGTTTTGCATGTTTCTCACCCCAAGTTTTGCAAAGCAAGTAAAGTTAAATAGTGGGGCTATAAACTCACATAAATGTTTTAAGTGCTTGTGTCTATGAGAAAAGTAATTAAGTGTGTATCGAGTAAATAAATAATGTATAAGAGTAACAAAACAAACATTTAGATAAAACAAGTAATATTTTGAGTAAACAACCATGTGCTTAAGTTAAGCGGGTAACAATTTTAGTGAAACGAGCATGTATTATCCTCCAAAGCATTGTAAAACAATTAAAAAGATAGGGGTCATGAACTCACCTCAGTAAAGCAGTCTGAATAGAGTAAAGTCAAATAGTATAAGTGTGCGGCACCGACACGCAACCTAGATTGGTATGACAAGTTTAGTTTACAGATTTATGTTTACGACTCGATGTGTGAGGTTTAAATAAGTTTAAAAGTTTTAAAGTGTTTGTGTTATTGTTGCTTGTGTGGCAACATTTAAATTTAAAATATTTTTTCTAAGTATTTGTAAGTATTAGCTCTTGGAAATAAATAAGTATACAAGTATATAATAAGGAAAGTATCAAGGACGAATAAGTCTCCGATTTGACAGTAACCGAAAGACGATGTACGAAAAGTAATTACAATAAATATTAGACGTCGTCGGAATATGAGAACATTGTTGTTAAAAGTATATATATATATATATATATATATATATATAATATATATATATATATATATATATATATATATATATATATATATATATATATATATATATATATATATATATATATACCAAATGTATATATGCATTTATATATATAAAATATTAGTTAATAATATAAATGAAAGTATATGGATAATTGTTTTTAAGTATTGGCTTTATTTAAATTATTTTGTGTTTAAATAAAACTAGCGTATGGTAAGTGTATGTTTAATTAAGTCATGTATAAAACGTTTCGTTTGTCAATGTTGATAAAAATATGCTAAGTATATATATTTTGACGAAAATCGGTCATGACCCGTTTGTATGTTTTAGTCTTCCTGAAAATCTCATATGTTGCAAATTTTCCCACTTAAACCATTTTAATAAGCCAAAAAAAAATAATAAATAAGTTAAACCAATAATTTCAAAAATAAGACGAAAGTAATCAGTAAAAAACAAGCCAACCGAATATGTCAAATATTAAGTTAATATAATAAGTTCAAGGTTAGGTCGAAACCTAATAATAATCCAATAATCAATTCGAATGGGCCCTTATTTGTCCGAAAAGTCCAATAAACCCATATAAGCTGAAGACTAACAATAAGCCCATAATAAGTCAAAACTCATAAAATTTAAATAAGTTAAATCAATAAGTTCTAAAATAAGCCAAAGAGGCCGTGGATTGATTTTTATATCAAAATAAGTCAAAGAGGCCGCGGATTGGATTTTTTTATGTCAAAATAAGTCAAAGAGGCAGCGGATTGAATTTTTATGTCAAAATAAGTCAAAAAGGTCGCGGATTGAATTTTTATATCAAAATAAGTTAAAAAGGCCGCGAGTTGGATTTTTATGCCAAAATAAGTCAAAGACAAATGAAAACCAAATAAGCCACAAGGCCTTTTTGAATTAAGCAATTTAAGTGTAGATAAGCAAGGTCAAACACAACTTAGCCTAAACCAAATTATCCAATTCCAAATTTCTCCCATAGGTTTGCAATTTAACAAATAAGCTTGTTAGGTGTTTGCAATGAGTGCTTGTACATACTAAGTTAAAACCCAACGAACACACTGTTGGACTCAAATAGTCCCTCGACACAAAAACAAGACAAATCCCATAATCAAATTCAATCCCTAATTATACCATCTAATAAATTAAAAAGTCGCAATTGAGGAAAATAAACAAAACCAAATGTACCCAATGTTGGACCGTGGGTCTCAAAGCACCATACAACGCGGTTTTTAACCCAACACCATTTGTCCAAATAATTTACTAGTAAGCCAAAATGAAAAATAAATAAGTAAATGAGGCAAAGAAGCTACTTTGAAATAAGCACTTATCCAAGTATTGAGCCAACCTTTATGTTCTTCTTAGATTTTGTTTCCTTGTGTTCATTTTTGGTTCTAAAATGTATATCAACTTGCAAAAATTCAATATGAGTAGAATTGTTTACAAATAGGCACTAGCTTATTTTTATGTGCTCATTAAGGTCTTAAGAGTCCAAGAAATACCACACAAGCTCAAAACACATTTTATTTCACTATATTATTTATAGATCGATTTGTATGTGTCCAAGAAACAAAGGTGCGGCTTTCAATTTCTCGACATAATAACATATGAACATCAAAGTAACAAGTTTACTACAAATTAAATCAAGAAAATACACCAGATTTTGAGATTAAGGAACCCTTACAGTGATTAATATGTGGTTCGACTAGAGGAGAAAACAAGAGCCAAATAATACCCAAAACTAATCTAACATAACACCAAAAACCCAAGAATCTTCCAAGCTAGCTTCAAGAATAAATGTAACTAGTTTTTGTGTAAAAATCGGGCGCCGGTGCGCCGCGTTGCGGCGGGGCGCTGTATTTGACAAAAAATTTAATTAAGATTTTAAGACAGAATATTGATGTAAGAGGCCGGCTACGGATAACCGCGTTGCGGCAGGGCAGTGATCTTAGCCTTAATTTACGTTTAAAAAAAAAAAAAAAAAAACCTCTTTTGCAAAGACCCGCGAATTATGAGGGTATTTTTCGCCAATTTTTTTGGAAAAAGGACTACTTTTGCAAAGAGGCTTAATTTACGTTTAAAAAAAAAAAAAAAAAAAAAAACCTCTTTTGCAAAGACCCGCGAATTATGAGGGTATTTTTCGCCAATTCAGGGGTATTTTTTGCCAAGTTTCGAAACTTGATTTTGGGGAAAAAAAATTTTTTTTTTGAAAAAGGACTACTTTCGCAAAGATGCGTCAACTTCAGGGGTATTTTTTGCCAATTTGCGAAACTTGATTTTGGGCTAGTGGTAAACGGGCCGGGCCAAACCGGCCCGTTACTGTAGCTAAGGAGATGAAACGGCAACGTATCAAACGTGTTTTAATATATATATCTAACTAGTTTTTGTGTAAAAATTTGCAAATGAAAGTGTGCTTTGTGCCTGGTGGTTCTCGGCAGACTTAAAGGAACCAAAGAGGGATGTTTTGACTTGCATTTTAGAGTATGTATTTAAAGTGATGTTGCTATAGGGTGGGGTTATAAAGACGGAGGCTATTTGGTTAGATTAACGGGGGCTATAGTGGGTAGGGAATCTCTCTCTCTCTCTATCTCTCACTGCTCTCTCTTTTTCACTCTCTCACACACACACACGCGCTAATCTCTCTCTCTCTCTATCTCACTGCTCTCTCTTTTTCTCTCTCTATTTTAGATCTAAAAACGTTTTTATTAATGAAATTAATTTTTTTTTCCATTTTTTTCCTGAAATAATTTTTTTTAATTTTTTTTAGAAAAATAATTTTTGTAGAAAAATAATTTTTTTTGTTATGACAATGTATTTTTTTATTTTTTATTTTTTATAACTTTTACAACTTTTTTTTTAAATTTTTTTTAGAAAAATATATTTTTTTTATTTCGAAATTAAAATTTTTTTTTTATAACTTTTACAACCCATTTTTTTTTTTAATACTTTTACAACTTTTTTTTACCGTCCCATAAAAAGAAATGTATTTTTTTATTTCGAAATTAATTTTTTTTAACAACTTACTTAAAAAAAAAAAAGAAGTAAAGCCATGCAAATGATGCCAAGATGTCTTAGGCCACGTGAAGAATTTAAAAAAAAAAAAAAATAAAAAAAAAAAAAAAATGGCGCGTGGGTTTTTTTGAGAGTGGGGACATGACCAATCAAATCAAAAGTGTGGTGGGAATCATTGATGAGAAAAAGTACAAAAATTAAATTTAAAAAAAAAAAAAAAAAAAGGTAGACTAGGGCATAGACCCCGTTATTTTAACACATCCCGTTGCTATATTGAATTAAAGACCAAATGTCATTAAGTTAACTTGTGACTTTGTGAAAAAGAGTGTGTGTATACTTTGTTTGTTCGATAGCGTTTAAATGGGAGTATAAGAGGTGGACTTTGCTTTGGCTTTTGATGTAGCAGGCTAGTGATGGCCTAGAACGGATAAAGGTCCCTTTTTACTACATGTTTTTATGTTACCATGTGAATTTTGATGTAGCAGGCTAGTGATGGCCTAGAACGGATAAAGGTCCCTTTTTACTACATGTTTTTATGTTACCATGTGAATTTTGACTAGGAAAGGAGGGATCTCGTGGGTTGACTAATGAATTGGGCGGCAATGCATAAAAAAAGTGAAATGATTTTTTTTTTTTTTTTTTTTTCCTTCCGAGTACTCCGTGTTCCTTTTGAGCTAAAGTGTAATCGCGGTACCCTAGGTTGACAAAAATGCGTAAAATACATTTTTGTGAACGTTCTTTTAAAAATAAAATAACAACAAAATTATTGACTCCGAAAATAATTAATGAATTTAAGCTATTACTACTGCGGTGTCGGTACGCGTGCGGTGTCGTTATTTGAGATAACCTCTCGTTTTTTAGTTTTAATCATCACTAAATGTCAGAAAATTAATATTTCACATTTTATGATAAAAATAAATTGTCTGCAAATGTTAATTGTGTGTCACAGTACGTGGGATAGCTTCCCGTGATTTAGTCAAGTGAGCTCGTATATGTTCAGGTAATTAGATAAGTAATAATAAATAGAAATCTATTATTAAAATAATGTTTGAAAAATTATGGGTGGTGATAGTTGGTAAAGTTGGCCACCATACATCCCTCCGTTAGTAAAATAGTCAATGAGGACTAATGATGCAAATATTTTAACTTGCGTTAAGATATAACAGAGAAATAATTTGCATCGTTCGTCCACATTGTCTGATTTTACTAACGGAGGGATGTTTGTGTGCAAAAAAAAAAAAAAAACCACGAGGATGTATAGCGAGACAATAGACAAACCACATAGATGTTTTTTGAACTTTTCTCTTTCATTAAATAGAAAAAAACAACAATTGAAGGTAATTTATACTACCTTATAACGGAGATTAGCACTTCCCACCTATTAAATTTTTAAGATTTCCTTAAATAGATTTTAAGCATTAGAGGTAAAAAAAAACACTATTTACAACTATTTAAAGCACAAACAACATATACAATTAATACATTATTTAAACCACCCCCTCACTAAAAAATATAACTATTTTATCACATGATACAATCTAATCAAGCTGCTAATTATCTATTGTTTAAATCCAATAACCAAGCACTTAAAACTCTAGCATAAAAACATAATCTACGCAACTTAAATGACCATCATGTACAACTTAAAAGACCAGCATGGTTAAAGTTACTCAAATATAAAATTTTTACCATCTATATAGTTGTTGTAACGAAAAACATAAAATTAAAACACATTCATCATCACAAATTTTATTACAGGTACCCGCCGCTACATCGCGCGGGTACCCTGCTAGTGAGATAAAACTGAAACTGTGTATATCAATGCTAAGAAAAACCATTACAGAACACAGTTGCTAAAAAGAGATCCCCTGGAAGCAAACTACACCAAATCAAGAGTCCAACATTTTTATTTTGATAGAGTAGCCTACCAAAGATTAAAAAGAGAGCTTTTATATCTTGCAAGCTCTAATCAGATCCGAACACCAATCTAACCATGACGAAATTGCCTCTTTTGATCTATTAGATATCCAAAAAAATGTAACAACCTGTAGCTCGTTGCAAATTTTAGTGAGACTTAGAGGTGGCAAAACGGGCGGGCACGGGCTAGAACGGGCAGGGGCTTAAACGGGCACGGGCTAAACGGGCACATGTTATACAAACCGCTTTATAGAAGACCGAAAATGACAAAATAAATTCCTTAAACGTAATACCCCATTTATATTTAAAAAATTAAATATATTATATATATAAGTTTTTCTTAAAAAACGATTATAATGTTCTCTAATTGAGTGAAAATATGTGCCCGTTGTGCCCATTTAACTTTTCAATGGGCTAAATGTGCTCATTTCAAAAAAAGGAGGGGGCTAAATGTGCCCAAATCTTTTACAAAGTAGCCAAAATTAGCTAATTTTTTTCATTTTGGGCACAAATTGCCACCTCTAGCGAGACTGGAGACTTTATTTTCAAACACCCTCTTGTTTCGAGAACACTACACAAGGTATAATATCGACCAACACACCGCTTGCAAATTGATTTTTGTTTCAAGTTGAGACTTTTATTATCATTATGACTGATAATATCTTGAATATACCAAGGGTATGTTTGACAAAAATAGCTGTAAGCTGTATGCTGTAAGCTATTAACTATAAGCTGTAAGTTGTAAGCTGCAAAGCTGTTAACATGGGCTACAAGTTGTATCTTTTTTTAAAATAAAAGTGTTTAGTAAGTTAGCTGTTAAATGTAATTATAGGATGTAAAATGACATAAAATTACATATTTATAATTGTAAACAAATGTTTGGAGGGTATATCAGTAATTTAAAGTTTTAATAGCTTCAAAATATTTAAAAAGCTTGATGAATCAGCTTTTCATTTAGGAGCTATTTGTTTAAAATAAAAGCTTGAAGTTTATGTATCAAAACGGAGCTACTTATTTTAGAGGAGATTATTTTTGTAACAAAAAGCTAACAGCTCTCCAAAAAGCTCTTGCTAAACTGGCCCCAAATATTGAAACTTCTCATATTTCACCACTTAAAAACTTTATTTCAACCCTCCATAACCCATGAACACTTTAAAAAGCAATGCTTCACTGTACAAAGCGTCAAATTTAGGTCCATACCAAAGTGATCAGGGAAGTCCTCTTTTGTAGATGCCAAATAAAAATACATATTTTTCTTGGGGTGAGCTTGTTCCACTTCGTCTCTTGTATTACATTTGTTGCGTTTAGTATATTGTCATCACTCATCTCTCTTATAGTCTCTTAACCGTAAAGATTCCATCATCGTCATGTATCCGTCCACCTCCATGAATCAAGTTCTAACACATTTGGAACAAAAAAGTTAATTAAATCTGTCAATTCATCAAGATCACCCGCCCTCCTACCTCTCAGATTTCTAGCTCAATCCCAACGCCAACACCATGACCCCCTTCCGATATTCTTTTTTCACCAACCATAATTTGTTGATTAATTTCTAGTCTATATAGTCTAGGAAATCTGTCACTAACTATAATTCCTTTTTCCACCCAACTATGGACTATCTAACAAAAAAGAGTACTAAACCGTCAATTCGCAAACCATATTTAACCTATAAAAAATCACACTTATTGGATGTGAAGAAAATAACTAACATGGAAATTCGTATGTAATGCTTGTTAGAGTAAAACACGAGAATGGAAAACAAAAAATCGAAAAAGTGATTGATAACGGATATAAACGTTGAGAGAAACTTGGTTAAAAAAACATGCGAGTCACAAGGGAATATACATATAGCATTACTCATTTCTATGAGAAATAATACATCTCTAATTTTTACGCCTAAATATTTTCTTAACTGAAAAGTGTCATAAGTTGATTGGAATGCGACAAATGCGAGCCAACTTCTTCACATCCTGTGAGGCTGGGAATTCATGTTCAAAAATGAATATTATTAAGAAATAAGGTAAGTTTTGTAAACATGTTTGGAATGCTAACTTTTTTTATCATAAAAATGTACTGTATATAGTTTTAAACAAAAAGTTTTATGGATTAACCAAATTCCATCAAGTAGAACCTTGATTCACATGAAACTTATAAGTAACATATATAGTACAACTCAACTCAAACAACAAAATTTTGTGGGTATTAGTTTAGTACAATCTCTATCTTGAATGCTACATACACTTGCATCACTATTTAAATTCTAATCATGAAAACAAATCTTCTAAGGAGTATATGTTTAACCTAGCAAAAATCAGATTTTTGTAGGCCAGAAGCTAATACAGATTGGAGGTCTGATCCCAGCCAATGCAAGTATTGATGACGGAATAATCCATAAGCCATCGCCACAAATCAAACCTGAAGCAACTGCAGGAACCAACAGGTTCGCCATTTGCTTGTTAATCTTATGCCATATGAACACAACTAAACTTCCCACACACATGTCAATAGCAAAATAAGCTCCAACAAGAAATGGTACAGCCATAGCCATTGGTAAAGGGATCCATTTTCTTATTTTTGAAGGAGACGTGTCTCGTGCCAAGTTTGCTAGCATGTCAAAAGCAAAAAACCCGTAACAAAGCTGTAAGCAATGTTGTGGCAGTGCAGAGAACCCTTCGACACCTAAATTTGCCATGTTTCGGTAAATAAGAGCATAAGGAGCTTTATATTCATCATCTTGATTCCCGATATCAAAGGCTTTATAAAAAAGGAAAAAAGTAAGTGGGGCCACCACACACCCGATGGCTGTCCCGATAGCCTGGCTAACCAGCATTGACCTTGGTGAAGTCATAGTCAGATGACCCGTCTTGAAATCATGCATCAAATCAGACGAGATTGAAACGATTGATTTGATCAAACCACAACTAACTAAACATGCAACGACACCATTTTCATTTCCCGACATTGCAGCTAGTACAAAAAGAGCAACCTTTCCGTAATTATAAGCCATGTTCTTGTCTGTCAAATCAGCACAATAGGCGTTACAGAAACCCAAAGATGGCGCAATAACATAAGCCACAAGAACAAAATACCATTTGAGCTCTGGAAACATAATCGGGATGAGAATGATGGAAACAATAGAGAACATGACATAACTGGTTGCAGCAACCCAAAACGGAATACTTTCTCTTAAGAAGACCTCATTTCTCTGTAGGTTATCTTGAGGTTCATCGCTGCCATCAGGGTCTGAAGTAACATACAACAAAATGTCACAAAGTTTAAATCAATGAAGGGGCTTATCGATGATTTTGTGGTTATTGAATACTTACTGGTTTTGGGGTTCTTCCTTGAGGTGGTATATATGTTTCTAGCAGTGAAAAAAGTAATCTTTAAAAAATTGTAAAGACCGTCTCCTAATATAAGTGCGATCGAAATGAAAACCTGCGATTACACGAACCTTTTAGACCTCAAAAGTCAATATTAGAGGTGACAAGATGGGCCCGTCTGTCAAGTTGGGTAATGAGTCAAAACAGGTTGAGTTTTAGTATTGGTCAAAGTGGGACGGGTTTGTCCGCTACATCCTTTTTTCAATTTAAAATTTGTTAATAACAATGAACACCTTTAACCCGTTTATCTGCTTATTAAGAGTCTATAGTATCTAACCTTGTAACCATTTAGACTCTTCATGCTGCTTTTAGGTAAACTCAAGAGAAACCAATCTCCTTTGCGGTCACCTATCAGTGACCACATTACTCCATACGATAAAACACCTCCTGCAAGCAACGACAAGTTCACAAGATGTGGGCATATCATTCCTGCTCCAATGTAAGTCATACTAAAATCAAAATAAAACCTGCACAAAAGCAAAACTTTCATTTTAACAAGCGTTTTCTTATAACGTTCCCTAAACTAGCCAAAATGTCTAGAAGTAAAACACGCATGAGTTAGCATAAGCTTTTAAACCGAATGTCGGGAAGTAAGTGAATCCACATGTTCCTAAACCCGAGTAGAACCATTGAAAAAAGGCCCACGCAAAACTTCCTGTGAAGAACTTTGCAAACCCCACTACTTGCTTCCTGCATTAAACCATAAAGAAAAAAAGTTACTCCGTAATTCTTCTATTGGATGTGCGTTTTGAGTGTTAGTATGCAATTTTGAATCTTCAGGATCAGATTATCCACTTGTATATGTCAATTTATAGTCTATGATCATAATCTGCAAAGAAAAATATATTTAAATCCCTACAGAAAAAACTGTGTAACGAAACTACAAGCCAAAAAAACAAAAAGACAAACCTTTCTAAGAGGAACCAAAGCCAAAAGACCGACAAAGCTACTAACGAACGAAAAACCGGTCATCCAACCGATCGCAGGTTCTTTATAACTACCAGGTGAATTCCCTGCTGTATCAACTCCGGCTTGCTCATATGTCTTCTTGTTTAATCCCAACAAATTTGAACTAAATCCACCTAGACACAAATCCTTAACCAAATCAATACTACATTTTTCACTAAATGACTTTTTTGGTGTTTGGCATTGCGTTTTGTTAGTGATTATGCTTTTGACATTCGAAGTAATGATAATCAAATAACCACTTGTTACGATTAAGTAACATGCTTCTGCTGCTATTCTATTTACATTCCAAAAATGATCAAATCTTGGTTAATTTGCATAAACGAACCTCTTGACTTTTACATATTTATTTCTTTTTTTGTCTTGTATTAAATTATCTAACAACCTTCTTACAATTTTTTTTACAGAAACACCTGCATCCCAGAAACTGTACCCGAACACAATAATCACTCAAACATTAAAAACATCATTAAAAAACCAAACATAAGAAAACAAACCTCCAAATGAAATGGTGTAACAAGCAACAGCACATTTCTGAATAATAGTATTCTCCTGTCTAGTAAAAGGTGTTGTTGTAAACCCGGCTTTATGCAACAACTTAGTCCATGTTCTTATGAACACAAAAGCCAACAAAGCAGCAGGAACATTAAGGTTAGGAACAAGACCAGTTGTCAAGTTGAGTTTCATAACTATCACAGACAGACCTAGATGACAATAGTGAACTGCAAGATAACCTCTAAAGAAACGAGCCTTCTTGAGAGAAAGCATTCCGTTTTGGGTTGCAGCAACCGGTTATGTCATGTTCTCTCTTGTTTCCATCATTATCATCCCGATCATGTTTCCTGAGCTCAAATGGTATTATGTTCTTGTGGCTTATGTAATTGCAACATCATTGGGCTTCTGCAATGCTTACGGTGCTGGTCTAACCGACATGAACATGGCATATAACTATGGCAAAGTTGCAGTTTTTGTGATAGTTGCAATGTCAGGAAATGATAATGGTGTTGTTGCGGGTCTAGTTGGGTGTGGTTTGCTAAAATCAATCGTTTCAATATCGTCTGACTTGATGCATGATTTCAAAACGGGTCATCTGACTATGACTTCACCAAGGTCAATGCTGGTTAGCCAAGCTATTGGGACAGCCATCGGGTGTGTGGTGGCCCCACTTACTTTCTTCCTTTTTTATAAAACGTTTGATGTCGGGAACCATGATGGTGAATATAAAGCTCCTTATGATCTTATTTACCGAAACATGACAATTTTAGGTGTCGAAGGGTTCTCAGCACTGCCACGTCACTGCTTACAGCTTTGTTACAGTTTTTTTACATTTGCCATGCTGGCAAATTTGGTACGAGACACGTCTCCTACAGAAATAGGACAATGGGTCCCTTTACCGATGGCTATGGCTGTACCATTTCTTGTTGGGGCTTATTTTGCTATTGACATGTGTATGGGAAGTTTAGTTGTGTTTATGGCATAAGATCAACAAACAAACGGCGAACCTGTTAGTTCCTGCAGTAGCGTCGGGTTTAATTCGTGGCGATGGCTTATGCATTTTTCCGTCATCAATACTTGCATTGGCTGGGATCAGACCTCCAATCTGTATTAGCTTCTCGCCTACAAATTAAACCCGACGCTATTTTTTTAGTTATGTGTAGCCATTTTTAGTTTATTTTTTTGCTTTTATATACCTTAAACTTTTTTATTTCGATTTTTGTGTGTATTTACGCATGTAAAATGAACATTTTACACATCACTTTCAATAGAGTGGTTAGAAGAATATAAGGGTAAACTGGTCATTTTACATGCGCAAATACAAATAAAAGTCGAAATTAAAAAGTATGATGATTTAATAACAAAAAAAAAGATAGTTACACACATTAAAAAAATGGTCAAGTTTACTGTAGGTGATTTTCCCTAATTAAAACTATATTTACAGTAGATTTTTATGATTAAAAAAAAAAAAAAAAAAAAAAAAAAAAAAAAAAAAAAAGAAGTTGGTATTCCAAACATGTTTACAAAACTTATCTTATTTCTAAATAATATTCATTTTTTAACATGAATTCACATACTCACAGGATGTGAAGAAGTTGGCATAAAAGTGATGTGAACACTGCAATATCACATCACTAATGCATATGTTACAACATCCTATGTGCATAGTTGTGGTGTGCATATCACCTCCCTTGAAGCTTCCCATATTTCACCACATAAAAACTTTATTCCAACCCTCCACAACCCATGAACACTTTAAAAAGCAATGCTCCACCGTTGCCATTTTGTTTTCACAACGCGGACAAAAAGTCGAATTTAGGTCCATACCAAGGTGATCAGGCCAAGTAAACACCATAAGTCTTCTTTTGTAGACGTCAAATAAAAATATATATTTTCCTTGCGCTGAGCTTTTTCCACTTCGTCTCTTGTATTACATTTTTCGTGTTTAGTATATTGTCATCAATCATCTTTCTTAGTCTTTTAACCGTAAAGATTCAATCATCGTCATGTATCCACCTTCACAAATCAAGTTCTAACACATTTGGAACAAAAAAGTTAATTAAATCTGTCAATTCATCAAGTTCACCCGCCCTCCTACCTCTTAGGCTACATGACAAGGAACCAAAATAAAGGTGAAATGTTCACCACTATAACCAAAATCACGCATGAATGCCATGCCATCCACTCTTTTTCACGCATGAATTGCAAGCACCAAGACAAATAATGGTGAGCAGTTCACCATTAACTAGTACATATGTTTTATTATTTTTTATTTTGAGTGTGAGTGTGTGTGGGGTATTTAGTGGGGTATATTTGTATAAAATGAGTATTTTAATGAAAGGTGAAGATGTGTTTGCCTTGACGAGTAAATGGTGAAGTGAGGTGAAGGAGAGTGAGAGGAGAGAGAAAGCTGACGTGGCGCTGAGGTGGATGGTGAAGGGGAGTGAACCTTGCCAAGTAGCCTTAGATTTCTAGCCCAATCCAAACGCCAACCCCAAGACCCCCTTCTCATTTTTTTTTTCACTGACCGTGATTTGTTGATTAATTTCTAGTCTATATTGTCTAGGAAATCTCTCACTAGGCATAATTCCTTTTCCCACCCAAAACTATCCAACAAAAAAGAGTACCAAATACGTCAATTCGCAAACCATATTTAACCTATAAAAAAATCACACTTACTGGATGTGAAGAAAATAACAAACATGGAAATTCTTATGTAATGCTTGGTAGAGTAAAACACGAAAATGAAAACAAAAAAGAGAAAATCTCTTGTATTACATTTGTTGTGTTTATTATATACTAGCTTGTAAACCCGTGATAAATCACGGGCGGCTAATAGTAAATTACTTGTACAACACTAATGAAAATTAAACGTGCACACAAGAGTAAAAATAAATTATATGTAAAACATAATTAGAAAGCAACTGTAATAGTTAAAAGAAAATGATTTAAATGTCTAAAAATATGACTAAATTTGTGCTTTAATCAACATGACAATGATTTATTGATTCGTAAAGTGGTGAGTCCATAAAACACATATGTATAAATATAATTTTCCTATGTACAACACTGCAATGCTCATTTAATTTACCTCTAAAATATGAAAGGACAAACTCAAATCAAATCTATATATGCATTTGAAATTTTATGTTGATGGGTAATCATTTTAAAAGATAAACAACTAAATTAGTTAAAATACTCCGTAATACAAATTGTACCACTCAAAAAAAGTTGTAATGAGATAGATGACATTTACACCCGTGTAGTGCATTGAATTTATACATCATCCACAAAAAGTTACAACACAAACATATTTATCTTTAGCCATGAATATACCGTTGATGATCGAGTCACAAATACCATAAAAGATTCACATATAGTTATATCAAAACATAAATTAATTTTATGTGAATGGTTTTGTTACCATAGCAAGGCTATAAGAGCACCTATAAATGAATGAAGAAATAAATAACACGTAAATATTCAAATATTGTTATAAAAAGTCTATTGACCTGGAATGGAAGCAACTGAATAACATAACAAAATTATGATAATTAGTGATTGCGAACTAACAACACTTGTTTATACTGACCAAATCATGACTTCAATCCAACAACATTATAATAGAACATAAAAAAATATGAGAAACTAAATAAGAACACAAATATTGTGATCAGCAAACAGCCTAACAAATATTAACAACATTAAATAATGTGGTCACTAATTGCAACATTTTAAATACCCAACTGGGAACTTTATACATCCCCGAATTTTATTTTCAATAAAAATATGTATCTATATAACATTATAACCAGGAAAAATGCACATTAAGACCCATCAAATCTCGCTAAGAGATATAACAATTCGGTTTACCCATTGCATAATACCAAGAGTTAAAAACAACATGAGTTTGCATACACTTTCATCACTTCTTAATTACTTTCGGTCCTTAATATACTAAGATATATTAGAAAGGATGGCATGCAGCCACATACATGACAAGAGTGGGTTTGTAATATAAATGCATGGAGTGAGTCTACAAGATATATGAAAAAACTAAATTAAGTAATTCTATATAAGATATATGAAAAATACACAAGAAAGGCAAGTTCAAATTAAAATTAAAAAAATACTAACCCAACGCCTTACAACACAAACCTTAGTTTCGAAATAAAAACTTTCATTTGAAAAATTAAATACACAAGAAAGACAAAGTTATATCATCATAAGATATTTAAGCATTCACTTCAATATGATTGTAGAAAACAACTGAAAAGATTAAAATTCAAACCACAATAGGGTGGTTAATGGAAAGCGTTTAAAAACTTTTGAATATAACTTCCATTGTTAATAGCTCTTTTAAAAACTTTCGAATATAACTTCCATTGTTAATAGCTCTTTTACCGAGAATGTTATAAAAATAGTAATTGTCATCATTAATTGCGAGCATAAAGTGTGATAACCATATAATAAACAACTTTCCATATAAATTTGAAAAGTCAAACTTCATCCTATGTGGCATTTACACGTGGCTTTTATGAGGTGGCAAGGCTGTCCAGCTGGATTAAATGAGGTGGCAAGTTTTCAAAAAAAACCTTTGTTTATTAGATATAGATTTATATTGTCATCAATCATCCCACTTAGTTTTTTAACCGTAAAGATTAAATCATCGTCATGTATCCACCTTCACAAATCAAGTTTTAACACATTTGGAACAAAAAAGTAAATTAAATTTATCAATTCATCAAGTTCACCCGCCCTCCTACCTCTCAAATTTCTATCCCAACCCCAACCCCATGACCCCTTATCCGTATTTTTTTTTCACCGACCGTGATTCGTTGATTAAATTCTAGTCTATATAGTCTAGGAAATCTGTCACTAGGCATAATTCCTTTTCCTACCCAACTATGAACTATCCAACAAAAAAGAGTACCAAATCTGGCAATTCGCAAACCATATTTAACCTATAAAAAAATCACACTTATTGGATGTGAAGAAAATAACTAACATAGAAATTCTTATGTAATGCTTGGTAGAGTAAAACACGAAAATGAAAACAAAAAAAACAAAAACTCTTGTATTACATTTGTCGTGTTTAGTATATTGTCATCAATCATCTCTCTTAGTCATTTAACAGTAAATATTCCATCATCTTCATGTATTCACCTTCACAAATCAAGTTCTAACATATTTGGAACAAAAAAGTTAATTAAATGTGTCAATTCATCAAGTTCACCCGCCCTCCTACCTCTTAGATTTCTAGCCCGATCCCAACGCCAACCCCATGACCTCCTTCCCATATTTTTTTACCGACCGTGATTCGTTGATTAATTTCTGGTCTATATAGACTAGGAAATATGTCACTAGGCATAATTCATTTTCCCACCCAACAACTATCCAACAAAAAAGAGTACCAAATCCGTCAATTCGCAAACCATATTCAACCTATAAAAAATCACACTTATTGGATGTGAAGAAAATAACTAACATGGAAATTCTTATGTAATGCTTGGTTGAGTAAAACACGAAAATGAAAACAAAAAATAGAAAAACTCTTGTATTACATTTGTCGTGTTTAGTATATTGTCACCAATCATCTTTCTTAGTCTTTTAACCATAAAGATTCCATAATCGTCATGTATCCACCTTCATAAATCAAGTTCTAACACATTTGGAACAAAAAAGTTAATTAAATCTATCAATTCATCAAGTTCACCCGCCCTCCTACCTCTTAGATTTCTAGCCCAATCCCAACACCAACCCCATGACCCCCTTCCCATATTTTTTTACCGACCGTGATTCGTTGATTAATTTCTAGTCTATATCGTCTAGGAAATCTGTCACTAGGCATAATTCCTTTTCCCACCCAACTATGAACTATCCAACAAAAAAGAGTACTAAATCCGTCAATTCGCAAACCATATTTAACCTATAAAAAATATTGGATGTGAAGAAAATAACTATGGAAATTCTTATATGTAATGCTTGGTAGAGAAACTTGGTTAAAAAAAAAAAACATGTGAGTCACATGGGAATACATATAGCATTACTCATTTCTATGAGAAATAACACATCCTCTTAATTTTTATGCCTAAATGTTTTCTTAATTGAAAGTGTCATAAGTTGATTGGTATGTGACAAATGTGAGCCAACTTCTTCACATCCTGTGAGGCTGGGAATTCATGTTCAAAAATGAATATTATTAAGAAATAAGATAAGTTTTGTAAACATGTTTGGAATACTAACTTTTTTATCATAAAAATCTACTGTATATAGTTTTAAACAAATGGATTAACAAAATTCCTTACACTAGAACCTTGATTCACATGAAACTTACAAGTAACATATATAGTACAACTCAACTCAAACAACAAAATTTTGTGGGTATTAGTTTAGTAAAATCTCTATCTTGAATGCTACATACACTTTGCATCACTATTTAAATTCTAATCATGAAAACAAAACTTCTAAGGAGTATATGTTTATCCTAGCAAAAATCAGATTTTTGTAGGCCAGAAGCTAATACAGATTGGAGGTCTGATCCCAGCCAATGCAAGTATTGATGACGGAAGAATCCATAAGCCATCGCCACAAATCAAACCTGAAGCAACTGCAGGAACCAACAGGTTCGCCATTTGCTTGTTAATCTTATGCCATATGAACACAACTAAACTTCCCACACACATGTCAATAGCAAAATAAGCTCCAACAAGAAATGGTACAGCCATAGCCATTGGTAAAGGGATCCATTTTCTTATTTTTGAAGGAGACGTGTCTCGTGCCAAGTTTGCTAGCATGGCAAAAACAAAAAACCCGTAACAAAGCTGTAAGCAATGTTGTGGCAGTGCAGAGAACCCTTCGACACCTAAAATTGCCATGTTTCGGTAAATAAGAGCATAAGGGGCTTTATATTCACCATCAGGGTTCCCGACATCAAATGCTTTATAAAAAAGGAAGAAAGTAAGTGGGGCTACCACACACCCGATGGCTGTCCCAATAGCTTGGCTAACCAGCATTGACCTTGGTGAAGTCATAGTCAGATGACCCGTCTTGAAATCATGCATCAAATCAGAAGATATTGAAACAATTGATTTTAGCAAACCACACCCAACTAGACCCGCAACAACACCATTATCATTTCCTGACATTGCAGCTATCACAAAAAGTGCAACTTTGCCATAGTTATATGCCATGTTCATGTCGGTTAGACCAGCACCGTAAGCATTGCAGAAGCCCAATGATGGTGCAATTACATAAGCCACAAGAACATAATACCATTTGAGCTCAGGAAACATGATCGGGATGATAATAATGGAAACAATCGAGAACATGAAATAACCGGTCGCTGCAACCCAAAATGGAATGCTTTCTCTCAAGAACACCTCGTCCCTTTGGAGGTTATCCTGCGGTTCATTGTTGTCATCCGGGTCTGTAGTAACATACAGCATAATCTCATTATATATCATAAAGATTTCATTTTTAAAGGGTTTGAGTATGCTTTTGCGGGTTTTGAGCACTTACTAAGTTTAGGTTTCTTTCTTGACGTGGTATATATGTTTCTAACAGTGAAAAAAGTAATCTTGAGAAAATTGTATAGACCATCTCCTAATATAAGCGCAATCGAAATGAAAACCTGCGTATACAAGAACTGTTTAGACCTCAAATGTTAAAAATTAGAGGTGGCGAGATGGGCAGATCGTGTAGGTTGGGTAACAAGTCAAATGGAGGATATATAGTATTGGTTAAAGAACACAGGGTTCGTTTGACCAGCTACACCTTTTTTTCCACATTTTTTTAAAAATAAATAAATAATTTAATAAACAATTATTGATACAGTTTAACATTTTTAGGATGTATATGCTTCAAGAATAGACTTTGGACAACTTTCAACTTGCTTGACCTATTTGGCCAATTACCCTTCAAGCCAAATTTTTTACTGACCTATTTGACCCGTTCGAGATAAAACACAGCCCCAATCGAATCATATATAAGTAAAAAAGTAATTATAATTACAAAGACGATATTATTAGAGTCAAGATAGAGTTTCGGGAGGTTGTATGCATTAAAATTAGACTTTGGACGCCTTTCAACTTGTTTGACCCAGTCCTTTTTAGCCACTTTTTTTACTGGACCTATATGACCCGTTTGAGATAAGCGGTCCAAATCGATCCATTCAAAAATAAACGGGTTGAAACTGTGACCTTCAGTAAAAAAAATTATTAAGTGTCCATGAAGTCTGACCTTGTAACCATTTAGACTCTTCATGCTGCTTTCAGGTAAACTCGAAGAAAACCAATTGCCTTTACGGTCACCTATCAGTGGCCACATTACTCCATACGATAACAAAGCTCCTGCCAGCAACGACAAGTTCACAAGATGCGAGCATATCATTCCTGCTCCTATGTAAGTCATACTAAAATCGAAATAAAACCTGCACAAAACCAACATTTCATATCAGCCCAAACTTTTATAAGATAACATTTCTTAAACAAGCTAAAAGGTCTGGAAGTAAAATGCGCACGAGTTTGCATAAGCTTTTAATCCGAATGTAGAAAAGTAAGAGAATCCACATTTGCCCGAACCGGAATATAACCACTGAAAAAAAGCCCATGTGAAACTCCCAGTGAAGAACCTTGCAAACCCAACTACTTGCTTCCTGAATAAGAACATAAGAATAAGCAAAAAAAAATAAAAACGGTCAAAGCTATTAAGGGGGTGTTTGGATGTGTAATATTGCTGGTTAAACAAAAGAGTGTTTGGCAATCCTGATTATATAAGGAAATTCATACATATCTGACCAAATAAATACATTCCTGTGAAAGGAGACGCCTCTTAAAAAATACAAAAGGGTGTTTGGATTGCTTATTTTAAAGTGCTGATCTGCTGCTTTCGCGTAACTGCTTATTTAGAGTAAAACAAACGAATACATATTTCATCCAAGCACTCAAAACTTCTGATGTGCTTAAAAATAAAATGATAAGCACTTAAATAAGCAATCCCGAACACTCTCAAGTCGCTTAAGTTAGATTAAAAGAAGGGGTAAATGGGTAGATTTTACTAAACGGATGTGGTTTTCCCTGATCAGGTTACCCGGGGAGGGCGAACCTTTTTGACTCAGATATACGCGGCCTCACCGGGTTAATCCCGGACGGTTTGTAATTGGGTAGATTTTACTAATTCTTTTTATTTCAACTTGTGTCACAGCTCGTATGTAAAATCATTAGTAAAAAACGCAAATGAAATGATCAAATGGACGCATACCTGGCCATCTTGTCTCCTTTTGGAGAGTGAAAACCATTGATGAGCACAGCTGTAGCTGTTCCACTAGGGTACGTCAATTTATAGTCTATGATCATAATCTAGAAAGGAAAATAAAATTTTCATAACAAAAAACTGTGTATTAAAGGCTTAAGTCAACAAGCTAAAAGGTACAAACCTTTCTAAGAGGAACCAAAGCCAAAAGACCAACAAAGCTACTAACAAACAAAAAACCGGTCATCCAGCCAATCCCGGGTTCTTTATAACTCCCAGGCGAATTCCCTTCGGTATCGACTCCTGCTTGCTCATACGTCTTCTTGTTTAATCCCAACAAATATGACCCAAAACCACCTATACACAAATACTTAGTTAAGTCAACAAGTTACAACAGAAGATTACGAAATGGCTTCGAAGGGCGTTTGACATTGCATTTTGAAAGTTATTAAGTGATACTAATATTCAGAATCACATAAGCTAAACAAAACATCATATCGAAGATTGTCATTTGGACGTCCTCTAATTAACTTGAGTAGTGAGAATTAGACAGGGGTATCAAAGGGATCAGACCCAAAATTTACAGTATCGATTAAGGACATACACATAAGTTATTGAATCTACTTCAGAAATGACTAATTCTCAAAACATCGAACGCTAACCGGCCCACATTCCCGCCGCAAGGACAATATGTGAATCTTACTCAGTCACCCGCTTAGAAAAATAACTAATTCTTGGATTTTAACAATATTTATGCCTTCTTGTGAAAAACAAAGGGATAATTATTTGAAAATGTATCCAACTTCATTTCGACATAATAATCTTTCGTGTCTAATGAACTATTTTTTTCTTATACATATTCAAATGATTATCAATAAAACTAATTGTCGAAAAAAAAAACTTGCTGTACAGATCACTTGTCCATGAACCAATCAACACTAATAAGTTAGTAAGTTACTCTAGCAAATTCAAACACCAACTAAAACATCATTAAAAAACCAAAACAAACCTCCAAATGCAATGGTGTAACAAGCAACAGCACATGTCTGAATGATAGTATTCTCCTGTCGAGTAAAAGGTGTCGTGGTAAACCCGGCTTTATGCAACAACTTGGTCCATGTTCTTATGAACACAAAGGCCAACAAAGCAGCTGAAACATTAAGGTTTGGAACAAGACCAGTTGTCAAGTTCAGTTTCATTGCTATCAAACTGTACATTGTTCCTATTATTAAACTTGCCACTATTCCTCGTACCGTTATATCTTTTCTCCATGGTTGTTGTCTCTTCAAGTTCAACCTATGATCTTCTGGTGTGTCCACGTCATTTATTTCTGTTGACCCATGATCCATACTTGTGTTTTGTTTGATGTTTTTGACTTTTGAAGTTGTAAGATTGGATGGTGTGACTTTTTATATATTGACTAGAAAAAATGAGTTGGGCCAATAAGTTGAAACCCAATAAGGAGTGTTTGGACTTTCTAGGAGTATAATAATATGTTAACATTGGTCCGTTTGGTAATAATATGTTAACATTGGTCCGTTTGGTAGGATAGAATGAGACATGAAATTAATAACTTAATAGGTTAAGTGAAGTAGTTTAACAACTCATTACCATTTTTAACGATGTTTGATTAGTACGATAATATGAGGCGGTTTAGGGTGGTTTTTTGCTAAACCAAACTTCGAGCCAAAAGTTTGGTTTTAAGTTTTTTAAAACCAAACCTGCATCAAAAGCTCGATTTGATTTTTTTGGTTTTTTGTTTTTTTCAGTTTGGTTTTCGGTTTCTTCGGTTTTTTTATTGGAAGACCATCTTTTCTATAAGTTTAAATCACTTTCGCAAATAGTTACAACATGAATTAAGACAAAGTTATCTAAAAAATAAAAATTTGCCAGAGAAGTAAATATGATTATGATGGTATTAGAGTCGTGTATTGTTTTTTTTAGGCCGAAAGCAAAAATATGAAATGAAACATTTTCGACAATAATTTTTTGTTGTTAATTTAAATAATTTAAGAAACTTATGAATAACTACTTATATCACAGATATCCAAAATTTGCGATGATAGTTTTATGTTAGACTCATTATTTTAGCTAAGTTTTTTCAATTTGGATATCTGAAATTTCGGATATCCGAAATTTTGGATAAAAATTTTATATATCCGGATATCCAAATATGGCCCGAGCCTTGCAAAACTTTCGGAATCTATATTTAGATCGGCATTTCTATAAATAAGAAAATTCTTTGAAGATAAAATGAATGCATAATTGTTACGGAAATTGCAAGTAAGGTAAGAATTAATAGTTTATAATAGAGCTCAAACCACCATTCAAATTACAAATCACATTTCTTACAAAGATGGCTAAAGTTCTCTTGTTTTTTACCTTCGTTGTATCTCTAACAACCATATCTGGGCACCAAACATGTCCTCCACCACCAACCATTCCAGCCACTCAAGTTACTCCAGCTACCCCAGCCATTCCAGCCACCCTAGTTTTTCTAGCCACTCCAATGGTTGTAATATTTCCCTTTCCTAATCCGGCGGCTGCTGATCCAAGCAGCAGTCTCCAGCATAACTATCGCACCGCAAAAATGGCGCAGCGGAATGGCATTTACGGGGTATGACCTCATTGTCAAGAACACAAGGCGTCACAATAAAGAAATACTAAATGTATAACATAGGACAGATAACAGTCACAACTCCCACAACTGGGATAAGTACAAATATCCAAATCATCATGAGTCTCAGAGCTAAACAACATCACTAAGCAATATCCAAACGCAGCTTCACGAGTTATAACCCGGAAGGGTCTTGTCTTAAGTCTTGCTAAGCCAGGACAAAACTCAACCTTCTATGGTACCCTCGTTCTTAACACCTGAAAATGGATACTCGAAAACGTCAACATAAAGTTGGTGAGCTCGTAGGTTTAGATGTTAAACCACGAAGCTGTGAATAATAGTGTAGGACAATAGTGCACATGAATACCAATTATGAACACGTTATCCAAACACAAATAATGTCGCGCCAACTGAACCTACCACAATGTTACACACATAAACAGTACACACAGAGGGGAGCTACCCCGATAGATCTATCATAATGTTTCGGCTCTCAAAGAGAGTTAACAGTTGCGCATTTACATGTACACACAGAACAAAACATTTTATAGCACATAATCGCATCATCACACATATATGTCCAAAAACATGAAAACGATGTATCACAGCATGAAAACAGTTAAAATATCATTTGAGTACCATTTTCCCCCAAGGAAAACATAATGAAAAAGGGGCTACGAGAACTCACCTCAGAAATAGTCGTCTGAAATGAATAAATCAAGTAACAATAGTGTATGGCACCGACACGCGACCTAGATTAGTAAGGCATGTTTTAGTTCACAAACTAAGTTTAAGACTCCACGAATTTAATTCAAAAGTTTTAAAGTGTTTACATTGTTGTTGCTTGTGTGGCAGCATTTTAAGTTTAAAGCAGTTTTCTAAGTATTGTAGGTATTGGCTCTTGGAAGTGCATAAGTGTATGGCAATAAAAATATCAAGGACAATTAAGATTCCGATTGGACAATAACCGAAAGACGATGAACGAAGAGTGGTTATGAACAATACTAGACGTTGTTGAGATATTGGAACATTATTGTTAAGTGAGTATATATCACTAAGTGTGTGTGTATATATATATTTATATATAGTTTTTATAAAAGAAGTGTTTCGTTTAAGAATTTCTCATTATTGAAAAGATTAATAATTCAAGTATATACTCTTTGATAATAGGCAATTCTCGTGCTAACAAAAGTTATAAGGCTCGTGTTTAAAACAATTGTTCATAACCTAATAAATTTATATAAGTTTTGATAAAACACATAAATGAACTAGTGTAGACGCATAGTCCGGACTGGGCCAGACAATGGGCCAGGCCCGGCGAACAGCGGCCCATCCTACACCTAAACCCTAATCCATGCCTTATAAATACATGGCATGGATCCCCTTCTTCATCAGATCATAACAGGTTACCCTAAACCTAATAACTCTCACATGCACTACGCATTTATACTAACTTGACCGTCGGAGGTGGATCCCGGGGCTACGGCCTCGGGTCCACTCCTAACGGGTTCTTTGTTGACAGGTCTAATAGGGCTCGAGAAGACGACTAACGGCCCAGGAGAGTCGTTGAATCAGTCCGCGCCAGATTATGCATCAAACACATAAATGAACTAGTTTATATTTACAAAATTAGTTTTTCACCTGGTTCATACATCTTTAATTATGTAAAAAGGATTTTTCATTGTATGTGCCGCGACGATTCAAATAGGTTCATAATTTAAGGCGATTTGTAAAAAAAATAGTAATCATGTTAAATTCTAATTATGCCGTATAATATAGATATGTATATATATGTGTATATGTAACGAGATTTTTGTGATCGGGTGAGGTGCAACGAGTCGATATAAGTCAAGTACGAGAAAGATTATTTGGACGATCGCGACACACCTCGGGTTCCAAAACATGTTATACACATGCTCCCTTATATGGGGATTTGGCGGAGTGGGCTGGCCCAACATGGAATTAGTAACTCATCTCTTAAGCTTAACCGAACCCTTCGTTTGACGCATGGGCTTCAGCCCAACATAGCACAACACAATCAAACTTTTGGAAGTTTTTAAAAAAACAGACTTCGGCCCAAGACCAGAGACAAGACTTTACTGGTTGAATTATTTAGAAAGCGCACGAGTAGTAAATTGTTCGGTGTTAACCTGTTGGTAAGGCTAACTCGTATAAAGGTGGTTCAAACACTTCGTTTTCAATTTATTTCGACCACCAACCTGAGTATTACCTGACCGAGACTAAGGTAGTATGACAACAAAACCAAGTGAGGTAGACTCGAGTTCGAATAGGCCAAACATATGAGACTAATATTGGCCAATCCAATAACTAGTCTGAGCCTAACAGATTTTGACGACAACCTTGAGGAAACACGGACTGAGGAAGGATACCAAAACATTTCCAAATTATTTGTAACTCCAAAACCTTTTCACACAATGTGTGAATCGTTATTTTTATCACTCTTTAAAGCAACTCGTTTGACTCACTTACCAACAAAAGAAAAGAAAGAAAAAAAAGGAGCAGGATAGCTCGAAACTGAGCACAAACACAGACAAACTCGAGCATGAACACCAACACAGGATTCAAGTATAAACACAAACACAACTATCCGAGCATAAACACAACCAAAATCCAAGCATAACGCAACCTAAAAATGTTCATTATCTATTCAATAAACTACTTAACTACTTACTAACTTGATCGAAAAGAAATGAGCAACAATCCAAACACAACATCTATAACCTACACCTCCAATTCTTTGAGCCAATACTAGGTTCGATTTGAGTTTTATATTTTCGGTTCTAAATCTTTACCACACCTCAGTCACAACACAAACATCATCCTTAAACTAAAATCAACACTTTCTTTAACCACATCATTTAATAACGGATTTTCCATTAATCGCAAAAACACATCAGAGTTCGAATACAATAAAAACAATAGTTCAATAACTTACAACACCAAATTGATTGACACTGGTTTATGACACGGACTGGACCCGATCTCCAAGCAAACCCACACACCTTCGATTCTCAATCAAGCCCTTGAACTCTATCCCTTGCGACCGATTGGTTGTAGTTGAGGAGTGTGTGGATCCACTAGAACCGTTTAGTCTATAAAAAGAAAACATTAAGGAAGTTATTGGTTTTTCTTTAGAACATGGGGGAATGGGGATCATCCGTTTCCAGCAAAAATCCCTCTTAATCCTCGTCACTTTGACTGTGTCGATACTTGTTGACTTCTAGGGGGTAGTTTGTGAGAACGACAACACCTTGGGAGTATAGAAGCACATCGATCCAGAATTCTTTTGATGGTGATAGATGAAGATAGGTTTTTGAGGTGTTGGGGAGAGAACCAGAAAAGTCAAATGGATGAATGTGGACGGTTGTGGAGTTATATTCAAGGGGAAGGGATAAGATCACGTGTGAGTGTGGGTGTGTTTTTATTATATTAAGTGTATTAATTGTATTTTGTGTACCCCGTTTTCTGTTGAGTTGAGGTGAAATCGTGGTACCCCGATTTCACATAAATGTGAAAAACATAAATCTGGAGTCATTTTTATAAAACTGACATCAAGTAAAATTTATTGACTCCGAAAATGAATTAAAAATTTGAACCATTACTAATGTGGTGTTGGTACGCATGTGGTATCGTTCTCTCAATTCGTGCAGTTTAGTTACGAGTTATATGCAAGGGAAATATGTAACTTCTAAAATAAATTATTTTGAGTTTTAAATGTTGAGAAAGGACCTGAAAATTTGTTGGTTGTTATAATAACCCTACTATTATAATTTTATCAGTAATAGGCGTCATGGGGTTCATGGGGGTGTTGATCTGGAACCTCAAGGTCCACTTCCAAGGTAAACACAATACCCTGGATGTTGAGATGGCCATCAAGAACTAATGGAGATAGACGGGGTAGCTTTTATAAGAATTGAGATCCCCTTACTCTGCAGATGCAGGGCCACTAATTCTTAAAGTTGCGTATGCCATTTTTAGTGGGATCAAATCTGGGAATAAACAGAGCATCAAAACATTTTTAGCTTTGCTATATATGATACTTTACCAACAACTTAGGTGACCTATTCATAAGTTTCTATAAATGCATAGATTTCTCTAGTGATAAATATTTATAGCTCATGTATGAGTCATAAGTACATGTTTATATAACAACTTCATTAACAACTTACACATTTAGTTGGATATAATCCTTAAGAAAGAGAAGGGTGAACATCGATCAATTTTGTGTTATTTTGTATGGAAAATAAAACACAAACTTGGATAGTGGTTAAAACAAGCATAGTGTATCAATCAAAATTATAGTAACAACTAAATATAAAGAGGATTTGTGTAATCATATTGCAAAACATCATTAATAAACCTAACCAAACAAAACAAACCTCTAAATGCAATGGTGTAACAAGCAACAACACATGTTTGAATACATATTCTCTCGTCTAGTAAAAGGTGTTGTTGTAAACCCGACTTTATGCAACAACTTTGTCCATGTTCTTATGAACACAAAAGCTAGCAAAGCAGCTGAAACTTTAAGGTTTGGAACAAGACCAGTTATCAAGTTCAGTTTCGTTGCTATCACACTGTACATTATTCCTATCATTAACCTTGCCACTATTCCTCGTACTGTTATATCTTTTCTCCATGGTTGTTGTCTTTTCAAACCATGATCTTCTGGTGTGTCCAGGTCATCTATCTCTGCTGACCCATGATCTTCTGGTATCAGAGTCATGTCATTTTTTTTAGGCCAAAAGCGAAAATATGAAATGAAACATTTTCGACAACAATTTTTTGTTGTTAATTTAAATAATTTAAGAAACTTATGAATAACTACTTATATCAGAGATATCCAAAATTTGTGATGATGGTTTTATGTTGGACTCATTATTTTAGCTAAGTTTTTTCAATCCGAATATCCAAATATGGCCCGAGCCTTGCAAAACTTTCGGAATCTATATTTAGGTCGACATTTCTATAAATAAGAAAATTCTTTGAAGATAAAATGAATGCATAATCGTTACAAAAATTGCAAATAAGTTAAGAATTAACAGTTTATAATGGAGCTCAAACCATCAGTCAAATTACAAATTAAATTTCTTACAAAGATGGATATAGTTCTCTTTTTTGTTACCTTTGTTGTATCTCTAACAACCATATCTGGGCACCAAACATGTCCTCCACCACCAGCCACCCCATCCATTCCAACCACTCAAGTTACTCCAGCTACCCAGCCATTCCAGCCACCCCAGTTATTCTAGCCACTCCAATGGTTGTAATATTTCCCTTTCCTAATCCGGCTGCTGCTAATCCTAGCAGCAGTCTCCTGGATAACCCTACTATTATAATTGTATCAGTAATAGGCGCCATGGGGTTCACAGGGGTGTTGATCTGGAAGCTCAAGGTCCACTTCGAGGGTAAACACAATACCCTGGATGTTGAGATGGCCATCAAGAACTAATGGAGATAGACGGGTTAGCTTTAAGAATTGAGATCCCTTTACTCTGAAGATGCGGGCCACTAATTCCGAAAGTTGCGTGTGCCATTTTTAGTGGGATCAAATCTGGGAATGAACGGAGCATCAAAACGTTTTTATCTTTGCCATATATCATACTCTACCAACAACTGAGGTGACCCATTCATAAGTTTCTATAAATGCATAGATTTCTCTTGTGATAAATATTTATAGCTCATGTATGAGTCGTAAGCATTACACATTCGTTAAGAAAGAGAAGGGTGAACATCGATCAATTTTGTGTTATTTTGTATGGAAAACAAAACACAAACTTGGATAGTGGTTAAAACAAGCATTTTGTATCAATCAAAATTATAGTAAGAACTAAATATAAAGAGGCTTTATGTAATCTTATCTCAAAACATCATTAATAAGCCAAACTAAACAAAACAAACCTCCAAATGCAATGGTGTAACAAGCAACAACACATGTCTGAATAACAATATTCTCTTGTCTAGTAAAAGGAGTCGCTGTAAACCCGGCTTTATGTAACAACTTAGTCCATGTTCATATAAAAACAAAAGTCAACAAAAGCATCAGAAACATTAAGAACAGGACCGGTTTTCAAGTTGAGTTTCATAACTATCACACTACACATTATTCCTATCATTAAACTTGTTGTAAAACCCTAAAATCTAGATTCACATTTTACTTAGACATTTGAATTTTACCCTAAGTTTAAATTGAATAATTAAGTAATAATTAAACTATATGTTATATAAATGAATATATTATGAGGAGAGTTATTTTAAATACCAAACTTATCTTACATACCAAGGGACTCATCATTACCATCAATTTAAAATGAAATATGATTGAGATTAAAGCATTTTAATATTTCACCTATTTTTTATAATTCAAATATCTCTTAAACCGTTAATCGTTAAGCGAAAATAATTACACCATCGCGACGAGCATTTAATTATCTTTCTATAGACGAGCACTTTGATATACTTTTGACAAAAAAAATTCGTTTTATTCACGTTTTTTTCTCGTTTTTTCATTTTTTTCATTATTGAAATTTGCATGAAAAATCACATGTGATATTAGTTTTAAATCACATATGATATGTAATATCACATGTGATATTAGTGATATATTATATCACATGTGATATTAGTGTTAAATCACATATGATTTTTTCATGCAAATTTCAGTTAAGAAAAAAAAACGTAAAAAACGTGAAAAACACAAAAAAAATAATTTTGTCGAAAGTATATCGAAGTGTCTATCTATAGAAAGATAATTAAATGTTCGTCGTAACGGTATATTTTTTTCCGCTTAACGATTAACGGGTTGAAAGATATTAATATTTGAAAAAAAAAAATGATGAAAGTGGGTTTTTTAAATTGTTGGGATTAATCTCATCCTTTAAATCAAATAAAGATAGAGGGTTGAGATTAATCCCTTGGTATGTAAAGAAAGTTTGATTATCAAATGATCTTAAATCATATATTATATCCTTAGTAAATTAACTAGGAGATTAAACCTTCCTAATTTTCCTAAAGTAAAACACACGACACACTCACTACTCTATATACGTTTTCCTTAAACTTTGAAACCGAAAATCTTCCTTTGACCTTGCCTTTACACGTTTTGCTTTAAGCGAAGTGATAAGAACAAGTTTAACAAAAGAATTATCTCCTAAAATAAAAGATCTTTGTCTACTTAACTAAACCTAAAAATCAGTATCATCCCTCCCCATTTATTTGACAATATTTGGCCTTCTCATCATCTCCCATAACCGAATATCCCCTTCCCCCCCATTCATCACTATTCGGCCTTTATTTTTCCCCCTAAAATACCGAACCAAACAAACCCTAAAGCACTCCATTGTTTCTCTCAATCCAAGACCAAGAAGAAAAAGGTTAGAGTTGGTTTGTTGGTGATTAGTTCGTGGCTTTGTCTCGTTTTTCTTTCTTGAATTCGGCTAAACCACTAGTACAATCAGGAAGTTTACTGACGACCAAAAAAAGGTCATGTCGGCAACATGACGTCGGCACGTAGTGGATGCCGACGACATGACGTCGGCCGGTGATAGTCGAGAATGCCCCGTCGGGACTTACTGGCCCGACGACATTTCCCGACGCTTGTGTGGGACCCTCACCCATTTTCAGTCAAAGAAATTAGCCATTCAACAAATATTGTACCGACGACATGTCGTCGGTACGTTAAAGTTAATTAATTGCTTAATTAACAAACCGGTCAACGAAGTCAAATGGCCTTCAATTTATACTGACGACATGTCGCCGGTAATAAAATATATTAATTAAATATAAATTTATTGTACCGACGACATGTCGCCGATACTAAAACATTAATTAAATTGAAACTTATAAGTACCGACGACATGTCATCGTTACTTATAAGTGTTGCTGCTGCACAATAGCCTACACAGCAGCCGTTTTCTAGATTTTTTGCGGAAATTTTTCCAGAAAAAATTTACACAACCCAAACCTGTACACCACCAATACCAACATGCCAATATCCCAAAACAAGTTATAACGGCTAAAACACTTATATATAATCGCTAAACACCCTCAAATGCATTAAAACGTTTCAAATTATACAAAACGGGTGTTATAATCTACATATCAAGCTGCCAATACCACAAAAGTTGCTATATCCGCAATGTTCAAGTCGCCAAAATGTTAAAGTGTACAATAATAACATACGGATGAGTCAAATAGCATACGGATGGACAAAGTCAAGGTGTTATAGTGTTAAAGTGTACAAAATACGGATGAGGATCAATAGCATACGGATGGAGAAAATGTTAAAGTGTACAAAATAACCCATACATATATACCTCACTGCCCCTCGTCATCATCGGAACCGCCATCGTCCTCGAGCTCGAGATCGCCACTGCCCGAGCCGCCTGCCTCGTCGAGATCGCCCACTGCCCGAGCCTACCTCGGTTTGAGAAGGTAGCTGGCTCATCAACTGGCCCCACAGCTCGGGGTTAGTCTATAACACATTCATAATTGTAGTGAGTTGGCGCTTAGTGGCTTTAGCATCTTGTTCAACTTCTTTGATCTTCTTCTCATTCTCGGCCATCATCCTGTCAATCTCGGGCCCACTGTACGAACCGGGAGGCGGCATGGGTAACTTTGTCTTGCCACTGCCTGCTAACACCCTACCCCTACCGGCTATATAACCCCGCTGCTTGCCCTTTAAAACTCGGGCAAGTATCTCTTCCTCTGTGTAGGCTATCCCAGTAGGCGTGTTAGCTCCCAGATCCCGCAGTTCGCACATCTCTTCTTGTGTAGTTGAAAAAAAAATGATAAAATTAATATATTACTCGGGTTACTACATTATGTTTCAATAAATCATTAAAGTGCGTGTAAAAAAAAAAAGGTACTTACGTATTGAACACGAGCCGCGTCATGCAACCATACACCGTCCTTGCAACGCTGGTCGTGGAAGCTCTGTATCAGGGACGGGTGTTGACGGTTCTCACTCCTCTCAAACTATATATATATATATATATATATATATATATATATATATAATATATATATATATATATATCGACCTCTATATATAATAGGAATACCTGACAACTAGATAAAGCCACTTGGCAAAAAAAAATGCCACTTGGCAAAAAAGAATGCCACTTGGCAAAAAAAAATACCACCTGGCAAAAAAGAATGCCACTTGGCATTAATCACACACTCTTTACACACACAAGATCCGGTTTTCTCTCATCTCATTCAAAATCTGCCTAAATTTACTCAATCACATTTAAATTTCACTATAATCACTCACAAAATCAACTTATTTTTGTTAATTATTCAAAAAACAAAATCATACTCTTTAATCAAAACACAGATCTTATCACTTCTCATAACCTAACATCACGCACCGAATCAAATCATACTCCTTTATTCAAACACAGGAAAGTACGGCACTTCAAAAACTCACAATCTCTGTAAACAACTGATCCGAAGACGATGTTGATTCATGATTCAAAATCATTATTCATAACCCTAAACAATCGGCCCAAATCAAAATATTTTGATTCACTATTCAAAACACACTTTTTACCCCGTGTAATGCAAGAAAAGGTCGAGGTCTCACAAATTGGTAAGTTAATTACCAGTTTTTGACTCTATTTTTTGTGGGTAATGATGTATTATATTAAGAGTAAATTGCAGAAATCGTCCCTGTGGTTTAACGAAATTGCAGATATCGTCCCTAGAATTCCATAAGTGCAGGCGGCGTCCCTGTCACGAAACCTTTTGATCATTTTGGTCCCTGGCCAGGGACTAAACGTGCAATTTTGAGCAAACCACAGGGACCATTTCTGCAATTTTGAGCAAACCACAGGGACCATTTCTGCAATTTTGAGCAAACCACAGGGACGCCGCCTGCACTTATGGAATTCTAGGGACGATATCTGCAATTTCGTTAAACCACAGGGACGATTTCTGCAATTTACTCTTATATTAATTATTATTAGAAAGATACCCTTTAGTATATTTTGTTATAATATGCAGACAAGATACGAGATGGTCAAGAAATTGTATGTGAAATGGGAGAAAAATACAGGTTTCACAAATGAGTTAGTTAATTCACAATTTTTACTATGACGTTGGGTTTAATTCATTTGAGTAAATGTTGTATTAGGTAAAAATATTAAATATATTTTTCTGTAACACGCAGAAAAAATAGAAGATGGTGAATAAGGTGTATGTGAAGCAAAGGAAGAAGAAGTAGAAGCTGTGAAAATGGAAGGAATGACGTCAATAGCATTTTACCAGATGGGTCGATTTCCTGTCATTTTGTACATCTATCGATTTCTGTTTGTTACGGCATTCATGACACTGGTATTATTTACTAATTACTACATTGTTGCATTATGTTATTATGCCCCTTTGACATATGTTATTTACACCCAAACATAACTGATAATATGCGGCTTCGAAACACAATAATATGATAATTACTTTTCAAAAGCAATGCCAAACACCCCCTTGATTACTTGTGTCGCCTGTGAAAAGAAGTTTTGTGGGGATGTTTTTGTGTTTGATTTTTGTAGAGAAGTATGCCTTTGTTTTCTTGGGCTAATAAATGTGTTACCATGTAAATAGAGATGGCTTTTGAAAGGGTATGCAGTAGGGGCGAGGAGTATTGCTTGGTCAAACTGACTATTATGGACTACAATGTATGTCATGTTTGCTTCTCTTTACCGTGATTCATTGTTTTGAAGGTTGGCTGCTATAGTGTTTGTAATGAATCATACATGTTGCAGAGCAAGAAAGAACGAGATGTAGTGGTTTATTTCGAATTAGGATGAACAAGAAGGTATTTCGAATTAGGAAGATCATCATCTTGATTAAATCAACAAAGTTGTGATTTGTTCAAGGTAAACACTTCATTTTTGTATGAGCCGTTTAATTAATTTTTGTTACTCTGATTTGTGTTTAAATTGAATTTAAACAAAGTTATTATATAGGTGGTAGATTTGGTTACAACAATATGCATATCAAATGTTTGATAAAATACTTGAATGAATATCAATAAGAGTCATCAAGCTTTAAGTTTGATTTTCGAATTTGCAGCATGCTTTTTTGACGGCCAGAGATGTGAAGGCTATGGAGGAGTTATTTGGGTAAGTAACCATGAGCCATGGCCTGTTAATCTAATGAGTTTTAGGGTTATGCAGGTGTGTTTAATGTTTTGAGAATTGATGCAGGATACTATGGTATTGATTTTGATGATGATAGTCATCCAGTGAAGCCATTCCATTGCAGATGCGGAAGTAGATACTGTAGGAAAACCAAACACATAAATGTAAGTAAACATTTCATTTTCCCTGCATATTTCTATATAAAAAATAATTATGCTACATGTTTTAAAGTGTTACACAATGCAATCACCTGACCTAAGGGGGTGTTTGGATTAGCTTATTTTCCGGATAATGAGCTTATTTAAAACTGAAAAAGCACATAAGCTCATTTTATCATGCTCAAGGCCTTAGGGGGTGTTTGGATTAGCTTATTTTCCGTGTCTTGATCATTGCTCAAGGCCTAAGGGGGTGTTTGGATTAGCTTATTTTCCGGATAATGAGCTTATTTAAAACTGAAAAAGCACATAAGCTCATTTTATCATGCTAAAAGTATACCAATACGATGTTATTGCTTATTTAAGTTCATATGCTTAAGTTGATAAACTTTTAAGCCTGCAAAAATAGACTTGTGAGCTCTTTTAATTTTTAAATAATCTCCTAAACCCAGAAAATAAGGTAATCCAAACGCCCCCTAAATAGACAACATAAAAATACTACTGATCATAAATGGTCGGTTTCTTATGTAGTCATCTTTTTCACCTGTTCGTCTTTGACACATGTTCAACATTTGACTGTCATGAACTCATGATGTTCATACATATTTGTCACATTGTAGTTGTGGTGGTGGGCCACTAGGCGAGCCCACGAGGAAAAGAGAAGATCAATGTGGCAACATGAGGCTCCTTTTAAAGCAGCGTAAAAAGGTGAGGAATATCATCACTTTCAATCTAACATGTACAAAAAGTTTATGGAATGAATTTCACAATGATGCCGACTTTTATTGTCCTCTGATTCTCATGGCTGAATCTGATGTTAGTGGCTGGGGAGTATTCCTACAGGTACGAATCGCGAATCAAAGCATGAATTTTGTCCATGAATTTTGTGCTAATTTGGGGGGAAGTATGTTCCTGAGACTTTGATGTATGCTCTTACTCAACTTGAAGATGCTTTTAGAGCACTTGCTTTTGATTATGATTTTCAGGTTGATTGATTTTTTAAATTTTTATAAATTTTATTATTTGATATGGGTTTTGAATATGTTGAGTGATTTTAGTGATAAAGATTTGATTATTATGCTGATGTGTTTGTTTTCTAATTTATGGATGCAATATTCTTAAAGAATAAATTGTATATATTTTTGTGTGGTGGATATGTGTTTTGATATAGATGCTTAGGCGATGAGTCGAAATGGGACGAGGTTAAAAATGAGCATTATTTAGACTCAATGGCTACGATTTAGTTGTCCCGTGACAGATGTGGGTATACAAATTAATCAAGTTAGGTAGTGTTTGAAATTGATTTAGTTGTCCCGTGGAGTTGCAACTGCAACTGTATGTGCACGATTCGGGTTGAAATGTATTATTTATATGGGTGCTAATGATATGGAAAGACAGTCACTTAACGTGTTCAGAATGAAGCTGCTTGGAGCAGAGGTTTATTACTCATTCACTTCTGTTTTTAAACTATTCAACTGTTTTGAATAAGTTATTATTCTTAGATAGCATCCCGTATTTCTTCCACTTAACAACGTTTGATTGTTCAGAGATACAAGTAACTTAAATATGCGTCATTAATTTGCCAAAATAATGTAGTATCACATTATCCCTGTAAGAAGGCACATAATGGATAAATATAAAAAACTTGGTTCCATATGCGGGACAGTAACAGGTGGCCTAAATAGTAAATTGATTATAGAGATAAATGTTATAGAGATAAATGTAGTTTCTCCTTACTATCCCTAGATCTAAGCAAATGGTTATCTAGCAACCGAATTTTAATTCTTCCAAGTACATCAAGCACTCTAAATAGTAAATTTGCACGACCTTAGACTACTTTATCACATTGTCACCATGTGGCCATTAGATAGTATACTTGCACGACTATACACTTAGTCAAGTTTTCTTAAGTTATACAAGTTTTCTCATTACCCATTCGAGGTAAAATACATGAGCCATATCTAAATTTTTGGTGTTACAATTACCAGCAATAAGAAGTCATTACATGTTTTAAACATTGCAGTTTCCATGGATGAATGAATATAATTTTAGAAGCTATAGCCCGTCTATAGAGTGTTCTTTCTGTAAAACATTTCGTACTTAATCTTTTTTGGCAAATATAGTTGTGAGATGTTAATTACGCTGAAAAAACAGGTTGAAAAAGATAATTAGGGAAGAAGTTGATGAGTTTGAGGACATCGAATAATAACAAGGGCAATAAGAAGTTTTTGTTGTCGGATATGTTTTAAGTGTTGAGGGGAATGGGTGAGAAAGAGTTAGACAACAATACAACCGGTTTTTAGTATATGAAGCCGAGAGATAGAGTCTTAGTAAATTTCAAAATAATAATATGACCAAGAGAGTATTTTTCCGTGATACTTGCATTAAGAATCAGTTAACATGGATCAATAGTTGATATGGTATAGATTGAATAAATGATACAATTTTATAGATTGCAACCTTTTTCAAGTAGGTGACACACTCGGTTTTTAGCCGTGATTGTTTTCGACAAGAACCATTAATGTGTTCAACAAGAAAATATTGTGTGCATACTTACGAATAGTGCCCCGTTCCATATACTATGTCAAACATTTACTGATGTATGTAACAAACAGAATTCGTACTCTTACACATCTTCCGTTTGTATAATTTAGCACATTCAAACTTAGTTTAGCTATCCTTAAACCCATGTAGTTCATGATTTCTATATTGATATGTGATACACAGATCATATTTAGTGATGCAGGCTGAAAGCATGAAGAGCCGGCAAAACATGGGTTGTAACTGAATCAGGAACAACAGATTCGCAAACTGAAGCGGCAACTCAATGATGTACTTGAATAAAGAGACAGGTGACTTAGATATTTAACTCTTCCAAGATAGATTTTATAGTAACACATCTGAAAATTTTGAAATGTAATGAAAATATTAATATGTCACTCCAGATTCATTTCGGAAGTACATCTGATACAAGCAGATATATTTGACAGTAAAATGAAGTTCGTGCAGCTACAAGGACTTGACCAGATGCTGACAGCAAAAAACTAAATGCTGAAGGTAAGGTTATCCTTCTATTTATATAATAATCATAATAATATCTATTTGCACCACCTTTATATCTCATTAAAAACCTCTAGCATCGAGTTTGGTAAGAGACTGGCCACCTCAGATAAGTTCCTTCTACGTGTAAATAATGAACTTCCTACAGATTGAATAGCCATTGGTTACAACAATTTTCTTGATAGCCATCGATTTATTACACAAGAGTGTGATGAATATTCTCTTTTGAGCACTTGGTCCAGTTTCTATAGAAGCCCTTTCCACTCATCTAGAGATAGAAAATAACATGTAGCGACTAGAAAATAACATGTAGCCACCCATTTTGATGTAAATAGGTCGAACAGGATACCTATTAGTAATGGCAAAATAAGTGGATTATGTGGGTTGGGTAATAGGTCAGGTCAGGTCTGCTAGCTAATCCTTTTAATCAATTTTTAATATATTTTAGATCATTACTGCATTAAATATGGTCCAAAACTATCAGATGCTACAATCACTCGGTGAGAAGGTCTATGTGATGCAAGGAAATAAACAGTTATTGTATGACGATAGCAAGAGTGATGTGGACTGGTCTTCATGGATTGACACCGATATAACTGAAGATGAAATAGAAGACCTTAACTATGTGCTCCCGAAAGTAATCAAAGAGGGTTCAGTTACTACTTCTGGCTGAAGAGGATATACCCTTCGCAACCGACGTCGTTAGCTCAATTTAATATACTTCTTTTTAAAACAATTTACAGAAATGGTTGAAAGCTTACTGTAAGAGATTAACTATTGACCTCTTTATAGAATAGTAACATAAAGCTAGAAAATTGATCCCTTAATTGTTTATGTTGGAGCATATTTGTTCCAAGAAAAATGGATCGAGTGGCAAGGTACTACTTTAAGACATTTAATGATTTCCATCAATTATAGACAACATGATAGTTTATGTTATGTTTTTTATGATATAACTATATCACAATCCATGCATATTATATCAATTATACTCTTATTTATACAATTGCCATTTATATCAAATAACCTATTTGACGCATCTATAATATTTACAGAGACCCAACTAGACCAATCTCCTAATAGATATTTACCCAACTTGACCCATGTTTAACTAATGGGTCTCAAATTGCCATATAATGGTTTATGTTAGGTTGTCACGATAATGCGTAATTATTTGTTTTGAGGTTAAGAATGTTATATTAATGCTTAAATGTTGCAGTGCATTAGTGAATATAAATGTGGCTTGCAACTATATATGGAAATTGGACTGATAGCATCCCGCCAAATCCAACACCAACTGGTTACTATTGCATGCTGCTATCTAAAGAGGTTTCTTACTCTTACTATTGACTAACCTGAAACAATGAATCATACAAAGAATACTAATAACTAATATTAGAGTATGACTTTAGCTGTCATTGATTAAATAAATGTAACTATATCATAGGGTAAAGCTATTCAAGCAAAACATGGATGACGGTCATAAAGACTACTTTGATATGCTAATTGAAGTAAATTAGTGTTACCAAATTTTAGATTACGTTAGCTTCTTCACTGCAAAGAACTACATGATGACACGCTCAACCGAAAAAAACACTCAAGTTATGGAAATATAAAAAGTTCGAGCACATTCCCGACGGAGGATTTCCATCTCATTAATTTGAGTTTGTTTCTTTCAACCAACTATAAAAAATGATTGACAAGCATCGGAGTCTCACACGTGACATATGAACAACATGTATTACTATAATATATTTTCACTCTCAACCAGTGTTAGACAGGTTACATGTTTAAAATCAGTTAAAAAAATACTTGAAAGTTTTTTCCCCATATTACTTGGCATTCTTAAGGTGAGTTGGCATGGTTCGGAAATCTAGAAATCCAAACAAGAATACGGTTCTATTGAGAGTTTCGCAATTAGAGAACATCAAGTAAGTAAAATTTTGTTACTCCTTTCATAAATGATTAATCTCTTATGCACTAATAGCTACAAAATTTTTTTTTATCATGTATGATCAATGAAAATAAAGTTATTATTCAATGTTTCATGTTTGATTTACTAACACACTCAGCACATAAAGGGAAGGGAATCGAAGCGAAGCGAGACGTCATACATAGCGAGCCAAGAAGAGAAGATACGTGAAGCGTTGCAAGCCACAACACGTGCCGAGGCAAGAAGCGAAGTGAAGGCCAGCCAAGAAGCTAAATAAAGCAAGCAAAAAATGTGTAGCAATCTAATTTCAACTTTAACTTGATAGTATAATGTATTGATTTTGTAGGGGACAGGTTTTTGCATCATTTTAGAACAAAGCAATTAAGCAAGCCACAGGGTCAAGTATATGGATTTTCATGAATCTCGCCCGCCCATTCTGCAAATTTGTCTTTATACAATTCAACAAAACAATTTTAATTCTGATAACAAATTGATAAGAAACAAAATTACATGTAGATCATAATATTAACCAATTTAGATATATAAGTTACAAGTGTTTAACAATATATTACATGAGACTCGCCTGGCCTGGAGGCCGGGTCATGAAAGCTAGTATATATATATATATATATATATATATATATATATATATATATATATATATATATATATATATATATATATATATATATATATATATATATATATATATATATATATAACAGGATGTATATGAAATCATCAATGACATGGAATACCACCTCATCATATTTTATTCCATGTCATCACAATGATGCCACATAAGCATGCATTTAAATTCGGAATTAACAAGCTTAAATTCGGATTTTGGATTTTTAAAAAACTTGACACCTGCAGGATTTGAACATGGGCCTTGTTAATACAAATAGCGTCTCAAAAACGTTATTTATATTCTTTGATCTTTCATTAGTTTTGTTAATGACAAATAAAAGGAATATCTTTTAGCAAATAATAAATACTAGCTTAAGTCTCTTAAGTACACATTTTACACTTCACATATTAACTAAGAATTACAAGTTTAGTAACTTGTTTCCTTAAAAGGAAACTTTAATTCTAAAACCATTCCATGACATCATTGCATGCATCACATAAAATATCTTTGATATATCTTGGTTAGATTTGCAAGATACATAGTTGACATTTGAAGATCTTGGATGATTTGGTAAGATACAACTAAGATATGGTAAGAGACAACTAAACCTTAGCTGTCACGTCCCACGGATCCAAATCATATAAAGGACGGATCCCTTGTGAGGGATCCGTGGGATCCGTGAGCTAAAGATCAGCTTGCCTATAAATAGGAAGCTGATCATTTGGCTCTCTCATCACTCATATAGTTTTAACACACATATTCATTCAGTACATATCTTACTAACATCATTCATAGTTGCATTTCACTTTGATCTTTCATTTTGTAGAAAAGAGATCAAGCATTCAAGGATCTACAGAACCGTAATCCTTTAGTTGCATTACTGTGTGATATTGTAGTTTGTTTCACACATCATATCTATCATTTGTAATCAGTGAGTGTGGTTAGTGCTTTAGTCCTTAAAGCACAAAGAGTGTAGGGAGTGGTTGTACCCGTGTAAAGAACTCGACATCTAGCTTAGTGTCGGTAAAGTAAATAGGCGACGTCAGGTTGGTTCTACCTTGTGAAAGAACCCGGTGTTTAGCTTAGTACCGGAAAAGGAAGTAAGCGACGTGTAAAGGTTTTCTCCACCTAGAAAAGGAGTTTGTTTCTTAGTGAAAGATAAACTCTCAAGTAGGAAACTCGGGGAGTGGAGTAGGGCAAGGAAGAGAGTCCTTGTAGCCGAACCACTATAAACAACAGTGTCGTGTGGTTTGATCTTTCCTCTACTTATCTTTTGTTTACATTGTGTGATTATTTATTTGTGATTGTTTCCTTTGAAATTAACATATAGTAACAAAGCAAAGAAAACTTTAAAACGGTAAAAACTATTCAACCCCCCTTCTAGTTTTCCACAATTGGCATCAAGAGCTACGTTACTTAAGATCTTTAAAATATATTGTATTTTAAAACTTAAAACGATCCATGGATTTTGAAAACTTTAAAGAAGGGCAATCTATGCAGAGACCACCTCTATTTGAACCAAATTGTTTTATTTATTGGAAAAATCGCTTTGAGACTTATGTAAAGTCAAAGGACATAGATCTATGGTATATTATAGTTGATGGTGATTACAAACCTATTAGTAATAATATTTCGGGTGGTCGGGATGAAGGAGCTTCTCTTACTCGTCACAGTGATGAGCAAAAGAAACTAATTGCCAAAAATAATGAAGCCAAAATGATGCTTTATAATGCCTTACCTAAGAAAGAATATGAAAGAGTTTTTATGTGTAAAACGGCTAAGGATATTTGGCAATCTCTTATTATCACACATCAAGGGAACTCACAAGTAAAAGATAACAAAATTGATCTTCTTGTCCAACAATACGAACAATTTGTTATCTCTGAAGATGAGACCATTGATAGTGCGTTTGCTAAGTTCAATACTATTATTACATCACTTAAAGCACTTGATGAATCTTTTTCTAGTAAGAATTTTGTCAGGAAATTTCTAAGAGCACTCCATCCGAAATGGAGAGCAAAGGTGACAGCTATTGAAGAATCTAAAGATCTCTCAAGCATGACACTGGATGAGCTCATAGGAAACCTTAAAGTTCACGAAATGATTATGGAAAAAGATTCGGAAATTGTCAAAGGCAAAAAGGAGAAGATCAAGTCTATTGCCTTGAAAGCCAAAGTCGAGTCAAGTGATGATGATGAGTCTTGTTCAAACAGTGATGATGAAGAGTATGCCATGGCCGTGAGGGATTTCAAGAAATTATTCAGGAGACGAGGAAAGTTTGTAAAACCACCTCGTGATGAAAAGAAATCCTCTCGGAAAGATCGTGACGATAAGAAAGGTAAGGTTGATAGGAAATGCTATAGGTGTGGTGACTCCAGTCACTTAATAGGAGAATGTCCAAAGCCTCCAAAGACCAAGTCTCAAAGAGCCTTCGTTAGTGGAGCTTGGAGCGATAGTGAAGGAGATGATGATGATGAGCCTAAGAACAACGAAATGGCCTTATGGCTAATGACACAGAAGAGGTACATTCTGATTCATACTCCTCTATAGATGATGAAACCTTAGAAGTAGAATATAACAAACTGTGTGACGTAACTTTAAAAATCATAAACAAAAACAAGTTTTTGAAAACAAAGACAACACTTTTAGAAAATGAAGTATTTTGGCTTAAAGAAAAAGCAATACGAATTGAAAAAGGTAAAGATAGTAAAGAAACGTGTGTGTCTTGTCAAGAACTAAAACTTGAATTAGAAACCTTAAGAACCACACAGGAAGATTTAATCAAACAAAATTCAAAGTTTAAAAGGTTTGATAAAAACGTAAGTTGTGCAGATGAAATAATGAAAATGCAAAAGCTACCTCATGATAAAACAGGACTAGGCTTTATGAAACTAGGAACCTTAAGTGATTATAAGGAACAGACTGTGAATAAAACTGATTCAACCAAGTTGGACACTCACGGATCCGACGGATCCAAAAATTTGGATCCGCCAAGTGTATCCAAAGGATCCGCGAGTACAGAAGTTGAACAGAAGGTCCACAAAGTCGACCGTTCCGAGTTTGTTAAAGTTACTAAGAAACCTAACAGTAGTATAAATAATAATAAACATAAACCAGCAGTATCTTTAGGAAGAGGACAAGATAGAAATGAATATAGAGTTAAAATGGATCAACAGAGACCTCAAATGAGATTTCCCAAACACCCCTTTCCAAAGAGTATAGTTAATCCACAACATACTTATCAAAATAATTGGAACCAAAATATACCTAGAAACTTTCATGGTCCTAGTTATATGTCATGGAACAATTGTCCACCATTTACATACATAAACCATGATAATGTCATGTTTAACCCAAACGGACCCATGAGATATTGGGGACCAAATGCTTGAGTCTTCTATGAACTTAGGTATGCTTGAAAGTTGATCTTGAACCTGATGAGTGGATCAAAGATAGTGGGTGCTCAAGACACATGACGGGAAACAAAAATCTTTTCTCAACCTATCAAGTGTATGACGGAGGTAATGTCACATTCGGTAGCAAGCTTAAAAGTAAAATCATCGGAAAAGGTACAATCTCTCATGACTCTCTATCTATTGATGATGTTGCTCATGTAGATAATTTAGGATTTAATTTACTTAGTATAAGTCAATTATGCCGCAAAAAGTATAACGTCCTTTTCAGTGAAAATGGAAGTAAAATACTTAAAGATGGCATAACCATAGGAAAAGGTGTTTTAAAGAATAATGTCTATGTTATGAAATTAGATAAAACACCTAAAGATAAGTTATGTCTTACCTCCTTGGACGAAAACTCAACTCTATGGCATCGACGCTTAGGTCATGCTAATATGAGGCTTATTCAATCTTTGTCATCCAAAGAACTCGTTAGGAACCTACCCAAGTTGAAATATGACCAACACTTTTGTGATGCTTGCAAAATTGGGAAACAAGTACATAATAGCCATAAGGCTAAAAACATGGTATCTACATCTAGATGCCTAGAATTATTACATATGGATTTGTTTGGCCCGTCGGCTATACAAAGTTATGGAGGAAATTTTTACACTTTAGTCATAGTAGATGATTACTCTAGATATACATGGACAAAGTTTTTGAAAACTAAAAATGAGGCATTCGACAAATTTGAAATTCTAAGCAAGAAAATTCAAAATCAAATAGGAAGTAATATAGTATCTATTAGAACTGACCATGGTTGAGAATTTGACAATGAAATTCAATTTGGAAATTTTTGTGATAATAATGGAATAACTCATAATTTCTCGGCTCCTCGTACACCTCAATCTAATGGTGTAGTAGAACGTAAAAATAGAACAATTCAAGAAATGAGTGGAACTATGTTAAATGAACAAAACATACCACAAAAGTTTTGGTGTCACGCTGTAGATACTTCTACATATATCCTAAATAGAGTTTTAATTAGACAATTTTTAAATAAAACTCCTTATGAAATTTATCGAGGCAAAAAGCCTACATTAGGATATTTTAGAGTTTTTGGAAGCAAGTGCTTCATTTTAAACACAAAGGACTATCTCACTAAGTTCGACCCAAAGTCGTATGAAGGTGTATTTCTTGGGTACTCACAAAACAGTAAAGCATACATTATATTGAACAAGGAAACATCAAGAGTCGAGGAATCGTTGAACGTAACATTCAACGAAAGTCCACCTCCCTCTAAGACATCACCTTTGGTAGATGATGACTTAGTTGAAAGTCAAATGGTTAATGATATAGAAAACATTGAAAATGACAATGAACCCGTAAAAGGAGAAATAGTCAATATTAAAGAAACTAAAAGTCATCCATTAGAAAACGTCATAGGAAAACTTAATGAAAGAACATTAAGATCCAAAGCTCAAAATGAAAGTAATTATTTTTGTTTTATTTCAACTATTGAACCTAAAAATATAGACGAGGCAATAAAAGATGAATCTTGGGTAATTGCTATGCAAGAAGAACTTAATCAATTTATTAGAAATGATGTTTGGACATTGGTCCCTCCACCTAAAAACCAAACCATAATAGGCACCAAATGGGTCTTTAGAAATAAAATGGATGAAAAAGGTATTATATCTAGAAATAAAGCTAGGCTAGTAGCTCAAGGTTACAATCAACAAGAAGGTATAGATTACGATGAAACCTTTGCACCCGTAGCTAGACTTGAATCTATTAGAATATTACTTGCATATGCATGTGCACATGATTTTAAGTTATTTCAAATGGATGTCAAAAGTGCTTTCTTAAATGGTCTTATAAATGAAGAAGTATATGTTGCACAACCTCCCGGCTTTGCCGACTTTGAAAAACCAAATTATGTTTTCTAACTTAAGAAAGCTTTATACGGACTTAAGCAAGCACCAAAGGCTTGGTATGATCGACTTAAGACTTTCCTAGTTGACCATAAGTATACCATGGGCCTAGTAGACAATACTCTCTTCACCAAGAAAAAGGGATCACATATTATCATAGTCCAAATATATGTGGATGACATTATATTCGGTTAAACTTGTCAAGAGTTATGCGACGATTTCTCAAAAATCATGCATGACGAGTTTGAAATGAGTATGATGGGGGAACTAAACTTTTTCTTAGGTCTCCAAATTAAACAATTAGAAGATGGGATATTCTTCAACCAATCAAAGTATATCAAAGATATGCTTAAGAAGTTTGGTCTTGAAGACTCAAAACCCATGAGAACACCCATGTCCTCCGAAACCAAACTTACTAAGGATAAAGAAAATGAATCTGTAGATAGCACTAAATATAGAGGAATGATTGGTAGTTTACTCTATCTTACGGCTAGTAGGCCTGACATTATGTTTAGTGTTTGTCTATGTGCACGTTTTCAAGAAGATCCAAAAACGTCCCATCTTGAAGCCGTTAAAAGAATATTTAGATACATCAAAGGTACTACACACTTAGGATTATGGTATCCCAAAGGAACTGGTGTAGAAACCATAGTGTATACTGACTCAGATCACGCAGGTGATTATGTTGATAGGAAAAGTACTAGCGGTATTTGTACTTTTGTAGGATATTGTCTAACATCATGGTTCGCTAAGAAACAAACTGCCCTCGCAATCTCAACAATAGAGGCAGAGTATGTGTCTGCAGGAAAGGCGTGTCAACAAGCACTGTGGATGAAACAAGCTCTCGTCGACTATGGAATTGAACTTAACAACATTCCCATTCTTTGCGACAACAAAGGTGCTATCGATCTAAGCAAAAATCCAGTCCAACACGCTAGAACCAAACATATTGAAATACGCCATCACTTCCTTCGCGACAATGTACAGAAGGGAATCATCTCAATTGAGAAAGTTTCCTCAGAGGACAACATTGCCGATATTCTCACTAAACCACTTAAACGAGAACCTTTCAATTATCTTAGACTTGGATTAGGATTAATGGAACCTAGTGATTAGGAGAAACATTAGTATAAACATTAGTTTAGATACACACGACACTAAACCAAAACATGTGTTCTGAATCCGCGGATCCAATCGATAACAAGGACGGATCCTTTGTTTGGGATCCGCCGGATCTGTCGCATGCTGAGTTCAGTTTATTATTTAATAAACAAGAACAACTACTATTCACTCCTCACTCCAAAACATATCACCTTACTATACTCGACACATACTTAATCTCCATCACAATTTAGACCATTTTCTTCCACAAATTTGTGCCTCTAACATCACTGTAAGTATTCTTATCATATTTATACTCCTGATCTGTGTCTAGGATTTCCATTTCATGCACAAAACCAAAACTTGGGGTATATGCATAATTCTTGAAAAATCATGAAGCATATTTATTGCATTATACTTAAAAACATGTTTTTCTTAGTTAGAAATTGCATCTCATAGCACATTGTCTTAATTTAACAAAAACCCCATGAAAATTTTTCACTAAAATCTTCTAACGACTAGGTAAAATGATTTTTTCTTACATTGTTCATACAAATGCAAAAACGTTATCTTTTAGACTTCACTTGCATAATGTCTCTTGAATGCTAAAGGGAATACATAACTAATATGTATTTTCGGGTACATTCAATCGTAGCTACATTGAAATAGGAGCGTTTGGGTTATCTCTCGTTTGTAAACAAAATTTGCATAAACTAATTTTTCTTGCATCAAAAGGAGTCGAGATAACCACACCTCCACATTGTCCCCATGTAGGCACACACTAGGAATTTTACACTTCCTTTGATTATTTTAACTAAAACTATGTAACTTTTTGTACTTAGGAAAATCATGCCTCCCGCAACCAACTACGATCACAAAAGAACCGTTAACTACTTACCCAAAGTCCACAAAACCAAAGGTCTAACCAATGCCCAAATCGAAATTTTCAAAGCCTTAGAGAAAAAGTATGTCCATAAGGGTAGAGCCGTAGATTCATCATTCTATGAAGGAACACAACTTAGGGAACAATTAGCCGCAATTCGATTTGATTCTCTTTTAGATATAGATGAACCAATTATTCCTAGGTTCATACTTGAGTTCTATGCTAGTGTAGGTCTTAGTTCGAGTGATGAAGGTTACTTAAGTCTTCATTTTACTCTAAATGGAAATCTTGTCAACATCCCTCTTGATCAATTTGGTGAGGTCTTAGGAATTCCATGCCAAGGAACATGTATTTACTCGGAAAAATGGTCCTTAACAATCTTAGACTCCAATCTCGATAGGACGGCACCATATGCCACTCCTCTCGAATCAAAAGAAGTGATTAGGGAAAATCTCTTCATTCCTAAGAACAATCCCACAAGAATGTATCGTGGTCGTGAAGTTGCTAGAGATCCATTTGCAATGGAGCTTAATGAACTAAAACACGAATTCAAGAAGATGGAGGATGTATTAAGGGTAAATGTAATGTGCACCATAGGAAACCGTGATCATATCAATGCTTGTTTATGTCACATGATGTACAACATCTCTACTCATCAACCCTTCAATCTTGCTTATTATGTTGCCAAAAGAATGTGTGACATTCCGGTTCAAAGCAAGATTGCAATGCCTTATGGTATGCTTTTAACCCGACTTTATAGAGCCTTTGCACCCGCTCGTCCAAACCATTTAGGCTTTGTTCCGGATTACAATGAAATTGAACATACCTTCGTTCCTTTGAGCGACTTTAGGGTTAGTGTTGATAAGGGCAAACGTCCTCGTGTACCAACATCATCCTCATCATCTTCAATGAGTGAAGATGATGGATTGCCAAATTCTAGGATTCCTCCACCCGAATACTTGAGCCATCTTCCTCCAATTCATAATGAATCCGCTGAGTATCGAAACATCAAAGGAATGGTGAAGAATCTGGGTCGTTGGATGATGAAATTACACAAGGGGATGAAGAAGTTGAAGAAGAATTTGAGTTGATGGAGTGTTTGGTTTTAAACAATGTTGGATATTGTGTTGTTAAACTTCTATGTGTCTAGAATTTATCTGATAATACTTGTTGTGTATGTGTAATAACTAACACTTGCAGGTGGATAACCATCATGGTTATCAATTTTCCGGGTTATAGCCAGTGCTTGGCATAACACCTAAAACAGTAAGTTTCTAAGTACGGATTAAACTGTGTGCAATCATGTGTTAATGTTATCATATTTAGTTGTTTTTCTATACATATTAGATGTTAAATAAGGTCTAGGTGAATTTTCGGGTTTTCGTCGAAAAACGAAAAATATGACATATGTTCTGTTTAGTTTTTAAGTTTTAGGCATACGGATCCGGCGGATCCCAAAACAGGGTTCTGCCAAGGCTTATCGTTGGATCCGCCATCCCCCAACCTGCGGATTTGGCGGATCCCTGAACAAGGTTCCGCATTTGATTCAACTTGGATCCGCAGGTTTCCCAGTAAAATTATAAAACTTTTTCGACTTATCCCGATTCTTACATCTTAAATGTTTAGTATCACTTAGGATTCATTCACTCATCATAATTCCTCTTAGAATTATTTAGGAATTCTTAGAAACTTAGGAACTAAATTTCCCACCAAAATTTAAATTTTTGAATTTTAGGTGTGAGTTACCAAACTGATACAAAGAAGGAACCCTTTTTAGGGATCCGTCAAATCCGTGGAAATATCAAATCATCAGACTTTCCACTATCTTCTTGTATTAACTGCAAATCCACAACATATTACTCAACCAAAGCTCAATGGATTGACTTCCTTGATATGACCTGCACAAATTTTTGTTCCAAATCATTAGAAACCAACATTCTCTATTGGATTCACATCAAATCCAAACACACAGACTCACACACCTTCTGTCTATAAATTAGTACTTTAGGATCTTCAATTCACATCACAAACATCTCTTCTCCTGTACATTTTAGCTATTATACTTCATCAAAAAGTCTCAATGACAAAATCAAACAACTCCTCCACATCCAAGCCACTAAAACGAACAGCCCGTATGAGTGTGAAACCTTGTTGTTTCATCAACATTCACAACTCATCCTCTGAAGAATCATCACCACTAAACATATCCTCACCCATTGCTAGTGAAAACTTCCTTACTTTATCCACTCCAACTCCCTCACATGTAGTCATAAAAACACCACCTCCTACCATCACTCCTGTAGCAACCACACCACCACCCGCTCTTGCTCTCGCTCCATCACAGTCTGAGAAGTCTGCCTCATCACCATCCTCACCAAAACTCCAACCTATGGAACTATTTAGAACACCACCAACATCTCCACAACCATATCTTGAAGAGTTAGAAGATCTTCCACCTACATCCACCAATCCCCCACCAATAATTCTTGAAAACTTATAACCTATGCTATTTCATCCTCTCCATCCGGAGATTCATGGTCCTCTATACCGTGAAGCACCACAACCTCGTCCTCAAATACCACCACTATCACCAACTTCAACACTCATTGCCATTGATGAAGCAATGTGGAGCAACATTCCTCAAACACAAGAGGAGATAAGTGCGGAGTTAAACAAACTCTATACTCTCTCGGGTATGGTTGACCATCGCCTTCATGAAGCAATGGACATTCAAAACATTCTTATGAACTCCCTCCAAACACCACAACAACCATCAAACAACAACAACAACCAACCACCATCACCACCACCACCACAAAACTTGGAACCTAGTCTTCCTCCCGGCTTCTCAAGTCATGATTGCGCACATTGTGAGAGAACGGCTCACTTGGCCCAAAGGACCAACATCTTGGTCCATGAGCTTCAAAATGAGATGAGGTTCATCTTGAACCATGTTCTTGAACGTTTAAACGCAATCTCTCATCCTCCTCAATAGGAGCTTTTTAGACTAGTTGTTAGGACCTTTTAAAATTGTTGCTTTAGGACTTTTTATTTTCTTTCTAGGATGTCTTTCTATTGTAATTGTAACATCATTTCACCATTGTGACTTTTGTCACAAAATTTTCATTATCTATGAATGTGATGTTTTATGCTTATGAGTGATCAACATATTGCATATTATCATTATCATTGTGAACTAACAATCATTATCTAACCTATAATTATGATTGCATTAGGTAAAATTAATGATCAGACACTTACTATTGACTTTTAAAAGTCAAAACTTATTGAAAGGCTTGTTTGGGAGAATACTCCACAAGCATTCTACTTCTTCATTGAAGTCATTCATTACTAACACTTCATTTGCAGCATATCATACCCTTCATAGTATACGTTGGTACTCGAGAAGTGAGGAGTATACATCAAGGGGGAGCATCTCATAAGCATTTCATATACTAACCGTTTGTTTTGTAGATTCATGCATTATTTCCTTGATTACTCCATCTAGGGGGAGTATAAAACAAGGGGGAGCTTTAAAGTTCTCAAAATCGCATTCCGCTATGCTACTCTTTTTGTTTCGACAAAAAGGGGGAGAAAGGGACTAAGTTTGCATCAACTGTGATTCATCACAGTACATACATTTTTTTTACAAAACTTTTCTTTAATAAACAAACTTAATATATATTTTTAAGAACTCATGCTATATTTATTCTCTTGCTCAAAAATATACCTTATGTTTTGTCATCAACAAAAAGGGGGAGATTGTTAATACAAATAGCGTCTCAAAAACGTTATTTATATTCTTTGATCTTTCATTAGTTTTGTTAATGACAAATAAAAGGAATATCTTTTAGCAAATAATAAATACTAGCTTAAGTCTCTTAAGTACACATTTTACACTTCACATATTAACTAAGAATTACAAGTTTAGTAACTTGTTTCCTTAAAAGGAAACTTTAATTCTAAAACCATTCCATGACATCATTGCATGCATCACATACAATATCTTTGATATATCTTGGTTAGATTTGCAAGATACATAGTTGACATTTGAAGATCTTGGATGATTTGGTAAGATACAACTAAGATATGGTAAGAGACAACTAAACCTTAGCTGTCACATCCCACGGATCCAAATCATATAAAGGACGGATCCCTTGTGAGGGATCCGTGAGCTGAAGATCAGCTTGCCTATAAATAGGAAGCTGATCATTTGGCTCTCTCATCACTCATATAGCTTTAACACACATATTCATTCAGTACATATCTTACTAACATCATTCATAGTTGCATTTCACTTTGATCTTTCATTTTGTAGAAAAGAGATCAAGCATTCAAGGATCTACAGAACCGTAATCCTTTAGTTGCATTACTGTGTGATATTGTAGTTTGTTTCACACATCATATCTATCATTTGTAATCAGTGAGTGTGGTTAGTGCTTTAGTCCTTAAAGCACAAAGAGTGTAGGGAGTGGTTGTACCCGTGTAAAGAACTCGACATCTAGCTTAGTGTCGGTAAAGTAAATAGGCGACGTCAGGTTGGTTCTACCTTGTGAAAGAACCTGGTGTTTAGCTTAGTACCAGAAAAGGAAGTAAGCGACGTGTAAAGGTTTTCTCCGCCTAGAAAAGGAGTTTGTTTCTTAGTGAAAGATAAACTCTCGAGTAGGAAACTCGGGGAGTGGAGTAGGGCAAGGAAGAGAGTCCTTGTAGCCGAACCACTATAAACAACAGTGTCGTGGGGTTTGATCTTTCCTCTCCTTATCTTTTGTTTACATTGTGTGATTATTTATTTGTGATTGTTTCCTTTGAAATTAACATATAGTAACAAAGCAAAGAAAACTTTAAAACGGTAAAAACTATTCAACCCCCCTTCTAGTTTTCCACAGGCCTGTTAGTCCATAAACAAATATGATAACCACTATAGACCAACACATTTTTTGGTTTAGATTTTGTAAAACAAAATCTATAAACCTATGCAACCCACCATTTTAATGAGATAAGTATAGAATCCTACAACTTAGGTAACCCTAATCATATAAACATACGTAAAAAAAAACAGGTTCATTCATAATATCCTTTTAATCAAAACCCTAATATGTGCACAAAAAGGTACGTTTCTTTTCCCTCAAAACCCTAACGATGAAACACCCTAATGATTGAAACTTTGATACTGTGTATGCATATGTAGCTTTTTTTGGATTTTTATTTTGCAGTTCTTTGAACACATGTTGGTGTAATGACTCTTAAAACATGCAGGTCTCTTTAATACTCTCCACAGGTTCATCTTTTTAACATTAACCAATTATATTATATTGAATGTAAGAAAGATTTTAAATTTAGGTTAATTATCTCATTTGATTTTGCAGCAAGCTTTTAATAGCCTTTTCCAATTCACTGTATGTTTTAGTGTCAATTAAATAATTAAATCTAAGTTCACTATTTTCTTAAACAATCAGCTGATGCTTATATCCCCCTCTCTCTCGCAATCTCAAAAAACAACACGATGCTATGAATAGTTTAAAGTTGCAGATGAATGATGAAGTTTCTATTTAGAGTGCAGCCATTATAGATATAGATTTCTATGGCGTACTAGGACTAAAAAAGGGATGTCCATATGACCAGGTTCTTTAACATCATCTCTCGAAACATTTTGATTTCCAATCCATTACTGAGCATTTTCTTGGATCTGATTGATGCTTATTTTGGGCGTGGTTTGTGTTATAGGTTAAAGTTGCATATGAGGAAAAGCTTGGAGTGCTAATGAAGCAAGGATTAGAACAAGAGGAGCTAACCAAGAAGCTTGATCTCTTAAAAGTATGTCTAAGATGTAAATTCACCGGACACTCCTCCACCACAGGTAATTTATGACCTCAACTTTTTTTTATTGCGACTACCTTTTGGCAATATATGATATGTTTATGCTCTTTTGGAGCCTGAAATTGATTTCAAAATGGTGTCTGATTTATAATTTTGGCTTTTCAATTGGTACTATATATACATTGAACTAAAGACTACATCCATCTTCCCTTTTTAGTCTGTATTATGAGATCGTATTTCGAACAAATTTAGAATAAACACGAGCAGTACAAACGAATATATACCACCAGTACTAACCTTCAATGGCAGTACTAAGTCGAGATCGTAGCAGTATGAATGTATAAGACAAACTGGCGACAACTCAACAGTACAAAGTTTTCGTTTGTATTTTTTAAGCATTAGCTCTATTTTTAGATAAGGATTGTTATTAGTGGTTTCAGAGTAATCAGTAGATTATGTTTACTTGATAGAGCAAAGCATTAGGCTTTTTTGTAGGAGGCTATACTATTAGTTATATGATCGATTTTTAGATATAAGTTAGTTTTTGACTCACCCATGAAGAAAACTCCATCATAATTTTAGGGTTTTAATGATTTTCAATGTGTTTTTTGTGCAGGTTACAACACCAACATCATCAGTGATGACCGCGACACTTTCGGGTGTGTGGTGAGATTACAAGGTTATCTATCCCTAAAGATTATGAATTTGCTGGTCCGAAAGGGTAATTTTTATTTGTAATTTACGAGTCACGGTATATTGTTTATTTTGTCGTTTTTACATCTTGATTAATTATGTGTTTAGGTAAGAGATTTGCTGTTACTGAGAACTCGAAGAGAGGTATCATGTATCCTTTTTCTTAACACTATGTATATCATCATATATTGCTTGGCGTTTAAAGTCCAAACCAAGCAGAAAAATGGTTAATGTGTGAATAACACAATTGGATATAAAATACCAATGCCAGGTAGGAATATGATACAAAAATGGAAGATCCGCAGATCTTTCTGATTTCATTTTATCCGGATATTTGAACTTTGTCTGAATGATAATATCTTGATATGTGCATTTTCTTTGAAAGTCAGTGAAAAACATGATTCATGATCAGTGGGTGTCTAGCACGGCCCAAGAGTGAGACAAATAACTTGAGAGACAAGGCTCACCTGTGAGGTAAAAATTTATATCTTAAGATCAGGGTGTTTGTTTTATTTTTTTTCTACATGCTATCTATATCATAAACTTAAGTTGCGGTGTGTTTTGGCTTTCCATTTTGATTTCACTTAACTCACAGTAACCAGTTTTTTTTGGTTTGGATATAATGAATCTGATTTGGACACGTTGAGTTTTCGATATGTGAAAGAGATAGTGATTTTAATTCTGTCATTATATTAGTCATTTTTTTTACCTGAATTCCGTATCTATTTGTAGCTTATGATGCACATAAGAAGTTGTTGGGACCGGAGTAGGGTGTTTAAGACTGCATATCGTGGTAAGATGGAATTGTCTATCGGATTGAGTAACGGGTCATAGCAGGTTGAGATTGTTGTGGCCAGTTTTAGAATGGGTAGAAATGGACAATTTTTAAATGGGTGGGTTCAATCTTTGGTACCATTTAGCATTTACTACCACTACCGCTTTTTTCTCTATCACGTTCTAAATTCGTTTAAATTTAAAATTTAGAGCAAGATTTGTTTGCATCTTGATCATTAAATGCATTTGAATTGTTTTTCCAGTAAGACTTGCTCCCGAAGAGATTTCGTGCAAGTTTGTCGGGTTATGAACACAGTCGAGCAAAATGCGTCGGCATGAACACATACATCCCGGTACGACACTTATCTAATTTTCAAGAAAAAAGGATAAAAAATATAGACAACACCAAGCGGATATCTAGGGAAAAGTAATTTGCAATTCACTATTGCTACAAATCGCAAAGGATAACTTATATGTTTTTTAAATCATTTGACTACTACAATTCAAGAATTCTTTCATCTAACTTTTTCTTTCTGAATTTACACAACCTTAGGTTCAGATCATATCAGAAAACCTATAATCGATTCATTCATGGCAAAAAAAATCAATTTTGAAACAAGTATCTTTGTATTTTACAATATTACGTTAATGATTTTTAAAAAATTTAAGCAATCCCAAACACCCTCTTACTCCATTGCATTATTTAACTATGGCTCATTGTAATGCATGATTAACGGGGAACATAAGCTGGGAACAAAGCTGGAATGGATATGGAATGCTGCAAAAGTTATAATGGGTCCACTGCCAGCCATCATCTTTCAGAAGGAGAGTCGGCGAAAAACATGATTCATGATCAGTGGATGTCTAACACGGCCCAAGAGTTAGACAAATAACTTGAGAGACAAGGCTCCCGTGTGAGGTAAAAATTTATATTTTAAGATCAGGGTGTTTGATTTGTTTTGTTTTTCTTTTCCTATATAATCTATTGGGCACTACCATAAGATCAGGGTGTTTAATATCTCACACGGGTGTTTGTTTTCATTTTTTTTCTTATATTGAATATTTATTTCATTTTTTTCGATATACATATATCATAAAGTGTGACTTCTAACAATGACCTGTTTGGCGCAGCCAAAAAGGAATAGAGCTCCCATAGTCGGGTGCACAAAGGTCTGTCCGGGTTGTTCTTTGTAACACTTGATGGAAATTGTATCTATACATTCTAGGACCTTTTAAGGGAAGAGGATGTAATGCATATCTTTTTTGGCATCTCAAATAAGCATCTCCTTATGTAATGCATATTTTTTTTGTTTCATTACTGATCTTACATATGTGTGGGTAGGGGCTTAAGAGATTGAAGAAAGTACAACCTAAAGATGCGACTACGGGGACTATTGGACACTTAAAAGGTACGGCTGTTGGTACCACGCGAAAAGCTATTGATTTGCTCACCAAAAAGAAGGAATAAGCTAAGGAAAGGTTGTCCGAAATTGGAGCTTACATGTTCCGTAGGACTGTTTCGTCTATGCACTTAACTCCCGAAGACGTTCGTTGGATGGTAGGCTTTTGTACATCTTACTTGATTTGTAGTTAATCTAATTGTATCACATTGCATCTCATTTTACGAAATTTTGAAGTTTGGTGCTTGGAGGGATAGGATCATAATATGCACATGCTTATATCTGATAAAGACATTTCTAGACTCTAGTGCTAAAGCTGTTATATCCCCATCATCAGAACCCCAAGAAATGTAGTTGACTACATTTCATGGGTCAACTGAGTTCAATGATAAGGAGAACGGGAAGTATGAAATTTGGGTAGATGAAGGAAATGATGAATATACAGAACCCACAAGCCCAACAAGTGATTGGAAGATAGTGAGACCGATAAAGGTACTACTACGGGTACAGATAAAGGGATGTTAGTTTGGGACGATGATGCGGATGAGCTGTCTAGATTCGTGTGTCAGCTGTATGATTCATGCCACTGCAGATTGCAATCTTGCCATAGCTCTTGATGGGAACTACATGATCTAAAAAATAAGGTATATTTTATATAACATCACAAAATTTTACTTTAGTAATTTAGTGGGTTTGATAATAATAAACATTGGAAGAAAGGTCTGACTTAAAGCCATAGCCCTTGAGCATGCATGGACTAACACAAATTTAGTACGTACTCATCATTCCCACGGAATCCCACATCCATTTTTTTTATATAGGAGTTGTAATTAAGCATAACCCAGTGGGTTCAACTTATATTGTCTTCATATTCAAGATGACCATAATCTGTATAAAGTCGTTTTAAAGGTTCGGTGTCTCATAATTTATGGTATAGTACTATACTTTCATTGTTTATGTATTACAATTCATGAATGAAATGAAACTGAATGAAGAATAATTACATGTAGCGGTTGCAGCTGTGAGAGTCATTAAACTGCTAGGACTATTGATATTGAGGGCTGATTGGACAATAGAAACCACAAGATCATGATCAGCTCCATCCAACTCAACTCAAATTAATGGCTTGCTAATAACTCTGTAGGTGCAAGGGCAATTGTTAGGAATATAAATATTCAGATGAAGGCCTGGTCACCCCGAGCATCTATTTAGCATCTACATAGCTCGTAGGCTTATTTATATTAGCTTAGCAATATTAGTTTTAGTATTATTAGTTTAGTCGTATTTATATTTATGGAGTGGGTCGGGGCTTTCCCCACTGTCAGCTCACTCCACAGCCCACTAGGGGCATAATATTAGTAAGTATAAATACCCCTTCCCACTCTTGGGAAGGGTTGGAACTCTTGTCATATTTTACACACACAAGCTAATCTATTACAAGTTTTCTCCCAACTCTCTCTCTCTCTAGTTCATCTCTCTAACTCATCTACCATGGATCTAATCTTCCATAACCCTAGACCACCCGAATCATCCACACAATCAAGAAGGTTATTTCCTACAATTGGTATCAAGAGCCATGGTTAGGTTCGGTTGATTGTGTATGCTTGTTCTTGGATTCGCGGTGCTTCATTTTCCTGGCGTTAATCTTTTTTTTGGATCCGTATAGTATTTCCTCAAATATGGTAACTGTTTGTTGATTAATATATATTTTGGGCTTTAACTATTTTGGGCTTTAACTAATTCGTGGTTTTGGAGTGTTTGATCTTGGTGGTAACAGTTTGTGGCTTTAACTTGTTACTTTGGGTCATAACTTGTTGTCTATTTAACTTGTTACAAGTTATGTTGGTGGTAACAGTTATGTTGGTGTTTGATATTGGTATATCAAGTGGTAACGAATTTGGACTATTTTGGGCTTTAACTTGTTACGTTGGAACAACATCTCGAGAAAACGTGTAAACTTACAAGTTATGTTGTCAAGTTGGTGCTCTTTTTCCTGTTTTTGTTAACTTATTTGATGGCCAAAAAGTGTGGTTTTTGTGGATTGTTCTTGGATGCGGTTTGTGTCAAATGATGGTGTGTTCTTTGTTGCTATTTGTGTCTTGCAAAGGTGGCAGTTTGGGTTTTAACTAAAACTGGAATAATGACAAAACTGGTGATAGTGACATACAGTTTTGCAATGGTGCGGTTTGTGTTCTTACAAGTATGCGACTTGTGTGCTGTTATGAATTGTGAGCTGGACTTGTTTGGAGTGTAGCCAAAATGGGATAGAAGACAAAAGTGGTGATAGTGACTGGGGCTGTTGCGGTTTGTGTTTTTGCAAATATGCGGTTTGTGTCTACGCGATTTGTCTCTACGGTGTGTATGCGGTTTGTCTAGACTGTTTGTCTGTGTTGTTTGTCCACGCGGTTTGTCTCTGAGGCGTGTATGCGGTTTGTGTCTACGCGGTTTGTCTCTGCGGCGTGTATGCGGTTTGTCTAGACTGTTTGTCTGTGCTGTTTGTCCACCAGGTTTGTCTCTGCTTTTGCATACATGCGGTTTGTCTCTGCTTATGTTAATCATGTGTCTAATCCACTCTAATCATCTAGCTGCTAACACAATATGATAGAACAAGAAGAAGCAAAAGTCATTGCACAATATTTTTCACAAACTACAACATATCTTCTCGACACAACAACAACGATTTCACAGTCAACACAAACAAACTACTCCTCGACTCCAACACTAGACTCAAATTAGAACAAAAGATCTCAGCTCATTATTTCTTTCTTTTCGTGATATGCAAAGGACCTTCATGACTTCTCAAAAGTCAAACACACGAAAGAAATAAACAATCATCATCGATCTAATTTTCGAAGATTATACTTCATTAATATCCGAACAATTAAAAGAAAAATCAAAACAATAAAATGTTTCAATCTTCCTTTTGATTCGGTTATGAAAACACATGAACCACAACTAAAAACAAAGAACGAAGTTAAACCTACCCGAGACCCTATAACAGATCTTGAAGCCAAAATTGTCGTATCACTTGTGTTCAAGGTTCTAGGTCCTCACAGAAACAAATTAATGACACGTATTGTGTTGTTGGATGTTCGCTTACAGCAAGGGAATGAATGACAATATGTTTTTGTTTGTTCGAAGGAGATAAGGGTATATATGTGATGTTGGTGTTCTTGATCTGTGAAAAGAGATTGATGGGATTGTGATAGAGATTAGGGTTTGTGATGTTGTTGGTTGCTGCGTTTGAGGAGAGTAGCAAGGAGGCGTCTGATTATGATAAAATGTGATTAGGGGTAGGATTTGTGTTAAGTGGGATTTAAATACCCGAATTATTAGGGTAAAGGGAGATTTGGATCGGATGTTATTTCAAAACATGGGCCGAGTGAATTATGGGTATCGGGCTTTATCTTCTTGAATCAATGGGCTGTTAGATAACAACTTGTGTTGGGTGGATTGTGTTGGGCTTTATCCTTTTAGCAAACTGACATACTTTGGTCAATTAAAGGTAAATGTGAAGTTAGTATATGATTATAGTTTGACTTAATTTTCCACAAATTGTTGGACTATAAGGTGGATTTGGATCGGGCTGTGGTGACTTGTGATCCGAGGTTATTGTTTTTGGAAACCGTATGGTTTTGGATTTGGGTTTAAGAGTGAAATGTTTTTGTATATTTGGATCCACAAAGTTTCACGAGGATACACACTTCACGGCTCGTATTTGGGTTTATGAATATCAACGTAGTTTCAGAGGTGTGGATTTGTCAGCATTATTCTATTTGTGCCCACAATTTAAGTGAACCTGCGATTTGATCTTTGCGATTTGAGCTACAGTTGACAAATTGCAATTTGATTAATTGTGACTCGTCAAGTTGCGTTTTGACTTATTGCGACCTGACGGATTGCGATTTGACCAGTTACTATATGACGTTGCAAGTTGACACTTGCGATTTGACTAATTGTGATCTGGTTGATTGCAATCTGACTTGTTGCAAGTTGACAATCTGTGACTTGACTTGTTGCGATTTGATCAAGTAGTGATTTGACTCCTGTGACTTAAATTTCAAAGATTAGCATTGCACTTCACTATAGGCTATTCGTGTTGATTTCACGGTTTCTCTTGTAGATTTTAGAAAATCCCGCGAAAGATTCGATTTCTCGGTTTAAATCTCAAGAGTAGTAAAATCCCGTTAAATCAAATTTGGACAAGTATGCAGGACATGGATTTTGACATAATAATAATTACGTGGTTTGACTATTTTTTCGGGATAAGTTTGTGCTACGAGATCGGCAGGAATTGGGAAATTATGGTAACTTGGTTGGTTTGTTAATTCACGGGTTCGTATACTTAATATCTCAAACATCTCGGGGTTGGTTGGATGCACGATGTTTGATGACCCTTGCTTGAGCGTATTTATGGTGATTAGACTTGGATGTTCAAGAAGTGGATATATACAATAAAGGATGGAAGGTTGGGTATATATCACTACCTATATTTAAAGGAGTTACGATGTTGTGCTCAATATAGGTTCTAAATCACAAATTTAGTGCAAGTATAAGTCGCGAACTTGTTTTTTATCAAGCTTCGTCAAGAGATCGTTGTTTCTCAAGCTTCTAACGGGATTGTTGTACAAGATCCTCTCAAGAGGTGGTCACACTTAAAGACAGGAGGTGATTTGTTTAGAGACGTGCTTTAACCTTTTACTCACTTTAAAGTTAAACGCATTTCATCAAGCGGTTTTGGTGTATTACGAGCATCAATGAATTGTTAATCTGCTAAACCATTGATGAGGAGGAAAGCAAGGGGTTACTACAAGAGCGTCTTAATCACCATCTTCGTTGCAGTAGTTTCATTTGTCTCTTTCCATGTTTTATGCCTGTCAAATTCACAATCATCACAGACTCTTAGCTTTGGCAAAAAGGTCATTTCATGCCCTTTTTGAGGGGGAGAATTAGTGCGTGTTCTCTAGCGGTTCAGTCTCCAGCGGTGTGAATCTTAGTGGTTCCGGTTACAGCGGGTCAGATCGTAGTGGTTCAGTCTCCAGCGGTTCGAATCTTAGCAGTTCCGGTTACAGCAAGTCAGATCGTAGCGAGTCAGGATTCAGTGATTCAGTCTCCAGAGGTTTCAATATTAGCGGTTCCAGTTTCAGTGGTTTAGCTTTCAGTGGTTTGGGGCTTAGCAATCTGTCTAAGATTTCAGCGGTCTGATACTTACTGTTGTGCAGTTTGTTCTTGAATTTATTTCTCGGATAAATCTCAAGAACTGTAAAATCCTGTACACAGTACGACAACTATTCCATGCACTGCACCTGATAACATCCAAGTAGCTGGGTCAGACAGCTATGCTTGATAGGACTGACTATGAGTCATGGGCACTGCTAAGAATTAGCGCATGTTTCTTCTCCTTTTGGCTAGTCAACAGCACAAGATGATCACGAAGTTCATTTGATATTCCTCATTTGAGATTGAAGTTGAATTTCACGAAGGCGTCTACTTATTTTATCTTGAAGTCGGGGATGGTTGGATGCATGATTTCAATGATAACTTGCTCGTGCTTAAGATATAAGTTGAAGACTTGGGTTATCTAGTTACCAGCAGTTAGGGTAACTATCACTTAAGAGTTATTGGAGTACTCAGTGTCACACGTCAATGAAGATGTCGATAATCGCAAGAGGTGTTAATGTCTCATACTTTGGTTGGGTATTGAGTACTTAGAGATTTACTTGGAGCATCAATTCTCTACACCGTTCTTCCAACATTAGTGCAAGACTTAAGTAACAAAATTGGGGACTTCTACTTCAGTTTTCAGGTTTAGTATATCGGGTTTCCTTCATCAAGTGGTCACTAATCTGTGTACAAGGTTGGTTAGTTGGCCAAAGGTCTTAAAAGTTGTGATGTGATCTGTAATTCTCACGTGATATTCTTAACCCATACGGATGTTCACCAAAATCAAATCAGTCATGCCACATTCAATCTGTTATTGCCTCACGGTTTCTTCTTGGTTTTGTAAAATCCCGCGAAAGAACTTATTTCTCGGTTTAAATCATAGATTTGTAAAATCCCGTGATGATGGACTATGCGCTCTTAACCATGATCGGGTTAAAACCATTATCAAAGTTCAGTCGATATATCATAAATGGCTAGATCGGGGCATTTAATCGACAAGATGTGACTGCGGCGTTAATTCATTATTATTTATTTGAGGCTGAAGTGAAATTTCATGGGTGCGTGTACTTAGTATCTGAAGATATCGGGGAGGTTGGATGAAGATTCTTCAAGATCCTTGTTCGAGCTTTTAACCTTTACAATGACGAGGACTTGGATATCTAGTTATTTTTTCTTTCTCTCTATTACAAAATAACTATCACTTTAAGGAGTTACGTTGTAGTGCTCAGTGTCACACGAAGTTGTGGATATCCAAGAGGTGATGTACATCTTATACTTGATGGTTGGTTGGTTGAAGAGTATAGAGTACTTAGGGATTCAATGTTGCACGAAGTCTCTACACCGCTCTTTGTCACACATTAGTACAAGTTTAAGTCACAAGTTCGGGTTATGTTACTTCAGTCTCAAGTTCATCATATTGGGTTTTTCTCCATCAGTGGTCACGACATCAAGCCGAAAAAATGATAATGGGGTTGGTAACGAGTTTGATGAGAGAAGTTGTAAAGAGAGAGTTATGACGTCTGTACACATCAGTGCAGGCCTCGCTCTTCATCATAATGACGTCTGAATACCTCAGTTCAGGCCTCGTTCTTCAAAGAAAAGAAAAGTGTACGCTTGAGTGCACTTTATCTTCAAAAGAAGAGGAATCTTCTTATTTATGGCCATTCTCATCAACAAGTTTCACGCTCTTTCCGTGCTTATTCAGTCTTCAAGTGGATCGGCGCATATTGGAGTATATTTTTATTCACGTATTCAACCAAAAATTGCAGTTGACAGGCATATGCAATTTTTGAGGGGGGGGGGGGGAAAGGGTGAATAAACAACATGTCAGTCTTCAAGAACCATCAAGTGGAGCTACTTACCGTTGATGGTATTCATATTCACTAGTTCAATCATCAAAAATTGCAGTTGGCAGGCATATGCAATTTTTGAGGGGGGGAAAGGGTGAATATTAATCTACATGTTAGTTGATGATTGAGAAATGGTCATATGACTCCTGAATACGTCAGTTCAGGAGTCGTGCAAACCATGTTTCTCCAACACTACTTCTTCCGTCTATCAAGGTGTTGAAGAACATGGTCATGGAATGCTAATCTACATAGTCTCACGGGCTGGTTCAATCAGCAACAAAGGGTTTCTAGTCAATGCTTCATGTATACGTCATTAGGCTACATGTACACATCATGATGATGATTCCGATTAATCGTAACCATCATGGGGGAGAGAAATGTGTACACCAAGGACGCACAACAGGTTCACGCGATCGGGTTTAATCATTTATTCCGGTGTTGATAACCGCAGAGATGATCAGTGGTTCAACTTGTTACCTTGGTATTAACGTTTTACTGTTACGTCATGGGCTAATTAATCGTAACCATCAGGGGAGAGAGAATGTGTACATCAAGGACGCACAACAGGTTCACGTGATCAGGGCTTAATATCCAAGGATGGATACATACTATAGATGATCAGTGGTTCAACTTGTTACTTTGGTGTTATACTTAAGACTGAAGAAGGTCGAGTCGTCAGTCTACTCTACATTCTCTGTTGGGTGTTATCATCTCATGTGTATGCTGCGGGCTGATGGGTTATATGTAAGGTTACTGGAAGGCATTTGGTGAGATGAAGATGATTGGTATTCTGTTCCTCCACATTGGGCAATCTTGAAGAAGGTCGAGTCTACAGTCTTCTCTACATTCAAAAATGTTGAGTTCTTTTCTTACAACTTGATTTTAACCTAATCTCATGACAGTTCTTGTTTGATGAGTTGTGAGGTTAAGCTGAAATCAAGTTGTTACTGGGCTTAAATTTGTGGTTTAGCTTAACCTCATGACAGTTCTTGTTTGATGAGTTGTGGGGTTAAGCTAGATTTCAGTTGAGGCTCAACTTAAACTAACGAAAAGATGCCTAAGGTTTTTGACGGCTTTACTCAAGGACGGGAGTGTTAGAAGACTAAAGACGGCATGCATTTGGTTACCAAAAGACTTCTTCTTATTATGGGTGTTCATCCAAAGTCTTCTTCTTCTTCCTATTATGGGTGTTCATCAGGAAAGGTTGTCAGATTGGGGGAGAGCACTAATTCAGGGAGAGTGAAAAGCCAGAATCAATCCCTGATTAAAAGTGCTCACATTGCTCTTCAGCAAGTCAAGTGATGAATGCGGAGAAGATTCAGAATGCTGAGGAGTAATGATTTCTGGTTCGTATCCTTGTATATATTTTGCTTCTTACATTATTTTTTCATATCTTATACCATTTTTTTAAAATAGATATATAGAAATCTTGCTAATTGTAAATAGAGAATCGTAAAATCAGAAAAACCATAAAAATTAAAAAAATTAGAAAAGACCAAAAATAGTTTCACCTAGGCATGTCTTCTGTTTATCGATAACATTTACGGACTTAGAAATGTCATTCAATAATGGCACAGGTCTTTAAATGAAGCTCGAGCAGAAGTTAAAATGGATTGTTAAAACATGTCTAAATGGCTTGCTATTACTTTAGATAGCAACCCGCGCTTCATACTGGGGAAAGCACGTCGCCAAAAAGACGGTTGTTCCTCCAACTGGGTGATGTTCACCTGGGCATGGATTACTTTATACCCATGTTTCTTCGATCTGATGTACGTTTCAGTGCATCATTTCTTGAAAAAGAAGAGAAATCTTCTTTGTATACAAATAGTTTTCATTCAATGATTCTTCTGAAAATTATTTGTAAGACACTTGGTGATTTTGTGTTGCTTGAAATTTGTTTATTCTTGGATTATGCATAAAATTTGTCACTCAATCAACGACTACAAATCTTTAACTAGGTCATTGATTGAGGGGGAGAGTGAATTCAAATTTTATATCATCAAACGGGTTTCTTGATTAATTCATGATTCTTAGAAAAGGTTTTGCAGTTAATGGGGTATTAGTTGAAGAGGAAATTGCTTAAATATATCAAATGACCAAGTGTGTTAGTTGCTAGAAAGTTTAGGACATTATGTGCAACTTGCTTATAGTTTCCTAGCTTTATATAACTAGAAGGTTCATTTGTATCTCTTTGGAATCCTCGTTTAATCCCCTAGATACATTAAAACTCAAAATCTGAAAGAAGTTAGAAAACCCGATGCGTTTGATGTTCTTGAATGCTCCACTGACATCTGTATGATCTAAGTGAATGAGTCTCAAATGTTGCTTGTCTCTGCTGCTTAATTGTTGTTGATATTGTGCATATGTTCTCAGGAATCGCTTAGGTATATTGCTATCATATTAGAATCATGTTCCTAAGTTCCTGAGTTGAATATTGATATCTGTGTGAATTGCCATGTGCATGATTGGTATTTGCTTTTCTTGCTAGATAGTGGTTTGACGTAGTTCCTGATTGTGGTTTGATTATAAGATGAACTTGGTATTATAATGTGGCAAGCTGCTGAAGGGTAGCTATTTAGGAATAGTGTATCTGTATGTATGTATATCTATGTTGATATTCTTATGCAGATTCCATAGCCAAAATGAATGTGCCAGTTCCCATTCTAACCATTTGATCAGACGTTCAAACTCTATTGACTGGCTCGGAATTCACCTCAACAACAACGTCGGCAACAACAACAACAACAACACTTTCACCACCACCCCCACCATTCATCTATTCAGATCTCGCCAAGTGGGGATCTACAATACTTAGAGGTTCTTGTTGGTGGATGGATAATTGGTTTTGACCAATGACTCCCTCAGAGAAGCGGATGATCACATCATCTGCGCAAAAAAGGTCAATATCATTTGTGTCATAATAATCACTTTGTGCATAATAAGCAGTGAATCTCCCTCTTAGATTAAGGGGGAGCATAGTATGTTCCATTATCAGAATACATTAAAATTGGACACATTTTCTCCCACATTTTCTAACTCATTTAAATCAATTGGGATCACAAATCTCAAATGGTTTGAAATTTTTGATCGGGGGAGAGAATGTGATTTAAATATGAAATCTGATAAAATGTGATGATTTGAACGTAAAAGTAAGCTCTCCCGTATGTGTTTAACCATTTTGTATATCTATGCACATATTGAGGGGGAGCAAAATGTTTTGGATGTGAAAGTAAGCTCTCCCGTAAGTGCTAAACTCTTTTGTATACCAATGCACTTATTGAGGGGGAGCAAAGAATTTGGCATAAAATGAGATCGTGACTCAGAATTAACCAATGAATTGACGAAACTTGAACTGTCATCAATCGAAAGGATACGTCTTGGCCGGGTAATAATTTCAAACTGGTCTAACCAGTGATGTAAGCGTGTCTCGAAAAAGATGTATCTGAGTAGAGTGTACCATTTCGAGAAACTTTCTGTGGACTTGACCAGGCCGGGTAATAATTTCAAGCTAGTCTAACTAGTGATGTAAGCGTGTCTCGAATCGGTCATGTTCACTGAAAGTTGATCAATTCAAAGAGTGCGAGCTCTACCTAACATGTGCAAATTTATAAAACTATCACTCGAGCACATGTTGAGGGGGAGCATTTAAAAAATATAAAACTCTCAAGTGTTTGCAAAAATGTGTTTCAGAATCATGAACACTTTGAGAGATTTTTCAAAGATTTGGTTTGGCAATTGTGGATGAATACTAAAGACCGGCCATTTTAATTAACGCATGGAGTTATAAGGATGGTTAGGTTAGGCTCAAGTTCCCACGATCCCGCCTGAGCCGGAGGGATCTACCCAGGGACAATCCACTAGTTAGTGTAGAAGTCCTTAGGTATGATTAAAAAGGAGAAAAGTGGATAAGGGAAAAGTGCCGACTGAGATGGAGCTAGTACTGGAACATACCCAACAAGGTGCTAGTTATGAAGTCTCGGTAAGCACTGAAGGGGTTGAAGAATGAAAAAGAATTGTAAAGATAAAGGGTGAAAAGAAAGAAGCCCTCCTTACAACTTAGGCAGAAACCGGGTCAATACATATGCTGTCAGAATCACTTAGTTGATTGCTGGCATTGAAGTCAAAGTATCATGGACCCAGTGATACGCTGCACAACCCTCCCTAGCCACTCAAGGTCCCTCAAAGGATTCTTGTTTCAATTGTCACGGAGTTCAATACATTTCTATCATCTCTCTCTCTCTCCGAGTTAGATGATATTGAATAGGTGGCAGTTCTCTCCAGCCTCCGCTCACTAAATCAAAACGAACTATCGAGTCTAGAGCCACGAGATGCATAATAAGATCTCATAGGGACACGAATTATTTCTACACTGGTTGTTCAACATTAAGGACACCAGTTGTAAACTCATGAGTCCTACGCAGATCTTAGCAATCTGCCAGAACATTTATGAGAGAATTTACAAATGTAATTCTCAATGATTGAATGGAAATTCCTGCCAGGGTCATCATCAAGCAGCCCTGAAAGCAGGTCACTTCGGTAATTCCTCGTGGATTACGCTTAGTGGTCGCGGCGGTTTCAAACGGTCTACAGTCGTGGAGTGATCTCCAGCGACTCACCTAATCGTTGAAATGCTACGGCATAGTCTTAAAAAGCCCTCTGTGGGTTTTCGATTAGGAACGGTCTTGGTAAGGATTAGAGAGAGTTTCCACACTATGCTGTTAACAATCTCGAAGTCCAAACCTGTAAGTACCGGTCGATTTGTTGCTAACTGTCTTATGCAGGAACTTCTGGCGGTTGTAGCTGTGGAATGCTGTAGCTGGTTGCTGTTGTAGCTGGTTGCAGAAAAGATGCCAATCCTCTACCACATGTTCACACTACATCATCATTGTTATTCAACAAAGTCATGATCACCCAAAAGACCTTCAACACAGCTTCTGCAAACTCTGATGCTGAAGATCATGACGCCAAATAGTGTGAGCATGTCGGCTCAAAGATTTACACATCACATGGAAACATACTCCTGAAAGATGACATGGAAACAAATGTTGGATGATAAAGTCGAAGAATACTCAAAGATCATCCAAGACAATCTATCAGTCATCAAATGATTACTGCTGGATACACAATGCACAAAGATACAAGACTTTGAAGAATCAAAGACTACGAGCTATAAAGACAAGTTCAGAAGAAAGAATGCTAGAATTCAAATTATTATTTCCGGGGTGACCTCCCTTAGGGGGAGATTGTTAGGAATATAAATATTCAGATGAAGGCTCGGTCACCCCGAGCATCTATTTAGCATCTACATAGCTCGTAGGCTTATTTATATTAGCTTAGCAATATTAGTATTAGTATTATTAGTTTAGTCGTATTTATATTTGTGGAGTGGGTCGGGGCTTTCCCCACTGTCAGCTCACTCCACAGCCCACTAGGGGCATAATATTAGTAAGTATAAATACCCCTTCCCACACTTGGGAAGGGTTGGAACTCTTGTCATATTTTACACACACAAGCTAATCTATTACAAGTTTTCTCCCAACTCTCTCTCTCTCTCTCTAGTTCATCTCTCTAACTCATCTACCATGGATCTAATCTTCCATAACCCAAGACCACCCGAATCATCCATACAATCAAGAAGGTTATTTCCTACAGCAATGCTCAGTGCTTATTCTTGAGTGGTATTGCCCAAAGTTAAGTTCAATATGTTGTGTTGATGAACGTCATATCAGAATTGTCAATATCTTAGCAAGTTGTCCATAGAGCACAATTTAGGCCACCATCCATAGCTTCACTATATCATGATTGAAGTTATGTGTATCTACAAATAATAAGTTTATAGAACTAATCTATTTATCTATAAACTCATTGTCTGAGTCGGACAAGAAAGTGCGAAGAAAGCAACTGGATTCATTTAGGTATGATATTGTATATGTTTATCATTCTAAATTTTGTCTTATTTACTTTAGTTTTTTATTTAATTTAATTAAAGGCAACAAGAATAATTAATAAAAATGAACCAGAAGCTAAAGAATCCAAACTTCCCCTCGCATATACCAACTCTACCAGATATGGAACATAGAGGTATTAGGTGTAGGAATATGTCAACAAACTGGCTCAAATAAAAAGAACAACGACCAACCCTACTGTGATAATATAAAAGTATCAAAAGTTGTGAATCCCAAAGAACAAAGAACCAGTAGAAAACTAAATGATAAGCCACCCCATACACAAGCCACATGATCAAATGAGACTTAGGAATGAACAAAACCAGCAGCCATCGTTTGCTATCAAAACCCACTTTTTATAGTTTGAAAACAAATACATTATGCCAAGAGCCCAAACTAAAGATTTTACAATGACATTAATGTCCCAAAGACTTAACTATACATACTATAGAGAACTAATACATGAGACTTTTAGACATTTACTTTGGTTCTTATCTATTCCATACTTAAATAAGTCTGATATCAATATATGAAATTGACTTGCAGGTCTTCGTATGTAAGTAAGCAAGAAGGCCTTAAAAGGCTATTGGAATTGAAGGGTCACTTTGCACCGACACCATGTACTTCATAGGCGTCATCCCGAAAATACATCTGATTTGTTAAGGTAGCCGACACCTGTATTCATGTCGAGTTAAGTTATGATTTACACACATGCTCACTTTTCTCAAACTGTTCAAATGCAAAAATGTTGATATTGAGGGGATTATAAGATGTAAGTTCGATTATAGCTACTAAGGTTAACCCACTAGCGGCTTTAGTAAATGGAGCCATCATATAATTTCTTATTAATTTTTCTAAACTGGTGTTCATTAATATGAGTCTTCAGAGATACGTAAGAGTACGAATAATGGATTGGAGCAAGATGAGAAGGTGAATGCTTTGCGTCAGATGTGTGGGAAGCGTGGTGTTAATATTGATGGCTATATCATTCCTACTCAAGATGCTCATCAGGTTTTCGTTTTTACATATTTGTGTCGCTTTACATCATTGATCTTTAAAATTTTCATAGGCTCATCCAATCATCTATTTGTTAGTTAGCGAACCTGTGAGTTGTGTGTAATTATGATTAAGTGAATGCTATTCTCAAACTGTTAATGAAAATTGTTGTTTAGATTATAGATGTAATTCATTTACTACTAGTTAAACCCTTAGGCTTTTGTAAATGGAGCATATATAATTTAATTAATTTGTTCTAAAACTGGTTTCATCTATTGAGTCCTCAAAACACTAAATACACTATTGATTGAGGAATGCTAGAAGTGAATGCTTTGCGTCCAATTGTGAAGGTGTTTTATTGATGCTATTCATTGCTTTCAGTGCTAATCAGTTTTGTTTTAACCATTGTGCTTACATCTTGATGCTTAATTTACATGGGTTCCTTTATCATTGCACCGTGGAGTTGTGTGATTAGATTAGATGTGAAGATGTTAAACTTACATATGAATTATTGTCTTAGATTGTTATCATTTTTTAAACGTTGTAGTTTTTAATGGAAAGTATTTATTTGTTTAAATCTTATAATCTCTCTTGTCACTAAAATCATCAATCTAATGTTCGTAGTATGGCAATGATCTTGTGAGTCCTAGAATGTCCTTCTTACATCAGTACTTTCATGAACGTTTTTAAGCCATGCACTACAATTACATTGTCACTCTTATCACAATGTCCTCTCACTGAGATAGATCATTAGAGATCAGTTAAATCAATTGATGTAATTTTATCTTGTAAATGCAAAAGGTGTGGGTCATCATAATCTCCACATTCATCCTGATCGAAGGTGGAGACGTTCCGTATTACAACTCTTTAAATAAGTGCTACGATTAATATGGTATAAGTCAGTAGGCTGCACTGTCATGATTAACATCAGTATAAAGATTAATATATGTAAGAATATACAGTACTTATAAGCGAGTCGATTTGGGTATATCGGTCTCAAATTAATAAAAAGATTAGCTAAAAAGGGAATGGGTCAACGTTCATAATTCAAAGTCTATTCTTATTGCATACGACCTCCTAAATATTTAAATCAAAGTCTTTTTTGGTTATTATCGTAAGACTATTACCTTTTAATGATATTTAACACATAAAATAATAAATAGTCAACACAACCTGTTGTGGTCCATTTTGAAAAATACCTGTTTCAGCTCGACCCATTTTGACCCGTCTTCCCAGTTCTAAACTTTTCCATTTATGTAAATATTCTATTGATGTATGCATACAACTATATTTGATGATGCAGTGACTTGTGGAAAGCTGGAATGCACATATGTGATTGCTCAAATTTGGTCCCACTTCAGTATATGTTGTGGAGCTGAAAGTCCTGCCAATATGCAGGATCTACCTCTCTGGAAATTTGAGGACCGTTTTGAAGCTTCCCCAACTAAGGATCCTGCTATTGCATTCTCGGGTATGAAGGTTTCACAAATTGAGGAACCTGATCCACAAGTTCAAAATCCACCACCAGTAATCTTATATAAGTTCAGTTTTTCCGTTTGACCTGTTAGGCATGATAAATTCACAAAATTACAAAGCCGTGCTTTGTAATAGTGGAACCTGATCCACAAGTTTAGAGCGTGTAAATTATATAAGCTTTTGCCAATATCTTTCCACTATTGTACACGCAAATTGAGGAACCTGATCTACAAGTTCAAAATCCCCCACCAGTAATCTTATATAAGTTCAGTTTTACAAATGTTGCTAAAAAAGGTGTTTTCTTGGTGAGACTTGGTAAATTTAGGAAATTGTCTGAAGGTGAAGAAGAAACAGAAATTTTCTCTAATTTGATTATAGGATATGAAAATATATATATCAATAACAAGATGTTTATTGATAATAGGATCTGAAAATTTGTTGCAAAGGAGCTTGTGTGTTGACAGGTTGATCGATACACTGTAAGGTGGTTAAACCTTTGTTGCTTTTTGTATATGATAACTTGAGTTAATATGATCAAGTACGCGAAATTTACTTAATCACACTTAGAAGGTTTATTTATGTTGTGGAAATGGAACAGTTATGCTTGTGTATATTGAACAAAGAACATGCAATGTTATCACTAAAACGATTCAATATTATTCAAGATAATACGAGTGATCTTCACTATCACTAGGGTTACAAAGACCTTGAATCTTATGTTTTCTATGACTTGTGATATTTGTTCTATGTTCTTGAGAGTTATTTTCTAAGCACTAAAAAATAATTCACACACTATTATGTCACGTATGTATCACTAGTCTAAGATCTTTCTTTTATAACACAAGAAAGATCTTTACAATATTGTCAAGTCTTATTGAACGCTTGCTTTGAGAGTGTCAGTCATTAAGATACAACTTGTATCTATGTTTACAACTTGTTCTGTGAATATAACATTATGACTGATCACATGGGGTAAGATATTATCTACCGTATATTGTTGACTTTAATACACATAATATCTTTTCATACTTATCCACTCAGTAGCAGAAAGTTAATCTCCAGCAGAAGAATCATAACACTAGCAGCATAAACACTCAGCAGTAGAATGTTAACGCTAGCAGCAGAATCAAATGCTCTAGCAGCAGAATCATACTTAAATTATTTCTTTGAGTAGAACCCGATATTAAACTTCTTGAATATTTAATTCCCAACAATCCTCCCCTAAACATGTGAATCCATTTCAACATGTTTCTGAATTAAATTATGGATTGTGAAGATCTTTCAAACACTTCTGTTCTTCAAGATTAAATATCTTTCTCAGTAACTCATCTGCTTTCTGTTCTTTGACTTTAACAATATCAATACACATCTTCAGTCTTCAAACATTGACCTAAAAGATGGTGCAATTTCCTTGGATGGAGGAATTATAAGAGGCAGTGATGTTGTGTATCTTAGATGCTTGTTTCAACAAGTGAAATCATCTATCAGCATGCTTTTGCAAGTGATGAACAAACGTGGTGAACTGAAATTGAAACTTTTCTTCGTTTGACCTAGATAGAACTTTCTCCTTTGGAATGCTTCATCCCTTCTGAATATATATAATAAGCTCTGTTCTTGTCATTTTCAACCTTCATGTCATCATCTTGTATGCTCTTGTCTTTTCCTCCCTTTCATTGGATAATCTTCCTTCTTTGGGCTTTTATTTCTTCTCATGAGATATAACCTCCCCTGAGATGCAAATAATATTTTATCCTCCCCTGTTTGGAAGATCTCTCACTATGTACCAAAATATTTCTCTCCATCATCTGAGCTATCCATCAGAACTTGTTATCAGACAATGTTGTACATGTAGCCATCAATTCCTTAAGAGTTTAATTTGCTGCCCTCATCACTTCTAGGTGTGTTAACTCCTATGAGAGGTAATTCATGGGGCATTTGACTCATGGTCCATCATGTGATGGTTTTTGTGAGTCTCTTTGAAAATCCTTTTAAGAAACTTTTGCCTTAGCAGTATGTAAATGATTTTATTATGAAAAACCATACTGCTTTCAACCATTTTGAAGGGATTAAGTGTATAACAGACACTTAATCAAAATTTCGGTTTAAAGCAACCTCTGGTTGTGTGAGAACCAATGTTTTCAGTTACAAATAACTGCATGTGTAAAGATAAACCTATTCAAAAGGCTTTCTTGACAGGGTTTCCAGCTCATAGTAATTGTTGCCTCTAACACAAGTGTTAGATTCACTTTTACTAGCTGTTCTTTCTATCAGATGTCCTTAGACTCGCTCATTATACTTAAAAGTATAAAATGATAGAAAGTGAGTTGTATCAGTTACTTTCTGATCAACTAAGTCATCAATTCAATGTGAAATTTCATAATCAGGTTTCAAGAAAGAAGTTTTAAGGAGGTTTGAAATTCCCAAACTCTTTCTATCATGAACCTATTATGTTAGCAACTGATATTATCATTCTGCTGCTTCCATTTCACTTGAAACATCCTTTGTGTTCACATGTTCATACCTGAAATTGTTAGTCTAAAACCAAAAGAACAATGTACAAAGTACTTGTCTTGTATTAGAATAATCATAGGACTAACAATATGAATAACACAATTTAAATTTGTACTAGCAGCACAAACTTTTGTAATAGCAGTTGTATCTTTTAAAGCCAGCAGCACAAACAAAAATTTATTTACAAAAACACAAAGATTGAAAAATTTAAAGATTAAGCATTCCAATACTTGCTACCAAGTACTGAAACCTTCCAACATCAAAAGCTTTTGTTAGCAGATCTGTAAAGTTGTATTCTGAAGCAATTTTAAGAACTTGAATTAATCTTTTCTCATTGCAGTCTCTTATAAAGTGATGTCGAATTTCAATGTGTTTTGTTTTAGAATGTTGCACTGGATTTTTAATTATGCAAATAGTACTACTATTATCAATATGAATAACAGTGTTCATGAAATTGTACCCATAGTCAAGAAGTTGGTTTTGAAGCCATAAGACTTGAGCACAGCAACTTGCAGCAGCTACATATTCAGCTTCAGTTGTTGAAGTAGCCACAGTTGTTTGCTTCTTACACTGCCATGAGATAAGTCTACACCCAAGGAATTGACATCCTCCAGTTGTTGACTTTCTGTCCAAGCTAGCACCAGCATAATCACTATTCAAAAATGCTACCAAGTCAAAAGGTGACTCTCTAGAATACCATAGTCCCAACCTAGGTTGACCCTTGAGATATCTAAAAATTCTCTTGACTGCTGTTAAATGAGAAATCTTTAGAGTTACTTGAAATCTTGCACGAGCACAAACAGAGAACATGATGTCAGGTCTTGATGATGTAAGATACATCAAAGATCCTATCATAGATCTGTATGTGTGTACATCCACATTTTCTCCATCTAAGTCTTTTGGAAGAGGCTTCTCAGAGTCCATTGGTGTGCTTGCCATTTTTGAATCAGCAAAGTTGAACTTCCTTAGTATCTCAGCAACATACTTATCTTGACTAATAAATATGCCTTCATATGACTGTTTAACTTGCAAACCCAAAAAGAATGTAAGTTCCCCCATGGAACTCATCTGAAACTTATCATGCATAAGCTTCTCGAACTCTAAACACATCTCCTTCCTTGTAGATCCAAAGATAATGTCATCCACATACACCTGCACTAACAGAAGATCCTTCTTGTGCTGTTTGATGAAAAGTGTCTGATCAATCTTTCCTCTTTGAAATCCATTTTCTTTTAAATAGGAAGCCAGTGTTTCATACCAAGCTCTAGGTGCCTGATAAAGGCCATAAAGAGCCTTAACTACTCTGTACACTTTGTCTGGATGGTCAGGATCAATGAACCCTGGAGGTTGTGAGACATACACCTCTTCTTCAATAGTACCATATAAAAATGCACTCTTGACATCCATTTGATAAACAGTGAAGCCTAAAAATGAAGCATAAGCTAAGAAAAGCCTAATTGCCTCAAGTCTTGCTACTGGAGCAAAAACCTCATCATAGTTACCTTCTTGTTGTGTGTACCCTTGGGCTACTAATCTAGCCTTATTCCTAATCACTATTCCCCTTTCATCCCTTTTATTCTTGAAAACCCATCTAGTGCCAATTACCTTTGCATCCTTAGGTAAATCAACTAGCACCCATACCTTCTGAATCTTGAACTGAAGAAGCTCCTCTTGCATAGCTTCTACCCAGCTTGAATCATCTAAGGCTTTCAGAATGTTCTTTGGTTCATCTTGTGAGAGAAAACATACAAACAATCAAGAGTTTGAAAACTCATGCTGCTTTGAAGCATAAAGGGCATCAAGAAGCCCTTGTTGGTCTGAAGACATCAGTTGTTGTCTTGTCTTCACACCTGATTGTACATCTCCAATTACATTTTCTAGGGAGTGGACTTTGTGAATCCTTGTGTGTGGGGTTGAAGGAACTTGATAGTTAGGTGTGATATTGCTCAAATCCACCTCATTATCTGAGAAATCTGCTTCATTTGAGTCTGAAGGGCCAGCAGTAGAATCATTTGGCATAGCAGCAGAAAAATTAAGCCTAGCAGTAGAATGCTCTGTCTCAGCAGCACTATCATCAACAGAAACATTTTGTTGTTCCTTTGTTCCATCTTCCTTGTGTTCACTTTCAACATCTTCTTTAGCTTTACCAGAAGAAGATTCATCATTTGTTAAAGTTGAAACCACACTGGTACTTATTGGCATCCATATATGATCTTGATTTGTCTCCTTGTCTAACCCTGCCTCATTTGTTGTTTGTGAACCTGAAAAATCATTAGTTTCTGCAACAACAGGCACATAATTCATAGAATGGGTTAATGACTCTAGATCAAATAGCCAATTCGGACCTTCACCTACTACATTGGATTTATGCTCTAAAAATTCCACATGTAGGTTTTCTTCTACTTTCTTAGTTCTTAAGTTGTATACTCTAAATGCTTTACTATTGAGAGAATATCCAACTAAGAAACCTTCATCTGCTTTGCCATCAAATTTTCCAAGATGGTCTAAGGTATTGAGAATTGTCACATGACATCCAAAAGGTCTAAGAAATCCTATTGCAGGAGTTCTACCTCTAAAAAGCTCATATGATGTCTTATTGTGAGGCTTAACAACTAAAACTCTATTCTGGACATAGCAAGCAGTGTTGACTGCTTCAGCCCAAAAAGTTATAGGTAGCTTAGAATCAGCTAACATAGTTCTAGCAGCTTCTATTAGTGTTCTATTTTTCCTTTCAGCAACTCCATTCTGTTGTGGAGTTCTAGCAACACTAAATTCTCTCCTAATACCTTTTTCTTTGCAGAATTCATCCATAACTCTATTTTTGAACTCTGTCCCATTATCACATCTAATGACTTTTACTCTCTTGTTTACTAGGTTTTCTATCTCTGTAATGAAAGTCTTAAGGATGCTAGGTGTCTCATCCTTAGTAGCTAAAAAGAAAACCCATGTAAATCTACTATAGTCATCAGTAATAACTAGACAATATCTCTTATGTTGCATACTTCTAACATTTGTAGGACCAAACAAGTCCATATGAAACATAAACAATGATTGATTAATAGAGTTAAAAAGCTTGGGCTTACAAGTGGCTTTGTGTTGTTTGCCTTTAAGACAAGCAATGCATGTTTGATCATTTTCAAATCATTTTTGAGGTAAACCTCTTACCAAACCATTCTTAACAATCTGATTTATGGTTTTGAAATTAATATGACCAAGCCTCCTATGCCATAACATTGATTCATCCAATGTGGCCTTTGCAACAAGACAAGTTAAATCCTTTTTAGGAACAATGTTCTTCATGTCTACACTGTACATATTGCCCTTTCTAGGAATTTTAAGAAGCACTTAACTTTCATCAGGCATCTTAAAATCAGGAGAAAGTACAAGACATTCAGTGTCACAGAAAAGAACTTTGTTCTTTTTGTCACACATTTGTGAGACACTAAAAAGATTATAATTTAGCTCTTGTACATAGTACACATCTTTAAAATCTAAATTTTCAGTTTTGATTGTAACTTTATCGGAAATTTTGCCACCAACACCTCCTCCAAAGGTAACATAGCCTCCATCTATTGATTGAAAATCTGAGAGATAAGACTTGTTGCCTGTCATGTGCCTTGAACATCCACTATCTGAGTATCCTTGAACCTCTTGTTTATCAATTGAATGTTCCTGCACATAAATGAGAAGCATTAGTTTCTTTTGGGGACCCAAGCCATTACTGACTTGGATCTGCCTCTTTGCATCAATGAAATTTAATCTCTTAAGAACAGTTGATGCAACATTGGATTTAAGAATCCAACATGCTGAGGCCTTAACAGCATTTGCCCTGTTTTCCCTAGCAGCAGAATGAATTACATGCTTAGCAGCAGAAACTGCTAGCTTTGTAATTGTTCCCTTAATTTTCCAAACTTGTTTTTGGACCACTGCTTTTGTTTTAATGGGCCTTTGAACAGTCTTTGATGCATTTGTATAAAAAGATTTTGCATTTTTAACTGTTGGTCTTGGGTTAACAGTCATGAATGGTCTAGCAGCAGAAACTGCTTTGGTAACTGCTCTGGGTTTTGTTCTCTTAGACTTAGAGTGAAAGTGAGTTTGAGGAGTTTGCCTTTTGAAGTTCACCATATTGTTTTCATACCCAGATACCCATTTGTTACAGAAAGCTGCAAGATGATCAAAGCTACCACATGTGTAACAAGCTTTATTATAAAAGAAAAAATCATCACCTAATTGGTTAGACTTGAGGCCATTCCAATTTCTTTGGTTACCTCTGGGCTTGCTAGTGGATCTATATTGTTCACAATATTTAACTGATTGCCTAACATGTTTAATGTTTGTTCTAGGCTTAACAGTATACTTTTTTTATCACTTTAGGAACCCTTGTTCCTGCTTTCTTAACTACTTCAGGTTTAGACATAACCTGTTCATCTTCATCATCATCAGATACACAGTCTTCAATGACTACTCTATCTGATCTTCTATCAGAGGACACCTTGTCCTCAGGAAGTAAAGTTTTACTTAAACTTTCACTAACTTTCTTAGGCTTATCAACAACTAGCTTGGTCTTTGGTTGTACACCATATTGTAGCTCAGGATGTTGAAATTCAGGGACACCTAAAATTTCTAGGTCAATCCCTGGGGGTTTAGGGATACCTCTGTATGGAGGTGGGACACTCTTATATCCTACTCCTGACTTAGCTCTATTAATCACTTGACATTCTATCATGTTGGTCACACCTCTAGAAGCATGTTCTAGTGTCTGTGTAGTCAAGTGAATGTTTCCATTTTTCTTTTTGACCATATCAAAAGCCTCTCTTAAAAGCTTAATTTCAGCATCTTTAAAGAATATGTCTTGTCTTAGAAGAGCTTTGTCATCAGAAAAAGCAAGTTTGTTTTCTTTGTAATATAAGATCTGCTTTTCTGTTGATTCTAAACCACACTTATAATTAATGTAGTTTTGATGAGTTTTGCTTAGCTCTTTCGTTTGTTCATCATAATGTTTGATTAAAGTTTGTAATTCTTTAAGAGCAGTACAAGCATTTGAATAAGCTTTATGAGATTGTACCTCAGTAGTAGAAAAAGCCATGAGTCCCATCTGTGAAGAATCTTCTTCTTCATCAGCCATGAAACTCCAATCAAATCTTAGCCCATCAATAGCTACCATAGCTTTTGAGTTTGGCTCAGAAATCTCCCTTGTTTTGGATGTGCTTCTAAAACCTTTGTTCTTGCTATCTTGCTGCCTTGGCCTTCTACAATCTCTTGAGAAGTGCCCCATCATGTGGCAGTTATAGCACTCTATCTTTGACTTATCAAAACCAGCAGTATCAGTATTGCTAATTAAGAGCTTCTTCCCCGTCCTTTGATAGAACTTCTTGGCTCTCATGCTAAGAAGAGAAATTTGTCATTTTAGATCCATTTCCTCCAGATCATCATCATTGATCTCTTGGAGGTCTTCGTAGGTGAGCATGGACCCATTATTTTGACTTGTAAGAAATGCACAACAAGTCTTTTCATCCAAAATACCCATGGTACTGCTTGATGAACTAGCAGCACCAACACCATCAACAACTTTCACCTCTTCACTTGATTTTGAGGTACTAGGAGTTAACATAAATGCCATGTTCCCAGTGTTAGTACTAGTACCTCCATTCTTCTTCAAATCTTGCTCCACAATTTTAAAGTTGCTATACAAATCTATCAGCTCCATTGTATCAAGGTCTGTCTTGTTCTTCCAGACAACAACGTGCATAGCCCACTCTTCTGGTAAGCTTCTCAGAAATTTTGAGTTCAAATCTTCTTGAGGTATTTCAACCCCAAGAATAGCAAGTTGGCTCACAATATTCTGAAGCCTATTAAACATATGGTCAAGAGATTCATTGTATGTAGAGGAGAAGTTTTCAAACTGCTGCTTGAGCAGTGTCTTGTGGGTTTTCTTGGTGGCTTCATTTCCACCATATCTGGCAATAATAGCTTCAAATAATGACTTGGCATCTTTGAACTTGCTGAAGTTTAGAAGTTGAAGATGTCTAAACTTACCATTATGAATTATTGTTTCTAAGATTTGTTAGTTGTTTTATAAATGTAGCTTAGTTTTTTTTTAAGATTGTGAGTTTGATTAACTAAGCTGTGTTTAGATTGCTAATAACTCATCATGCTAGGTGGTAGAATAGCCGTGTTATCATGTTTGTAAATTGTTGTAGTTTTTAATGGAAAGTATTTATTTTTGTTTAAAATCTTATTCGTCTCTTCTGTTAGTCACTAAAAACATCAAATCTACTATTGTTTGTAGGTATGACAATGATCTTGTGAGTCCCCTTAGAATGGTCCTTCTTACATCAGTAGCTTTTCATGAACAGATTGTTAAGCCCCATGCACCTACCCAAATTACATTGTCACTCTTATCACAATTGCCCTCTCCACTTGAGATAGATCAGTTAGAGATCCAGTTAAATCAATCTGAGTGTAATTTTATCTTTGTAAATGCGCAAAAGGTGTGAGTCATCATAATCTCCCACATTCATCCTGATCGAAGGGTGGAGACTGTTCCTGTATTACAACTCTTTACAAATAAGTGGCTACGATTAACATATGGTATAAAGTCAGGTAAGGCTGCTATTGTCATGTGAATTTACACATCACCGTATAAAGAATTAATGTATGTAAGAATATGACCCAGTTACTTATAAGCGAGTCGATTTGGGTAGTATCGTCTCAAATTAATAAAAAGATTAGCTAAAAGGGGAATGGGTCAAACGGTTCATAATTTTCAAAAGTCTATTCTTATTGCATACGACCTCCTAAATATTTAAATCAAAGTCTTTTTGGGTTATTATCGTAAGACTATTACCTTTTAATGATATTTAACACATAAAATAATAAATAGTCAACACAACCTGTTGTGGTCCATTTTGAAAAATACCTGTTTCAGCTCGACCCATTTTGACCCGTCTTCCCAGCTCTAAACTTTTCCATTTATGTAAATATTCTATTGATGTATGCATACAACTATATTTGATGATGCAGTGACTTGTGGAAAGCTGGAATGCACATATGTGATTGCTCAAATTTGGTCCCACTTCAGTATATGTTGTGGAGCTGAAAGTCCTGCCAATATGCAGGATCTACCTCTCTGGAAATTTGAGGACCGTTTTGAAGCTACCCCAACTAAGGATCCTGCTATTGCATTCTCGGGTATGAAGGTTTCACAAATTGAGGAACCTGATCCACAAGTTCAAAATCCACCACCAGTAATCTTATATAAGTTCAGTTTTTCCGTTTGACCTGTTAGGCATGATAAATTCACAAAATTACAAAGCCATGCTTTGTAATAGTGGAACCTGATCCACAAGTTTAGAGCAAGTAAATTATATAAGCTTTTGCCAATATCTTTCCACTATTGTACACGCAAATTGAGGAACCTGATCCACAAGTTCAAAATCCCCCACCAGTAATCTTATATAAGTTCAGTTTTACAAATGTTGCTAAAAAAGGTGTTTTCTTGGTGAGACTTGGTAAATTTTGGAAATTTTCTTTAGGTGAAGAAGAAACAGAAATTTTCTCTAATTTGATTATAGGATATGAAAATATATATATCAATAACAAGATGTTTATTGATAATAGGATTTGAAAATTTGTTGCAAAGGAGCTTGTGTGTTGACAGGTTGATCGATACACTATAAGGTGGTTAAACCTTTGTTGCTTTGTGTATATGATAACTTGAGTTAATATGATCAAGTACGCAGAATTTACTTAATCACACTTAGAAGGTTTATTTGTGTTGTGGAAATGGAACAGTTATGCTTGTGTATATTGAACAAAGAACATGCAATGTTATCACCAAAACGATTCAATATTATTCAAGATAATACGAGTGATCTTCACTATCACTAGGGTTACAAAGACCTTGAATCTTATGTTTTCTATGACTTGTGATATTTGTTGTATGTTCTTGAGAGTTATTTTCTAAGCACTAAAAAATAATTCACACACTATTATGTCACGTATGTATCACTAGTCTAAGATATTTCTTTTATAACACAAGAAAGATCTTTACAATATTGTCAAGTCTTATCGAATGCTTTCTTTGAGAGTGTCAGTCATTAAGATACAACTTGTATCTATGTTTACAACTTGTTCTGTGAATATAACATTATGACTGATCACATGGGGTAAGATATTATCTACCGTATATTGTTGACTTTAATACACATAATATCTTTTCATACTTATCCACTCAGCAGCAAAAAGTTAATCACCAGCAGCAGAATCATAACACTAGCAGCAGAAACACTCAGCAGTAGAATGTTAACGCTAGCAGCAGAATCAAATGCTCTAGCAGCAAAATCATACTTAGAGTATTTCTTTGAGTAGAACCCGATATTAAACTTCTTGAATATTTAATTCCCAACATGTGTTTACAAGAGAAGCTTGATTCTCTAACAGTAAAGATCAACATCAGATGCCACTGTTAATAAAGGTACATGACTACTCATTGATTCCATTGCTTGAAGATCTCACAAATCTCTTATCAGGGCATTTTTAGATAATCAAAATATTAAAGTGGCCTAAATTGTACTATTATGGTCATTACGAGCCTTTTTTAAGAACATGAAACCTGTTGTGTTTAATTGAACTGTACATCTGAGCTCTAAATTGTGAAATTTTGTCATAAAATCATTGATAGTTATTAACAAAACGGGAATGTTAACGGGTTGTTTACTGGGTCAAAATGAGCCCGGGTTTAAACAGGTCAAATGGCTTTATGTGTTGGATTAGATTGTCCCAAAAATAGTTTTATGTTCTCTTTTACATTTTACAATAATTGATAATTGAGATCTTTATGGATACATAAACAGTATTACGACAATAATGATCTAAATATTTGAAAAGAATGATAGGAAGATGAATAGCTAAAAAAAGTTTTATCTGGTAAACGGGTTGAAATTTCCATATCAAGATATCTATTTAAGAATTTACTTTATGTAGGACGGATTAGATGAACTTATTTGGTACGTTTTTTATTGGATAAAATGCAGATAGGGCAAAGTTTACGATATCTTGCCCAGTTCATTGTGGGGTTTGTTGCGGGATTTACTTCAGTTTGGCAACTCACACTTCTCACTTTGGCCATTGTCCCGCTCATTGCTTTTGCCGGTGGAGCTTATACTATGATCATGTCTACCTTATCCGAGAAAAGTGAGGCTGCTTATGCTGAATCCGGGAAAGTTGCAGAGGAGGTATAACAAAACAACTTGCAAAACATAATTCAATTAAACTTAAAATAAAAATTGTTTACGATGTTTTACATAAAATGAGACTATGTGTGATCAATGCCTATGTATTCATGAAAAGTTAATTTGGGACGAAGTATGAATGAGTGTATATATAGTGATTAATTTGCTACCTTTATTTATGACCCTTTTTGGAATTTAGTTTCATATGTTGACTTCAATTCATAGATGCAATTAGGATGCAGATTGAGGTGCAAAGAAGGCTTCATTGATGCAAATTCTGACATTCGATGCTTCTGTCTAGGTATGATTATGCATAATTCTCTGTTCGGTTGCATGTATTTTATTTTTTCTTATTATGTTCCTGATGCGAATACATACGCAGGTTCTGATAGTTGAGTTTGTGTTATAGCATGGGTTAGATCTGTGTATTATGCAAATTATTCAACACTTATTCCATATTCAACACAAAAATAACATGATACTATTATGTTGTTCTGATAGGTTTAATGGTATTTTTTTGTTCTCTTTGATTTAACTCTCTTCATTTCATATTGTCAGAGTTTGACTTTTGCAGTCAAAATATGTTCTGTTTTCTTGACAGTCAATATGGTAATTTATAGGTGTTGCGTGTTGGATGCAGACTGGAGAAAGGCAAACAGCACGTGTGCGTTTCAAATATCTTCAATCTGTGTTGAGAAAGGATATTAAGTTTTTTGACACCGTAGCGAAGGATAAAAATATACTTTTCCACATATCCAGTGATGCAATACTTGTGCAAGACGCGATCGGCGACAAGGTACAACAAAACGGGAATGTTAACGTGTTGTTTACTGGGTCAAAATGAGCCCGGGTTTAAACAAGTCAAATGGCTTTATGTGTTGGATTAGATTGTCCCAAAAATAGTTTATGTTCACTTTTACATTTTACAATAATTGATAATTGAGATCTTTATGGATACATAAACAGTATTACGACAATAATGATCTAAATATTTGAAAAGAATGATAGGAAGATGAATAGCTAAAAAAAGTTTTATCTGGTAAACGGGTTGAAATTTCCATATCAAGATATCTATTTAAGAAGTTACTTTATGTAGGACGAATTAGATGAACTTATTTGGTACGTTTTTTATTGGATAAAATGCAGATAGGGCAAAGTTTACGATATCTTGCCCAGTTCATTGTGGGGTTTGTCGTGGGATTTACTTCAGTTTGGCAGCTCACACTTCTCACTTTGGCCATTGTCCCGCTCATTGCTTTTGCCAGTGGAGCTTATACTATGATCATGTCTACCTTATCCGAGAAAAGTGAGGCTGCTTATGCTGAATCCGGGAAAGTTGCAGAGGAGGTATAACAAAACAACTTGCAAAACATAATTCAATTAAACTTAAAATAAAATTTGTTTACGATGTTTTACATAAAATGAGACTGTGTGATCAATGCCTATGTATTCATGAAAAGTTAACACAGAAAGCTGGTCTTGGATGCATTCTTCGTGCACTAAGTGATACTGTAAATACCGTTTAGTTCAACAATACCCGTGATCATAAACGAGGTTATCCACAAATAAATCATGTGATTTTTTCCCTATTATTCTTTTATTTTCATTTCTCTTTGTTGTTAGGTTAGTTGTTTTCAACATGTGGTGTAGGAAAATTAGTGATATCATATTCGGGAAGTGGACTCATTTAAAACAAGTTAAATGTCAACTATCATGTCTCGTGTTTTGAAACACGATATGACGTAGATTAGAAACTACTTTTGATTATATACATATACTTGATATGCTAATGTCATCAAATATTTGGTATTTTTCATCTATTGATGTTTCGCGCTTCACGCTTCTTAGCTGGTATTTGACTATCTGACGTTCTTGAATCAGCTGGTGAATAGAAATTCTATGTAATTGTTATTATTATATAGAGTGTCTAGATTTAGGACTTTTTTGGCTAATGGTGGGTGATCAAAGAGATCAGTGTCGCATTCATCGATTTTAATCTTAGACATGATGCTTCATTATAGAAATTTATGCATTTTGTGTGCTTTGTTGCTACTTGCTAATATGTTTATAAAATACTTTAGTTCTTTAAAGATCTTTAGATAACTCATAATTACATACAGAAAGCACTGCATACTCGATGATAAGGAAGAGAGGTTTAATTTCTGCAAACATTGCTGAGAGGCGGTACTCTTTTCTGTTAAAAATATGATCACTTTGAAAACTCCAAGTAGCCCAACAAGACACACGAATGACAGCACCTAAGTAGTTTTTACAATCAGAACCAGGCTGAATACTATATAGAATACAAATGTTTTTGGTAACTTTGTTTCTCTGTTTGCGATGTGTTGCTTTTATGAGTTTCTGTATATATGCTAGCTGCATTTTTTTTACAGTTTCTCTATTTTTGCAGTGTGTTTCTAGCATATGCTATTTCACATGGTTCTAGATTCAGTGTAAAATTCTTGAATCTATGAAAGTTCCAGAAGTTTCACAGTTGCACCCGACAACAGGTTGATTTTTGAAAAAAACTAATAAATTCATCGAAATTAGTTTTTATATAGACAGAGCCACAAAGATTTTTGAAGCTTAATTATATTTAGGTAATGAGAGTTGTCCATGTTTGCACTCAGAGTCGCTGCACCAGTCTGTAATAAGGATTACCATCTTTCGGTCATAGTTGTTCACTGTTCACTCATATCTATTTGCATTTCATATTCCGCATTAAATTGTACGCATTCCATTATAGCACCCTATCTTCAGTTCATGAAAAAAAAAGAGGTGTTAGTTGAGAAAACTGAAAACCTATATGTATGGCGGCTCAACGATCATATCAGTTACCTTTTACGCATATATACACTGGTCTAAATTTGTTGCCTTCATTTTTAATCTGAATCGTCTTGTGTTTTTATTTACTTGCACTTATGCAGGTACTATTGTGCGAGTAGCAAAACAAGAGCCTATTTCAAAAGTGGTTTATTGTGCAGTTCCTGCATTGAGTCATGATGCTCCAGAATAGGTACGTGCTATATGTGTATACGCAGCTACATTATCTTTAAGATAGTAACTGTTTTTCAAGAAACTGGATTGTGTTCATGATTCATGATCAAATACAGATTTGCGTAGCCTGTTTTTTACTCCCTATGCGACACCCACGTGATCAATTAAATACTGAAGATCATGTATGATATTAAGCTACTTTTAAGTTTGATCTCATCCTGAAAAATGGTTTGCTATGTTACACTTATTATTTATGCTTGCAGTGCATCAAGTTCAGCTTCCTGTTCAAGGATGTTTTCGATCACAAGAAGTCTGATCGATGGAGCAGGACTTAGATGCAACAATTCATGATTTTGCTGAGGTGAGGTCTGAAAGAAAGGCCACATTAATCTTTTGAATTTCTCAAGATCGCTCAGGTTGTTGCAATCACACTTCTGTGTGGTTTACTACGGTGGCAATGTGATAAAAATCGTATTCAATGTCAGGTATCCCTACAGCTCATTTTGACCCGTTTGGAGTAGATGAGAGTGGTCCACAGAACATAAGCCCCGAGAAGGTATTCACACCCACTCCCAACTTTTACTTATAATCCTATTAAAGCCACAAGATATGCTAACATACATAGGTGAAATGATGAAGTCATGAAACTCTGAATGTAAGTTTCCAATACTGGTAAAAAGATGAAAGGACTAGTATCAGTTAATAAATGCTAACGTGTTGCTTACTGTTGTAAACTAATGAAATGGGTTGAAGTAATTAGATGAATTTAGGTTGCTAACGGATGGTGGTTACTGCTTTAAATTGATGAAATAGGTTGCTGAAATGATGCAGGTTGGTGAGATTGGTAAAGAGATCAAATTAATGGCACACTATTCTACTGGAACCAGGTATTTAAGGCAACTGAATTCAATTGGCTTTGGTGTTTGTAAAATTTTAGGCAAGTAATGGACGTCAAGATTTTAAGGAGTTGTCGTTTCTGATAACTGGCTTCAAGGTCAGTTCTCTATTAATAAAATATGGGTGTATGTTACAGTACATGATGTTGGCATATGGTTCGTTGAATGTTGATATCAAGACTACGTAGCTCTATTGTTGTCGGATAGTTTTGCACATGAGTTCCTTATTGGTGTATATTTGTGGCAGCAATGAGTGTGGCAAAAGGAGTCAGTGAAGCGGTGGAAACTGAGCTTGGAGACAAGGTCGGCATGAATATTATCATTAACCTGTATCAATAAGATAAAAAAAATGTAATTTGTGACAATATGTAAATCAAATATTAACCAAATATAAAGAATATGGACAATTGCTAATCGCTAAATGATCCAAGATTCGCTTTTTATGTCTCTCCGTAATTAACAATTATAATAAAGAGCGTGGAAATTACAAAAGAAAAAATTATAAAGCATGAATATAAAGAACGTGGACAATTGCTAATCGCTAAATAATCCAAGATTTGTTTTTTATGTGTCTCAGTAATTAACAATTACAATAAAGAGCGTGTAAATTACAAAAAGAAAATTATAAAGTATGGCCGCCCAACAAAATAAAACAACAACCTAATACCATAACAAAATAAAACCTCCAAAAATTGTTTACTTAAAAATACACTTACATAAAATAACATACATTCTAAATAAGTTAAACGTATAAGAAACATCAAAATATCGTAACAAAAATTATAAGTTCAAGATTGTATATATTTTTTTTTTATCCGGATAACAATTTTTTAATCATAAATAATTGCCTCTATTTTATTGTATTTAATATAACAAACTTAAAAAATAATTTTAAGTTACCTAAAACCATCCAAATTATAATTAAAAGTCATGCCCTTTTATATGTCATTAACAATTGTAATAAAGAGCGTGTAAATTACAAAAAGAAAAATCACAAAGCGTGCCCGCCCATTGGGCGGGCTTCGACAACTAGTATATATATATATATATATATATATATATATATATATATATATATATATAGTATATATATATATATATATACACACACACACACATGCATATAAGGTGAAACAAATTAAAAACGACAAATCAAACACCATATATATAATGAACAATATGTAAAATAATCATGATGTGTCTTACGTATTCGTGTTGAGATGCGGCCAACGACCGAGATCCGTGGCGGCTAGTGACCTTGTTCTTCTTCATATTCATTCTCCAACTTGAAAAATCTTTATTCCTATACTTGCCTAAATAAGTGTTAAAATAAGATATTTTGCCTCGCCTTAGTAATATTAATCAAACAAGTATTAGATATGCCTTTTCTTTCTTTAGTTTATTAAAATAACTTGCATTACACATGTTTTTGTTTGATATGATTAAGTATCTTGACGTTATCATGATATTTTCATTCTTTCTTTATATGATGTTTCGCAAGATTAACGTGTTACTTGTTAACTCATGATATGCCATTTTGATATATGATGTTTTTATATGATGTATCTATGTTTAAAAGCTCTTGTCTTTTGTTGGAATTCATTAAATCTATGCTTAGGATGGTCTAAATAATACATGCTCCAAAATGTTACAATTTAAACACGGTTTGCATGAACTTTTCGTCTTGCTTCTTTTGTGACTTTGTGACACTACTTGTTTGCTACTTGTGCACTTATAATTTATCAAAGTGATTTTGGTATGATAAACATTTAGAAGTCTTTTTATTCTACAAATTAATCACATAGATCATTGTGTTAATTAATGGATAAGTATGCTTAAGTGTCTAAGCCTAACAACAAAACAATTTCACAATGAAGTGTCTCAAACAATGTCATGCTCTCTCGTAATATGATTGTTTGTCTTGATGCTATCTTGCTATGTGGTAACTTTATGTCTAGCAGTCTAATGTGTTGTTTGTATAAGATATAATCTTATGATTTCTATCTTTTTTACATCTTTAGTCACTAACTCACTTGTTCTGTAGGTTGATAACAAATCATTTGTTATGTCACTTCGTTCTAACTTTTATATGCTCATTTCACATAATTGTAATCCCTTTATTGCTACATAGATTAGTAATATGTTTTAAGGACCCCTGCACTTGCATATAGTTTTAAAGCACATAGAATTAAGTTTTAGAGGCTTGTCATTGCATTTGTGTATTTTTCAACCGACCTCTTTCCAAATCTCATTATTGCTTCCGCTTTCCAAAAATCACCTCCATCACTATTTAGCTATAACAATACTCTAATCCTCTCCACCTCCTATGAGAAAAACACATGCCTTGTCATGCGATCATCTTGCATTGATAGTGAAAAGCTACATGACTTCAAGGATGAAGTTCTTTGTATGCTAACCAACATTCGTAAAAACATTACTAAGCTCATCGCCTTCATTAATCTACAACCTTCTAAATAATTTATTGTCATTTTTTATTTGATGCATTACACATTATGTTGGATGTGCACCGATTAAGGCGGAGAGAAATTCATTCACATAATTGTCTTTTGTCAAACTTTATTAAAGAACGCATACTCATGTTTCTTACACACCACTTAGCTAAAAAAAACTCGCAAGTGGTTTAGGTACTTTTTAACTCATCATCACAAAGTTTGCACCAATACCTCATCAAGTGAAAAACACATCATGTGTTTAACAAACTTTTTCATCTCGCAACAATACTCTAATCCTATACATATGTGTATACCTGTTTTATTCTTGCCTCTTAATCACAACTAATTAATTACACATATTCCAGGAAAAATTACGGGATTAGAACGGGATTTCGAGGGTCATAAATGCCCTCTGTGAGAATTTCAGGCACCCACAGATGGGACAGAACCAAAAATTTGGTTCTGCCCGTGTAAATTTTTGGCACCACCAAAAATTGGACCACGGTTTGGGCGGCACCAATTTTTTGGGTCTGCCCGTTATAACCTTTGGTGCCGCCAGACACACAGCAAACATCTTTATTTTTCGTTTCAATTCCCGACTTTAGATCACTCATATATTTTCATTAGAACTACTCTCACAACCAACGAATCTACGATTCTTTAAAGTACCAGAACCTCACAACTTCATTGTCTAGAACACCATCATAGGAACTCATCCTTTTCAGCCTTGACACATATCTGACACGTCATTGTCAGTGCAAACAATATATTAATCAAAATAGTCATTTCCCAACACGTTGGCCTAACCAACACTCTCCCATCATATGATGTCATTCTCATCCTCATATAGGTTTTTGGTATTTTTATATGGAATCTCTGTTCCTAGGTGCTTATTGTCTTACACTTCCTTTAATTCCATTCAAGCGTATATTATGTTGATACATCATCTTAGTCGTATTCCTTTGTTTATCCCTCAAGTTGTGACAAAGACTACATGAGTCCATATCTTCAATATCTTTATAGCATTCACTATACATACGAGTTTCTAATTCATTTCATTATAACCACCACCTTCCATCACCTCTTTCAATAATCATCACCACCATAGATCAGCGAAAACTTACCTTTATCAATCTTGAGTCATCTACCGAGTTATCACCACATGAATCCTAATAGTAAACCGACACCAACAGTAACATCACTCACTTTAACTCTTAATATTGCAACTTCACTTTATATCATCTTTCTAGGCATTATTTTGTAGGCTCTTATCATATTATATTATCGTTTTTCTTATGATTATAATTCTTATTAGAAGACTACACTTCATGAGATCTTTGAGTTATATCATTCATATATTGCATATATACATCTTATTTTTCTTTGTCAAAAAGATGAAATATATTGCACTAATTCTCTCATTGTAGGTTCATGATTGATTCCTCCCGAACGGTCAGGTTTTATCACACAAGCCAACCATTTGTGAATGGTCAACCATAATAAAAGCCCTAGACAGCCCGGGAGAAAAAGCAATTTAAATCCATGGGAGTACAGAATTATATCCCCGGGTCGTTATGTCCCAACGAGGTGTGTAAAATGTAATATAACGAATGTGCGTGCTGAAATGATATGGAATATACAAAAACAGGAATCTGATTGACTAACACTAGGAATGTGAATAGTCATAGCTCTGTCACAGCTGTATCGTTAAAAACGTGCAATCAGAAACCTAAAAAGGCGAAAGATATACAAACGTACGTTTAATTTAAATTAAGCGTAAACGTACAGAAACAATACGATTTATAACTATAGTAGGGATTTGCATGCCTTAGGGGCTTAAATGCAAATTAAATAAACTTAAAATATTTATTCATAATTTACAAACTTATATAAAAGTTAAGAAAACCTAAAAATCTAAAACGCGTACGTTTACGTTACAAATACGTAAACGTAACAAAATAAAAAGTGAATTCAGTCCAATACAACTCCCACAAATGTGAAAATTATATTTTTGGAACCCTAAAATGATAAGAAAATTATTAGAAAATTAAAATAAAATTTTACACTATTTACTTAATTATTATAAATTAAAAATGAATTAAATGAATTTAAAAATGAATTAAATAATAAGAAAATCTAAAATTAACTTAAATAAATGAAATAAAGAATCTGAAAAATCTTAAATATTATAAAATGAATTTTAAAACTGAAAATGTATTTATTTTACAAGTATTGTATTTATTATTAATTATTTACTATTATTAATTATTAAAAACTATTAATGATTTATTAAAAGTATTAAATGAATAAAGAAAAATCTGAAACTTTTCACATAATTATTAAATAAATAAAGGAACCTAGGAAAAATATAAAAACACTATGTTCTTAATGAAAATAAGCTAATAAGCAATAAGCTTCTTAAATAGAAGCTATCACTTATCTTTATGTGGTTCTTTTTGGTATTTTCTTTTTCTGGATTATATAAATACTGATATTAAACAAGTTTAAAGAAGACAAAAGTTTACAAACTAAGAAATAAGCAAATCAAGAGCTTATGAGTCCAACAGTTAAGCTTTTGGCTTGACTGTTGGAACTCAAGCTCAAAATAAGCTATAAACAGGAAACAAAAGAAAAAGGAAGATGTAAACATGCCCAAGGGACAAGTATAAACAAGTATGTGCATTGGAATTTACCAATAAGCCTGTTATAAGCTAATAAGCAATTCCAAATTACCAACCTGCTGCTAGTATAAGCAGACTGCTGCTACTTTAAGAGGCATAATAAGCTATTAGAATAAGCTCATAAGTACCAAATGAGTATGGGAGTAGCAAGCCAGGTTGGTTGGCTTTCCAAAAAGTCCAAGCTTAACCTGTGGGGTCCACAGATGAGCTTTTAAGGAGCTTATGAAAAACCTCCCATGAGACTGAGTCTGATGGTGCACTCAGACATGGGACAAACAAAAAGCTACATGCAGCCCTACTTAATAAGCTGCAATATGGAATTTAAGCATTGGATCCTTAAGTTGGGCAGATAAGCTCCACAAGGAACTAAATCTCACAAGCTAGGTCCATCAGATAAGCTTTTTGAGAGCTTATGAAGTAGCTAGGGGTATACTGATAACTCAGTGTATACTGAGAATATGGGACAAGTTATAAGCTACTTGCAGCCCTATGTAATAAGCTAAAAGGTTAAAATTAAGTGCTAGATCTAAGAGTTGGGTAGATGAGCTTCACAAAAAGCCAAAACACTTGAGATCTAGACCACTAAGGAGCTTTTTAAGAGCTTATGAAAATGGCCTGAGTTACACTGATTTCTCAGTATACTCAGAAAAAGGGCAAACAACAAGCTCAAAATTAACTTATCAATTGAGCTCATGAGAAATTAACAAGCACTGAGCCTTTGAGTATGATTGGTTAGCCTCAAATGAAGCCAATTATCACAAGCTAGGGGTCAATGAGGAACTTTTCATGAGCTTAGAACTACAACTCAACTTCACTGTTTGCTCAGTGAAGTGAGTGAGTTTGAACAAAATAGGTGGGTTGATTAAGCTATCTAAATAAGCTACAAACTGGAAAATAAGCATACACATAACAATATGGCCACAAAGGCTACACAAAACCATAAATTAAAAAAGCTAAAACTAACAAATGAAGATTATGCAAGCAATAGAAAAACTGATAAACAGGCCTGCACAGGGCATGTTTTCAGAAAAAGCATAAAAAGAAGGCAATAAATAAGCAGTTAAGCTAGGCTAATAAAGGCAACTAAAAATATTCTAATGGAGATGAGCAACAAAATATTAATACCCTAAAAGCATATAAGCTAATTCCTAATATCAAGATCACACTAAAATTTACAAGTTCTATCAAAAACTGAAAAACTGAAATTGACTTTTTACAAGAACACTAAAAGTTGACTAAAGTGAATTTAAGATCTAATCTATTGATTGATTATGTTATATTAAGCAACAATAACATGAAATAAGGCTAGATAAACTACTTATACACAGATATGCAGGATTGTATGATCTAACAACCTTAAAGTTCTCATAAGGAGGCAGTCAAGTGTCAATTTGACTTTCTCTCATGCTAAACCCCTTGGTTAATGTTTCACTGAGTCTAATAGGTCATACATGCAGTACATCAAACAAGAACAACAACAAATATAACCCTGAACACAGTTTAACTACTAAATCCAAACAACCCTTAAATGGACCAAAATTGTGATTTTCATTACATTAGACTGTATAAACACATCAAATCCAATCCAGAGGACCCAATTTGTCAAAAAGGACCTTTTTAAACTTAAACATGGTGTCAAACAGCCTAAGCCTAGGATTACCAAAGATTAACATATTGACAGTCTATATGATTTTTCAAGCACAATTAAATTCCAAAACATAATTACCTAAGTTTAAACTAGAATATCATTAACTAACATTAAATAAACATGAAAACATGAAATTAAAAGCAATAAAGTAAAGAATGCAGTAAATTGCAAAAATGATTAAAAGGGCATACAAATGGATCAAGCTGAGAACAAAAGGAACAAGGACTAGTAACACATCCTATAGTCTCCCATGAGACTTCTAAACCAAAGCAATCCAAAATACACCATGCTCCTTGCAGTTTCCATCAAGATCCTATAATTTTTTATTATTCTTTTATTTTCTTTGATTTTTTATCTATTTTTGAAATTGAAAGATCATGACTGTTTATATGTATCTAAAAGCTTAAGTAGCTTTGTCAGGGCTTAAGTGAGCTTGTTGAGTCCAAATAAACAACCATAATTGACAAGAAATTAAATGACTTGGAAATTTAATTGACAATAAAGTAAAACATGAAATTTGAAGATAACTTGACATTAAACTGTAAATAAGGTTCCATTACACTATGAAAAAGATAAATTTAACATTTAAAACATTAAAAGACATCTAAATTAAGAAAGCAGTAAAAATTACTTAATCTACGTGACCTAGGCTATTCCAAAGGTGCCTTTTCTCTTGCCTCTCTTCTCTTCTTTATAGTCATTTGAGTTCCACTTGGTCTTCTGGTCAAATCCCACTTCAATTCATGGCCATTGATTGAGCAGAGATGATCTTAGCCATTAAATTAACTTTTGGCGGGAAAAATGGGAAAGTGGTAAACCCATTATCTCTGACTGTTGGGGAGAAGGAAGATGCATTAAATGCATTTGGGAGTGTTAGGTAGCGTGTATGGATGGGGATGAGGTGGTGAGACAGCTGTGGAAAATGGTGAGGTGGTGGTGATGACTGGTTTTGTTTAGGCGGCAAGTGGAAGGGATAAGAGTTTGACCGAAGTCAAACTCTTATATTTAGCAAAGGTGAGTGGGTCGGGTTGTTTTTAAAGGGAATGGGCTGGTGATGTTTTGGGCCAAGGGATTGGACTGGATTGGGGTTTATGTAATATAAAGGATTCGTTTGGTTTTGTAGTAGTATAGCCCAAGGACCAAACTTGTAACTTCTGAAACTTGAGGGACCTGATGTGACAAGCTTCCAATTTTCCTTCAAGGGACCATACCTGCCAAGTTAGATAAACCAAAGGACCTTTATTGTTTTTATTACAATTTAAAACACCCGAGGACCTTTTATGTAATTTTCCAAAGTTTGAGGGGTGAAATTGTAATTTTTCCAAAAGTTATCAAAAGGTTCCAAATTGTAAGTTATGAATAGTACAAGGGTATATTTTGATAATTTTCACTTTTTAAATACCCAGGGACTAATTTTGCCAATTTTGTAACTTGAGGGGTAAAAGTTGCTATTTTGTGTAAACTTTCATCCAGGGATTATTAGTGAACATATTTGATATCCCAAGGACTAAAGTTGACTTTTTACTTATTTTAAACTTTCAGGGACTAGTTTTGCCAAATTATGAAACTTCAGGGACTGAAAATGACAATTGTGTAAACTTTGTGTGTTTTTTCACTTGTTTTTCAATCTTTTGTACCTGAATCACATAAAAACACATTTTCATGATATTTATACCATTTTGTGAGTCATTTGTGTGTTTTTGGTCGTTTTGTGGGTTTAATCAATACTAAATATATGTGTATTTAGACACATATCAATGATCATATACACTCGATTATATATAACATACTCATCTAAGGATGAAGTTTGCATCTATTATTTTCCTTATTTTAGGTGCTTCTTGACACCCTCGAACAAGGAGGAATATCCATCAAGCACTCATATTGCATCGTCTATACACTTGGTTGTATATGACATATTTGCCTAAAGATAAAGCTTCTATTATACTAATATTTGTTTTGTAGGTTCATCTTGACGCCCTAGAACAAGGGGGAGCTTCCGTCAAGCATTTATAGAATGCATCTTACACACACTTTATTATATATCGCATACTCGTCTAAGGACGAATATAGTTTTGCACTAATATTTGTTTTGTAGCTTTTTGATCATACCTTGACGCCTCGATCAAGGGGGAGCAACCGTCAAGGGGGAGCATGCACGCATTCATAATCATTCTCATTCTTCGACACACCTTTGTGTTCTGACAAAAAGGAGGAGAAGATAGTCTAACATAGCTTACCTACGTGTATCGTTTGCTATGTGCATTTTCTTCATCATGCATTTCTCATATATCTTTTATATGTTGCACAAAACTAACCTTGATGTTGGTTAAGAGTCTAAATTTGATCCATGGATCCGCTACCAAACAAGGGCAATAACCTAGGAGATATAACAACCATAGGGATTGGAGTAGACAATTTAGCTTCACTAGGGATGATGCAAGCTCGCTGTTTTTGGGGAGAAATGAAGTTAAGAACTCCAAGGACACACCCTTTTTGTTTCGAAAAAAGGGGGAGAAGAGTGTAAACGGAGAAGGTAATGTAAAAGGTAGTACGGACACACGTAACTTTTTATATTTTACTATCTATCACGTTTACATGTTTCATCATCATCAAAAAGGGGGAGATTGTTAGTGCAAATATTACGATATTTGATCTATACAATCTCGTTTGTTTTGATTGATGACAAACATGTAACTTGTAATACATCACGTAAAATGTACAAGTTACTCGTAATCATATCTTGTCTCAACATACATTCAACACCTCTCGATGTCTCGAGTCCGCGTATGCTACAACACAGGTTCGTTCATGTTTGTTATGTTGCGTTATGATCAAACCCCTTAACAAACCATTTAGAATGTTTAAAATACTTCTAGAGTCTTTAAGTATTTTATAGATTTATCATTTTATTTCGAACTCAGTTTACATTTTTCATATACAAGTATTTTTACTTGTACATCATGCTTCTTAAATTGTATTCATGTCAAAGTGCACATTAGGTGTCAAAGTGCACAGTAGTTGTTAAAGTGCACTTAAGGTATCAAAGTTAGACAAGTATGTTTTACATACTTCTAAAATGATGTTAATGACATATTAACTTGAGTCCTATACTAGCATAAGTAATCAAGCATTTCTAGTAACACATAAACTAAAAATAGTATAACCTGTTACACATATACTAATTAGCTAAGTAATACATTTTACAAATCAACTTTGTTAAACATTTTAATCAAAATGTAAATGTATTTATTTCATCATGCATTGCATCATCAAATCTACCATAATCTGACAATATATCTTGCTTAGATTTGGGTAAAGATTATGGAAAGATCTTAGTTAGATTTTGGAGAGATTTCAAAAAGATTTTGTAGATTTTCTGTCAGAGGACCATGGAACCAAAAATTATAAAGGGCGGAACCCTTTTTTTGGTTCCGTGTGATCCGTGGGTTGTTGAGCCAAAATGGCTATAAATAGCAGCCCATTGTTCACTCATTTCTTAACCACTTGAATACATATTCTCTCTACCATGTTTGCATATATTTAGCTCAGTAGTAACACTCATAAACACCCTCATAACACATGATCATAATGCTTCTAACTTTCATTATGTTGTAAGCATACTCCCGAAATGATCCTGTGAAGCAAGCTCAGAGATTTTGAGTCATCATCCACTACAAGCATACATATATGAAGATCTATCACAACAAGCTTAGGGAAATTGTGATCTTCATCCATTGAAGGCTTCCTATCAATGGAAGTTCATTTAGATTAGTCATTCATATCCATTAGACATTTGTATCATGGATCATCATTGTAAACATTACTGTATCATCACAATATATTCACCAAACTAGATTAGATGGTTTATGTGTTTGTGCCATAAAACACAAGGTTTGTTATGTTGGGCCATAAAACATAATGGGTTTGGTTGTACTCGAAGAAGGACTCGACATTTAGCTTAATGTCGAAAATATTGTATAGGCGACATTAGGTTGGTTCTACCTCGAACTAGAACCCGGTATTTAGCTTTGTACCAGAAAAAGTGTAAGCGACATTTGTAAGGTTTTCTCCGCTGAGAAGGGAGCTTGTTGATTTAGTGAAGTAACTCTCGAGTTGGGTACTCGGGGAGTGGAGTAGGACGGAGAGGAGCTCCGTGACCGAACCACTATAAATCATCGTGTCCAGTTTGCACTTTCTTTTACTTACTGCTTTACTTTTATACTTGCATTATATCATTGCTTGTGTTATTTCTTTGTGTTGATCTTTGTGGCTTATGTTCATATTGTGATAATATGTACTCTTGTGTGAAATACACTATTGGTATAGTGTAGTATTTATATTTCCACTTTTCATATTACACCAAACTTGATCGGCTATTTGATACAACAAGTAATAAGATTTTTTAACGGTAACGTATTCACCCCCCCCCTTCTACGTTTTCACAAATCGGATTTTGAAGGAATAGAGAAGGTTAGAGTTGGTGTGTTGGTGATTAGTTCGTGGCTTTGTCTCCTTGTTTTTCTTTCTTGAATTCGGCTAAACTGGGTATTCCATGATTCCTTTTGTTTCTCTCATCTACACGCCTAATAAAACATTAAGAATACTTAAATCAGATTATTGACATGCTTGTTAAATGTTATTATCACCTTGCTATGATTTCTTGTCGTGTTTGATTGAACATGTGTTTCTTGTTGCCTCGTTATAATTGATTGTGTGATGTACCAGTTAAGTGTGTAATGTGTACTGATTAAGAGGGGTGTAAAACATGTATAATCTTAGCCTAAACGTGTGTATTAGTATACTTGACAATCGGATTATGAAGGAATAGAGAATTGAGTTGTTTTCTGCCTTACTTTATACTGTCTAGATTTTGGGTCGGATTGAACGGGGTCTAAAATGATGATGCCAATGTGTTTTTGGGCGATTCTTGAGTCTAAACATGAGTACTTTCTGTCTACTTTCTGAATATGTAAGTTACATGGTCATTGGAGGTCGGGAAGGTAGATTTTTTATTTTTAGAACATTAGTTGTCAAATCTGAGAATCTGAGTCTGAAATTCAGTTGGTGTTTTTGATTTTTAGTTTTCAAAACTATAAAGAGTTGAGAGCTCTAATTTTTCAAGGGTGATTTTTAAGTTATGTGTGACTTCCTGGAGTTTTTGTAGATTTTTATGAAGGGTCTAAATAGGTTAAATAGATGCAAACTTTCGGGGTATACCTGCAGTGCACTTTCTGGGCTGGTTTGGGAAAACAATTTTTGAAAGGGTACTTGCACTTTGAAATAAAATATGCAACAATTAGGGTATGTGCTTAACATATGTGTGAACCTCAGATAAAAATTGGAGAGCCTCTGGAGCTCGTTTGATAGGTCTAAAAATTCATGAGAAACTGGACCAGATTTGCATTATAAACCCTAAAATGATTAACAAGGTTATTTAATTGTAACTTATGATTTCATGTGCTTGGTTGTGGTTTATGATTTCATGTGGTCACGTTTGCATGCTATAAGTTAATATAATCATGTCTCATTTGATTAATGAGTGGTGGGTGTCTTGTGCCTTTGAATTGAACTATATGGTTGTCTCATTAATTTTGGGGTCTCGCTAGGGTTTTGGGGTTAAGAGATGTCTCGGTAAAGTTTTACCAAGAATAATGGTGTGATTGCTATTTGTGTTTGTCTCGGTAATATTATTATTGAGATTGTGTTTGTTTATTTACGAAATAGATTAATGTGTTTGTACCGAGATCCTAATTAAGTAAATGCCGAATTAAGTTTTGATAATTCTTCCCAGTTTCAGTTAGGGTTTAATGCTATTTTCACCGAGTTTCCTAAATTGTCTATTTTGGTGTAACCTAATATAATTCGGTTTAACCTAAGTTAAAATCCGGTAATGTGTTAACCCTAATTAAGTATGATCACGAAATATCTATAAACCCTAAAAACAGGTTAAGCAATTCAGTATAAGTACTAAATCATTTGTGAATTATAAAACGGACTCTTAAAAATTAAATGACTATTAATTCAGGAAAACCATTTGAAGAAGGAGTGTTTGTGTTTTCGAGTGTGCTTTCATTTGCGATAAGGTACATATATTCCACCCTTTTTCAGTTAGGGTATCTCATGACTTTTGATTCCTTGATATTTGCTATTCTGAGTTATGATTCATTTGATATTCGTTTGGTTATTCTGTCTGATATGGTTTAATTCATTCGTTCTCTCTTGTGACTTCAATATCCGTATTAGAATCATTTGATACTTTGTAACCTATTTAATATTATGATTGCGTGTGAAAAACTTTTCTTAAATATATATCTTGATGATGTTTTGAGAAAAACTATTTTTAAATGATTTCTATGAACACGATGCGACCACTTTTATATGACAGTTTATTGACTTTTATGAAAACTACTTTTAAAAGATTACTTTTATGAAAACAACGTTTAATAGATCTCTTGCGGTTACATAAATTATTTGTACATATAATTGTTTTGCTATTCCGTTTTGATATGATATTCAGTTTAGTTAGACATATCTCAGTTTGGATATATTAAGATTGTTTCGTTATGTTTGTGTTGTTGCCTTAGCTAACTAGCCATGGAGGTACCATGGCCATGTCATTGAGGCACCAATGGCATGACACTATCTGTGGAGGTGTGATTGATCCACGGCGTTCCCATTTGTTTACTGCGCACTTGGCCATTTTTGATACATAAGTATACTTGTCAGAGTATAGGGGAGCGTATGGATGCATCCTAGGTTTGTTTAGTTCAGATTTGATTTAGTGATTGGGTTTGTGTGCGGCTTACACCCCAGTTCACTTTTGGGAGATAGCTACTCCATTTGTTATGACGGGATATGATATATGTTTGGATATTTGGTCTGAGGAATGTATCATGCCTTAGACATATGTTTTGAGCTCGTGGGCATTTTCGTATGACTCTATGATTTCTTTATCATTCTTATGACTCACTATTTCTTTTGACTCTTATGATATATGACATCTTCGTTCAACAGATCCTTCTGATTCCATTTCGTACATTTATTCATGATTAGTTACTCGTTTTATTATATCTGTTCACTGCGCTTTTTAAGCTCAGACGCATTTTTTTTCCTACGGCAGGTTTTAGGATGGAAGCTGGGATTTGAGTGAAGAGTGCATAGGAGCTCTTAGTGGACCACCCTGACGATAGTTACCCATTTGCTTATGAATTAGATTTGGAATTATCTTCCTTTTAGTCTTAATTCAGATTTGTAATCTAGGTTGGATGACATTATGATTTAGAATTATTATTCCCTTAGTTTCATTTTGAACTTATATAACCTTATTATTAATAAAAGTCTTCCGCTTGCGTTTATTCTGTTGACATCATAATGTGCCATTTTGACCCTTGTCGGGTTGGGGTGTTACATCAACTATTCCTCGTACTGTTATATATTTTCTCCATGGTTGTGATCTTTTCAACCCATGATCTTCTGTGTGTCCACGTCATTTATCTCTGTTGACCAATGATCCATATTTGTGTTTTGTTTGATGTTTTTGACTTTTCGAAGTTGTAATATTGGATGTTATTTTACTTGTTAGACTACTCTTAATGGTCAAACTACTTCACCTTTCATTTTAGCGTCACGTTAGCTTTTTCTCTCCCTGTTGAGGTAAAACCTTGTAGGAAGGTTCCACCTCTGTGTATCGTCCTTCGGAGTGAGTTCCCTGGACCTTACTTGCTCCTACACACACGAAACACCCGCGTTAGGCTCGCCTCGGGTTTTATCCCAAGACCGACCTCCGGCGTGAGAGTAAGTATCGGTTTATTGTTGGGTGAACAGTAATGTGAGAGTAACAGTGGTAGGTGTAAGATTTTATGGAAATCATAAATGAGGTGTGGGTATTTATACTACCTACACCTACTGTACCTGTTTACCTCGGGACCATGCGAGTTGACCTACGTCTGACATAGTAGGTATGTGTCAAGTCACGTGGGGAACACAATCCCGTGAAATCTGGGAGGGTGCTGGTTGATGGGACTACACAGCGTAAGCGGCGGCGGACCTGTCGGTGGAAAAGACCGGAGGTGCGACAATAGTCCAGACGTAGTGAAATGTCCGGACGTGCGAGAAAATTCCGGACGATACATATCGTCCGGACACATACACCAACATGTCCCCCCCAGTATTGTAGCATCGGTTCTGGGCTGATGGTGCAATACTTGAAGTGGTAATTCGGACAGGTACAAATGGTCTGGATGATGTGCGTCATCCGGGCACATACACCAACATGTCCCCCCCAGTATTGTAGCATCGGTTCTGGGCTGATGGTGCAATACTTGAAGTGGTAATTCGGACAGGTACAAATGGTCTGGATGATGTGCGTCATCCGGGCAATTTGTCGTTAGTTGTTCGGTCCATGTCCTTCAGTGTGAGACAATCGGACATATGCACATACACCAACATGTCCCCCCCAGTATTGTTTTTATATGTTGAGGGCCGATGGATTCGGACTGTATATATGCGTTAGCCCGATGATTGTAGGGCTTGTTCAGACTTGTTGGGCTAATACAGTTGTAGGCCCATGGGCCGGATAAGGTAGCGTTTATTTTATATATTAACAGTTGCGTGCCACGCGTAACTTTGCTATGAGAATCCAACGTTCCACAGATTGCCACGTCAGAAAGTGTCAGGATGAGGTGACCTTTTTACTTCTTTGTAAGTTTTCCCTCCTATATATATATCGGTTTCTCTTCTCATTTTTCAGTTTTCAACTGCGCTTTTTATTTTATTTTCCTTCGGTGCATAATCTACTTCTTCGACCGATCGCCTGTTTTAGGAATTTCCGAGAGGTGCGTTTCATTCTTTTTTGTAATTGTCTTTAGTAAATTTTCCATCGGCATCCTTTTTAGATATAGCCATTGAGATGAGCGTATAGGGGAATTTCCCATTAGTCAGTAGGCTTGGACCGCAGCCCTCTAAAATAGCTCCCAAGTTAGATATGCATGTACATACTTCTAAATTGACGCAGGGCGAGTTGGATCGTATAGTTGGTGAGTTCGGAATCCCCTTGGATTTAGAGCCAACGTTACCTCCGGAAGGAATGACCATGGACATGTTGCCGGAAGATAAAATCGGTATTTATGTTCACCAGCTAAAGATAGGGGGTATCAGGATTCCTTTCTCAACATTCTTACTAGCAGTGATAGGATATTTCCGGATGCATATTTCTCAATTGGTGCCAATAGGTTTGAACAGGGTAACCATGTTTGAGATTCGCTGCTATAGCCTGAACGTGAGACCAACCGTCCCTCTTTTTAGGGTCTTCTACAGATTGTGTAAGCAGGGGCATTGGTTTTCCTTTGAGAGCCGGACAAGGACGCGAGCAATGAAATGCTTTGAAGAGGTGTTGACCGGGTTAAAGCAGTGGAAGAATCATTTCTTTTTGATCAGCCGGAGAGCGTTTCCGCAGGCAATGCCATGGAGGCATAGGGATTCCAAAGTTACCGACGAGTTTTCGGAGTCGTATTCTGAAAGGGACGCTGAAATGATTGCTCGGAAGGTGATTCCCTTGAGAAAACCTTCAGCTGTTCTATTATGGATGACGGGACTTAGTAGGGTTTTTGATTATCCCGGTTATAAGGGCGTTCTAAAGGATGCAGATGGGCATGGTAATGTAAATTTTCTTGCCTTTGTTTTGTAGGGCCTGTCTGTTTTTTGGCTTGAGGTTTGGCTTATTGTTTCTACTACCCCCTTTTTTTTGTAGTTCTTTCCATGACAGAGTATTTGGAACTTCCGGTGGAAATTGATGTTGAAGTTAGTAGGGGAGATCCTTTGGAGGATGAGAGTCAAAGGCCGAAGCGAACAACTGAACCATTGGCACCGGGGAGCGTAATTCCTGAGACAACTCCTTTACAGAAGGTAGTTGAGAGACCGGACCTGAATATATTGTCCGCCAGAGAAGAGAAGGAGAGGAAAAAACAGGCCGTAGAGGCGGAGGGGAAGAAGAGGAATGCTGAGGGCCCATCGGTTGTTCGGAAGCCCAAGAAGAAGAAAAATAAACGGAGGGAGGGAGATGAACCCTCGGATCATACTCTTGATGTCACTCCCATCCGTCATGCTGAGCCGCCGGTGGCTGAGGATACTGTAGAAAATCAGGGCGGAGGAGAAAGGCCGGAGCGAGAGGATGTGGAAGGTGGTGAGAATCCGGATGTTCGAGGATCTTTGTCTGAGCATACTGATGAGAACAATCCTAAGGAACAGCCTGATCCGGAAACTCACATAGAGAATCAGCTGTCTTTGTCTGACGGTATGGAACATCTTTCTTGACTGGTCATGGCTCTTTTATTTCAACCTCTTTTTCTTTATTTATGTTTCCTCGCTACTCTTGCAGATCGTTCGGTTCATTCAGACCATTCCCTGCCTTCTCAACATACTATTGTGGAACATCAGCCAGTCGGAGGAGGTAGGAAATTTTCCTTGTGGTTTTGGGTTTTTTTTTTTTTTTTTTTTTTTTTTTTTTTTTTTTTTTGTAGTCTTGTTTTTACCGAGTAGTTTATTCTTGTTGCAGATCAGGGTTCGCTAGAGAAGGAGCTTTTTGTTCCCGGTTGGTCTTTGCCTCGGAATGTCCGTTTGGATTCCTACCGAGCCTGCCGGGAATTGTTGATGCATGTCACCCCTCCTGCCGAGAAGGCTGCTCTCGAATATTTGACTCTTAGCCAGTTGGTTCGTCTGGCGTATGAGCAGGCCGGAGGTGGTGTTGCTATGCAGGCTGAGTTGCTTTGTAGGTTCGACCAACTGCTCGGTGAGCACAAGGAGCTAGACCGGAAGCACAAGGCCAGTATAGTGCAGCGCAGTGCGGAGCATGGCAGGCATGCGCTGTTGGTTGATGAGTTTAATGCTCTTAAGCAGGAGCTATCCGATGTGTGAGCCGGAATGTCGACCCGAGAGGAGAGACTATCTGCTCAGTTAGTTGAGATGGAGAGAGACAAGGACGAATGGAGGAGGATAGCTGACTCTCGTGCTGAGAGCTTAAATGAGTTGGAACAGGGTGTAGGACAGAGGGATGAAACCATAGGGAGACTGGAGCAAGAGAATAAAGACTTGCTTGTCCAGGTTGGGCGATCGGAGATTGAGCGCCAAAGTGTTGTGAAGGATCTATTTCCAACTGCTTGTCAACGGTTGTTCCGTAGCTCCGAGTACAAAGAGAGTATGGGGAGGGTTTACAGCTTGTCATATACCGCTGGGTTTCTGGATGGTCTTAAGTATGAGCGCAAAAAAGATGATCATGACAGACTTCTGGCCAAGTTTTGTAACCTTGACATGGAGGCTCCCCGTATCTGGCAGGCGGAATATGCGAAGTTGTTTGAGGCTCAGTACCCATATGTTCAGAAGCTTGCGGACTCTTACCGATTGCCATTGGCCGAGCTTATGGATGTCCTTCCTGTCGTCCGTGCCCCTCCAACGAAAGTTACGATAGCCCGTCCCCCTAAACAGACCGGAACATCTTCCGGTGTGAAGTATGCATCGACAGGTGGCTCTTCTGTTGTGGGGGACGTTGCGGATAAGGGCTCTTGACTGTCATTTGTTTTTCTTTTTCTTTTCTTGGATGAATGTAATAATGACAATGGTTGTAACTAGACATCCCGTACAATGATTTGTTCGTGACTGGTAATGTTCGTTGTTGCTTGTGTTCCTTTGTTGTCTTGCTTGATGAAATGACTTGTAACTATTTTCCGTACAATGAGATGTATGTGCTGACTCTGATGATGAGATTTTTTTTTGCGATTGGTCTTTCCGGTCCAGATTGTTCCAGACGTTCGTTTCTTTCTTATTTGAACCTGCTGATTGTAGATGAATTAAATGTCCTCAACTTACATGGTAAGTGTATGTTCGGAATTATTTATTATCCGTGTCTCCGAAACTATGTATTATTTGTAACGTTCAGCCGATTGGCGCTTTGCGTTTCCGGAGTTATTTTTTATTTAGTATAGGAAACAGATGAGGGCGTATATGGTCTAAAAGACTTTACTCGTCGTATGAACCACTTGGTTTAGGACCCCCTGGATGAAGGGCATGTTCAGGGTGATTTAGCGATCTATTCGTGAGGAAGGAAACTTTTTTTTTTGTTTAATTTACTTGACAGTGATTTCACGATCCGCTCACGAGGGAGGGAGTGTTTTTACGATTCATTTAATTTACTTGACGGAGCGTTGCACGATCCGTTTAATTTGTTTGACGGAGTGTTTTCACGATCCGTTTAATTTATATGACAGAGTGTTTTCACGATCCGCTCACGAGGGAGGGGGTGTTTTCACGATCCGTTTAATTTATTTGACGGAGTGTTTTCACGATCCGCTCACGAGGGAGGGAGTGTTTTCACGATCCGTTTAATTTATTTGACGGAGTGTTTTCACGATCCGCTCACGAGGGAGGGAGTGTTTTCACGATCCGTTTAATTTATTTGACGGAGTGTTTTCACGATCCGCTCACGAGGGAGGGAGTGTTTTCACGATCCGTTTAATTTATTTGACGGAGTGTTTTCACGATCCGCTCACGAGGGAGGGAGTGTTTTCACGATCCGTTTAATTTATTTGACGGAGTGTTTTCACGATCCGCTCACGAGGGAGGGAGTGTTTTCACAATCCGTTTCATTTATTTGACGGAGTGTTTTCACGATCCGCTCACGAGGGAGGGAGTGTTTTCACGATTCGTTTCATTTATTTGACGGAGTGTTTTCACGATCCGCTCACGAGGGAGGGAGTGTTTTCATGATCCGTTTAATTTATTTGACGGAGTGTTTTCACGATCCGTTTCATTTATTTGACGGAGTGTTTTCACGATCCGCTCACGAGGGAGGGAGTGTTTTCACGATCCGTTTAATTTATTTGACGGAGTGTTTTCACGATCCGCTTACGAGGGAGGGAGTGTTTTCACGATCCGTTTAATTTATTTGACGGAGTGTTTTCACGATCCGCTCACGAGGGAGGGAGTGTTTTCACGATCCGTTTAATTAACATACATCATGGTATTGAGCCGGAAAATTGTTCCTCCGGATGCCGGAGAAACCACAGACTATAATAATTAGCAAGCTTCAGTTTACAACTTTTACAAAAGACAGTTCCGATTGTAGACTACATCGGATACTTTACTGCAGCTTTTCGTCGAACGACGCTGTTTTTCGGGTGAGGTTTTGAAATCAAAGCCTCCGTGCGGGGGTTTTGAAGTCAAAGCTTCTTTGCCTGTTTTCTTCGAAATCCGGAGCGTGAGAGGTCCGGGTATCCCCTCGATGCTGTCGCTCCAATAATTCCTTCCTTTCTGACGCCCTTTGCACGATTTTCCTCGAAGTTTTGGCCTTCGGTTTTCGTGTTCGGTCGAGTAGCCAGGGTTGCAATTCCTGCTGGGGTGGGGAACTTCATCATAGAATGGTTCGTTGAGGTGATAGCTCGCAATTCTCTGAGCCCGGTTCTCCCCAGAATAACTTCGTAGGGCGATGGAGATTGTATTACATAAAATTTCATGACTGTTCTTCGGTACTTTCTATCGTTACCGAAGAGTACTTCCATGGCGATTTTTCCTTTGGGCCTGTTTCCTTCTCCTGAGAACCCTATTAGTGTGGCGTTGGTCTCTTGGATTCGACTTTTTGTTCCGGCGCTGAACTTGTCGAAGCAATGCTCATACATGATGTTCACTGATGACCCTCCATCAACATATACTGTCCGTATTATTTTTCCTTCGAAGCAGCCTTCTATAACGAGAGGTTCGTACGATAAGTCCACGGAGATGAGGGAAGGGAAAGTTATTGGTACGTCCATCCATCTTTCAGTATTATGATTGGACACCGACTCCAGAATGTTAGGTAAGCTTCCTATCAGATTGATTACTCTGGGCTTTCCATTATCGTTCTTCCTCTGTTGGTCCCTACCTTTCCCCCCATCCTGCTGCCTGAAATCTTTTAGGAGATGGTCAAGTTTTCCGGATTCCAAGGCAGATGCTAGCTGCCTCTTCAGCTGGAAACAATCATCGGTGAGATGCCCTTTATCCCTGTGGTACTCGCAGTATTTATCTGAATTCTCCCTTTTCGGTCGGCTTCCCATCGGGGCAGGAGGGGGCAAGTTCAAATGGTGTTCTGTGGCTAGAATTTCTCTGGGAGGCTTGGTTAGCGACAAAAGGCCCGCTCGATGATGAGCCGGTTTAGGTGGGTCGTTGCGGCGGTAATCTAGAAGAGGAAGGTCACCGCGGGGAGGGTCACTACGGTGGAAGCTCCGGATGGGATTCACGTAAGGATGGTATGTATCCTTCGACCGGTAATCACTTCGGCGTTCTACCCGCGGCCTGTCACTTTTGAAGCTTTGGGTTCCTTTCCTATTCGAATCGAATCCTTCACCCTTCGGTAGTTCTGTGCTGCGGTGTGCCTCTTCGGATCTTATAAAATCATCTATCCTGGTGAACATCTCCGTAACCGTGCGTGGTACCCTATCAGAGAACTTCTTGGAGAGGGTCGGACACCTGTGTGCGTTCATGAAGGCGGAGATCTTCATGATTTCTGGCACACCGCTTATGTAACTTGCCTCATCAGTCCATCTTTCCTTGAAGTCCAAAAGGGACTCGTGAGCTCGCCGGACGATTTTTGTGATCTCTGTGGGGTCCTTTACGCATTTCCTTCGGAGCGAAAACCTTGTGGAGAATAGCTCCCTTAGTTCGTTCCAGCTATCGATACTCCCGGGTTTCAACCTTTCAAACCATCCACCTGCTGCTCCGTCTAGTGTTTGTTGGAACATTCGGCACCATACAGGCATTGGCCATTCCCCTTGGTTAGCAGCTCCGGTGAACCTTGTAAGGTGATCGTTCGGATCTGTCGATCCATCATAGAACCTCGTATTAAGTGGCATGGTGTGACTTGGACCCGAGAATTCCACGATGCGGCGTGTGAACGGTGACCTTGATGTCTCTTTGAAGGGCTTATGTAAGTCATCGTTCTTGCCTTCGTTTACCTTTTCCTTTCCTCGGCTGGTATCCCCCTCGTCTTCGAAATTTAGCCTTATTGGCTTTAGAGCGCTTCCGGTCAGTTCATTGTGTTTTTTGATCAATTCCGTTAGGGATGCTACTTGACTACTAATCAGCTCTTGGAGATTGGGAGAGTTCTCGGCCGAGTTGTCACGTCGGTTCTGATTGTTGTTGGTTTCAAACCGAGTATGTTCATTTTCAGGTTCGTGCCGTTTGTGAGTGTTGCTGGGCTCGTACCGATCATGGTCATTGTCGGGTTCATGCCAGACGTGAACGTTGCTGGGTTCGTACGGCTCATGGTTGTTGTCGAGTTCATGCCGATTGTGAATGTTGCTGGGCTCACCTAGGTCAGGGTCATTGGTTTCGTGCTGATCCTGGTTGTCATTAGGGCCGTAAATGTTATGGTTGTTGATCTCGTCCTCTCTATCATTGAGACGTAGAGAGGGAAAAGAGGAACCTGCCATTCAAAGTTTACGTAGATTGAATAGCGGGTCTCACGGATGGCGCCAATTTGTTGAGGTAAAACCTTGTAGGAAGGTTCCACCTCTGTGTATCGTCCTTCGGAGTGAGTTCCCTGGACCTTACTTGCTCCTACACACACGAAACACCCGCGTTAGGCTCGCCTCGGGTTTTATCCCAAGACCGACCTCCGGCGTGAGAGTAAGTATCGGTTTATTGTTGGGTGAACAGTAATGTGAGAGTAACAGTGGTAGGTGTAAGATTTTATGGAAATCATAAATGAGGTGTGGGTATTTATACTACCCACACCTACTGTACCTGTTTACCTCGGGACCATGCGAGTTGACCTACGTCTGACATAGTAGGTATGTGTTAGGTCACGTGGGGAACACAATCCCGTGAAATCTGGGAGGGTGCTGGTTGATGGGACTACACAACGTAAGCGGCGGCGGACCTGTCGGTGGAAAAGACCGGAGGTGCGACAATAGTCCGGACGTAGTGAAATGTCCGGACGTGCGAGAAAAGTCCGGACGATACATATCGTCCGGACACATACACCAACACTCCCCTCACTCCATCTCATTTTTCACTCTCAATGATCACACAACCTCACTTTTCAACCCCTGTTTTTATTTGTTAAAAACTAAAACTTTTATTAAATTATAAAAACGTTACATAGCTAATTAAAAATGTAAACGTACGGAATAAAAAACCCAACCAACACACCTGTGTCGCCCGCCAGATGCGTCCCCACACGACGCTGGAATACAACCGCTGCCAAAAAAATTTATTATATTCGTTTTGCTTTCTTGCTGCTATTTGAAAGTTTGCTTCTGCTTGTTGTCGTATATCTTCATAAAAAATAGTTATTGCTTTAGTGTTTTGGCTTAAGCTTTCGTGATTTCGTTGCCCCAATAGCGAAGGAATATTAGATGATAGTCGGATTAGTTCGTCCAAACCTTGTTGTGGCTTTAAGGTCCATAGCTTTGTTTAAGGTTTTCATTGTACACTATTTAGTGTTTTATAATCTAACATCAACAACTAAACATGTTCATTCCTTGGGAGACTATAGTGACTACGACTTTATATCATACTTGTATAACTATTACCTAAAGTTTTATCATGCTAATATTCCACGGCTTGAACCTCATACAAACATACTTTCAGGCGTATTCAAAATATTCTTCTGCATTTCACCTAACATTCTCCAAATTTAAGAATTAAGAATGTTAGTCAAGTTATTCTCACCAATAAGAGTGATACATATATAGAGATGTTCTAACATATAATGAATAGTTTATATTAATAAATCAAAGAAAAATAATTTATTAAATATTATCCATGTTAAGGAATATCGATTTCAATGTGACTTCATATGATGACATCTTCATTAAATACCTCAAATATTGTTATAGGAATCTTTTTATAATTAGCTTAATGTTATAGGCCTTTTAAGTAATTTTCAAAATCTCATCCACTTGCCAAATATAAAAGGATGCTATTAGACCAAGAGTAGTGGGGCGTTGAAGCCCTTCAGTTGCTCATTCAATGGGCGTTGGACCGTCCCCTTGCTGCGTTGAAGGGCGTTGAAAATCAAAAAAACCAACGAGCGTTGATTGAACAACGCTCGTTGAAAGTATTTTTTGTCAAATATAGACGTTGAAGGTAGCTTTAACGGATATATTAGAATTAAATAATCATTTAATTATTTTTATTTTACCTATAAATATACCAAGTTAACTCATTTTTTTTACACATTCTTTATCATTCTACACTAGAAAATCAAAATGAATTCTAATCATTTTAACATTCCCGCTTTTGGCTCAAGCCGAAACACACCATATCAAGCTCCACGAAAAGCCCCCGAGCAACAAAACGACCAAGAGCTAAATAACAACCAATGGGTAGGAATAAGGCTAGAGACAAATGACCAATGAATAGTATGGAAGAAGAATTCAAGGGTGTGAGAACCCGAATTGATGATATATATGAATTAAGCCGACAACGTTTAGAGAAAAAAAAAACGAAGAATTAGCAGCGAAGATTGAAGCACGAAACAAGATGATCAAGTTGGAGGAGGATCGTCAACTAACCGAAGATATTGAGTACTTGTCAAAACCAATACCAACCGAACCCGGTTTGATACGAGACTTGATGTTGCTGAAAATAGCGAAAATTAAAGAAAAATATGAAATAACCGAACCCGTTAATCTTTAAGTTTTTAACTTAGGTTTTTAAGTTTTTTATTTTAATTGTTGTTTTATTTAAGTTTGTAATTGTTGTTTCATTTTAATTTAACTCTTTAATTGTTGTTTTATTTTAATGTATGTAATTGTTATTTAAAAAAAAATTTAAAATAATGTATGAAATTGGTACCATTCAACGCTCCATTCAACGCCCCACTATATGGGAAAGGATCATGGGATGAGGAAAAGAAAGAAAAGGTGCAAGGTGAGCCCATATGACACACATGACACTTGTCAAGAAATGCCCTAACCCACGAAAAAAAACAAAAAAAAAAAAAAAAAAAAAAAACCACTACTCTTGGTCTTAAAGCTACCAATTTTTATTTTTTTTCAATTAAATTTCCCACATGCTTTGTAGCCATGCTAGAGTTATAGCCATGCTTTGTAAATTGTGATGATCATATTTCATACAAAACTGCAATAATTAATTAAGTGGGACCACGAACTCAAATATAGTCAAAGACTAACTCCATCCGTACTTTATGTTGTTCTATTACGCGGTATTTTACTTTTACATTTCTTTTAATCATGTTTCTTTATGTTTTAACTTTCGCATTTTTAGTTTCAAAACAAAACTAAATTGACATATCACGTAATCAACAACCAAAAGTCGCATTATAATATTTAAATTGATTAATTTAATTTATTGCAAAAGATTTTCTATTAGTGTACGAGAAAAGTTCAATGTAAATATTTTTTAAAAACCTAAATAAAATAGTTATAACCATCCATTTTTTTTATTAAAACAAAAGAAAAATAAACTTTCATCATTTTTATAAAAATTAAATATTTCGCAAACCGTTAAATATTTAGGCAAAAGTAATTACCATCACGACGAGAATTAAATCATCTACCTACAGAAGGTCACTTCTATATACTTTCGAAGAATTTTTTTATCGATAATTTTTTGTAAGTATTGAAATTTAAGTTTAGAGAAATCACATTGCTATTTTAATATCACATATGATTTTATGAAATCACATAAAATTTGACTTTGTTTGGCTATCATGGTGTTGAAATTGATGGTATTTAAAGTAAACAATTGATATCATGTTTACAAGAAATTTGTGTTTAATAGCATGTAACGAAAAATTTGGCTACCGCGTGTTGCGACGGAGACAATTTGTAAGTCGGGTATACGTGAAAATATTGTGATCGCCCACGTGAATGGTAACCATTATATTAGAGTGACTCTAGATGAAAGTTGTCCAATCCTGCCAAATCACCAACAATGGAGGAGGTACAAAACTGAGGTCGCATCCGCATGGGAAACTATATATTTAAGTCGAAAACGCATGTATACTCAAATTATTCAGAATGAAAGACAAATGTATTCATGACTTTTTATCTTATAAAGTTATTACAATTGTTACATGTTTTTATTTTTTTAATAGACAATTTATTTTCTCGTTAACTATTTGCATTCTGATAATACACTGATAAAAAAATTTAATTAGAGATTAAACTAAAATTAAAAACAAAATAAATTATAGAAGGTATTATTTACAAAACTAGAGAAAAAAAATAAAAAATAAAAGAGGTATTAATTAATATTAAAAAAAAAAAGAATGTAATCATTATTTAATGATAAGTTAATAGTCAAAAGGTAATAATAATACTAGAAGGTAATCATTAATACACACTTTTGACCTATACTAGGCGAGTACCCGCGCCTAGCGGCAGACAATTAACGATGAGAGGTGATTTGCACACTCCTTATTTTGATTGGGACACTCACAGTACAACGAAGTTATGCATAATTTAGAGTGTCCTAATAAAAAACTTGAGTGTGCAAATCAATTCCCAATAACGATATGCGATATTGTGGTTCAAAATAGAACGTGAAAAGATCAAAATGTAATTGCAAACGGTTGTAACATGTGATACTTCAACACTAACAAAAATTCTTAACATGTATCAAACGATATATAAAAATATTTATTGGGACTGAAAAAGAAAACATTACATCAATTATGAGATACTAACTAACAATGCACGTTACTCGTTTGTAACCATCTCGAGGATAAGAGCAGCTGTGGTGACTACTTGAAACAAATACTTTGAATATTTTGAATATTTTGATTATATTAACAGAAACACAAAAACACTTACACACAGCAGGTTAATTTTACTTACAACCCATTGAAACAAATACTTTGAATATTTTGATTATATTACAGGTAGTTAACCACCATGGCTGCCAATTACGGCAACTTCCGGCCACCACCACGGTTGCCACCTCCGGCACTTCCAACCGCCACCACAACCGAAGGCGGCGGTGACACTCTTTTCTCCATCATCTTCTTCTTCTTAGTCGGCCTAACCGCTTTAGCAAGAGCCTCTTCCTCCTTATGCTTGAGCTTTTTCTCCAACTTCTCTTTCTCGAGCTTCTCGATCCGAGAACTACTTCTTCTAACCACCGGTGAAGATGCTTGAGGGCCTTGGTTGAGGCGGTTGTGATGGGAGAAGGGGTGGTGGCCGTTGGAAGAGAAAGGGGCGGAGGAATATACAGAGAAAAGGGGGCTCGGTTAGGGTTTGGGGGGTTTGAGGCAAAGACAATGTGTTTTTAAGGGAGCTGTGGTATTAAAATGTGTTTATATGGGCTTTTTTTTTTTTTTTTTTTTTTTTTTTTTTTTTTTTTTTTTTTCATGTTCAACTATTAGTTGAAATCTTTTGGGTGGAATATAAAAGGGTTTTTTTTTATAAAGTTACTTTTGGGTTGTCTCAGTGTATGAGTCCATTGGAATTTCTAACACAATAATTGTGACAACTCGTAATTTCAGGTCATTTTTCAAACCTCGACAAGTTACCATTCATCATTTACTATTCACCAATCACTATTCATGGTTATCATTCATCATTACATAAACTAGGTTTACGGGTATTCAAATGCGCGTAACCAGTATGGTTTAGCTGCGTATTCATGCATCATCAGTAAGAACACTTCATATAGACTAGAGTAGTCTACAATAACATCATCATCAATTTAGGTCGTTTTAAGTTAAATGAGATATTTTTATAAAAATATCATCCTTGTGGCATTTATTCCTACAAGCTATGCATAAGTAGTTCTCGGTTTAGCGATCATTGCATTTTTATCTATTCATGAACCGTGCTTGGAATTTCTATTTGTTTTCATATTGTTAGTGGTTTAATATTCCATTATAATCTCCTATTATTCAAATATTTCTATATTTTATATTTTCTGTTTCGTTTCACAATTTCGTCAAATTTTGGTAACAACTCGCGTTTAACGTACAATTAATTCAACCGACACTAGACTATGTCCAGTCTACACTTTTTATGCATCATTGGTTCCTTACAATTCTATTTTTAAAAAGTCACCGTTCACTTTTTTTCATTTTACGTAAACCTTGCACCTTTTACGTTTTACGCATTCTAAACTTTCGTTTTTAGATTTCAATTATATTTATACCCTCCGATGAACTCACCACTCATCTAAAATAATAAAATAGGTCATGATAACAAGTTTTTATATTTTTAGAAGTTTTACATTTTTTACGTTACCCGGTATTGCACTATGTGTCTTAAAACCCTAAGTTTGAGTACCGGGAGCAACCTACACTAAACAATACACTCAATACCATAACAACTAATAAAAATCTGCATTTCTATCCTTGGCCACTTGTTTTGTGCCGCCCCTAGTCACCAAACCACCCCAACACTTGTCCAACTTCAAGACAAGTGTTGAAGTTAACTACCCATAAGATCACTAACACCAAATATCTCACCTAAACTCTCATTTCACATGCAAACACACAAAAATCTGGTCTCTTTTCCCTCTTGTTGGTCGTGGGTTTCCAAGGGCAAACACACATCACTTTTGTGTTAAATCTATTAAAGAACTAGTGTAGGATGAAAATCCATTGGTGTTAACTTGTTTCTAGTTATCTTTTTCTCCATAAGTCAAGGTTTCCATAGGTTATTCAAAGGTTTTTAAGGGTTTCAAAGGTGATTTAGGGTTGTGATTTCAAAAGGTTATTCAAAGTATTCTTGGTGATTTGAAAGCTAGGGTTTTGGTGGAGATTTGAGTTTTGGTTTTCTTGGTGTTCTTGGTTTCATTGATTTTCTTGTTCATCACCACTTGTAAGGAACCAACCCTCATTATTTTCATTCATTTCACTACTGATATTCATGTCATTTCATGTGTTTTATATGCTACATAAGTTGTTTATGCTTGATTATACTTGGTACACACTTTAAATTACAAGAAAACTCTAAAAGGACTTAACATGCAAAACAGTATTCTGATCAGGGGTAAAAACGGAATTAACTGTATTGATCAGTAGACTTTGAGCCTAAGGGAAAAATATTTAGTTGTAGATCTGTGTTTTATGGTCATTTCCCCGGGTGGTGATTCCCGTGACGATACCCGATGATTAAGATATGATTTTTGTGGTAAAAAGAGTCAGATCTGGTGTACTGTTCCCATTCGGGACAAAACTCAAGTTTTATTGCATAACTTTTTAAATATCAAATATGTAGCCTGTTCTAGAGAAATAGGGCTATCATCTCCAATTGATTTCACCTTCATAGGGTCTATAGATTTCATGATATGCCCTTTTTGGCAAGACATAAAACTCAGTCAATATCACCTTTAGGACTGACTTGTAAACAAAAATTATAAAAAGTGGTTATACTTGGATATTTTGAGTAAACTTATTTTTATAGTAAAGTAGGGACTTATAGGAAGCTAGAGATATAAAGAACATGATTTTTAGACTTACGGTTTGGGAGATATGAATTTTTGAAAGTGGCTAAGTGTATAAAATTCCCATCAGCTTTGTAATTACAAGATGCAAAAGATTGATAACTTGTATATTTGGACCTTGAGCTTTTATTTTAAACCACCTAATATATTTTGGACCCTTAGACATAATTTGAACTTTTTGACTAAAGATTGAACCTTTGGACTTATTTTAGACCCTTATGACTCATCTTGGACTTAAAGTCAAAATATGATTTAAAACTTGAAATTGGGTAAGAAATATATTTCATATTTGTAAATCATTTAAAAAGCCAAATTCAACCTTGAAAATTATTTAAACATTATGTACCAAGCATAATTGAGGTTACAACTTACATGGCATATAGAGATAAATGTATCATTATTTTTAGAAGCCAAGGCGCGCGTATGTATATATATATATATATAGGTTGCTTGTAGGATTCTCGCGGTTGTTTCTTCATTATCTCACTTGATTGTGCACTTTGTTTTCGGTGAGTTTTCAGAGCCCCGACTTTTACATTGTTTATACATAATTTCTAAATTCTCGGGGGAGAATACATTGCACCATTTTTACATACGGACCAAAGTATCAAAATTCAGTTACATTGCTTAAGTTACATCATTGCCTGATTAAAGTCCCCTATTTGGAATCATGAACCGTTAATTGTGAGCAAGCGAGAGTGAGTGAATAGATCTATTGAGGGTGACTCCTCCGTCCGGGTTGGTCGCTCCAACTGGTCAAACGGACGCATTTCATTTTAATCATATTAGAGTGATTGGCAAACACTTAGATGGGGCATTTCATTTCAGTCTAGCTTCGGGGTCATGTGCTTAAGAGCTAATGTATTATTTTTATGTGGCATTGTTTTGTCATACACCTTATACTTGTGGTTTCCGTACAAACATTTCATTTACATAAACCTATGATTCTCACCAACATTATTGTTGACCATTTTTAGCAATGTATTTTCAGGTAATTAAGGCATGAGCATCATGGTCTGCTTTTGGACATTTCATAGAGTCGCGATGACGACACGTCTCACTTGGATTTATATGCACTTTAAACTATCGTTTAAACCAACATATTTCCGCAAACAAGAACCATCTTTTGGGACCTAGCTTTTGTAAACTCTGAATGTTTTATGAAATCAAACGATGTATTTTAAAACGACACTTTAGGTCGTTCAATATAACTGCAACTGTGATGATATGGCAGTCACGCCCCAAGTATTCCATTCCGCTGCAAATCAAGTATTTGGGGGTGCGACAATAATGTATATTTTTATTAAACTTTTATTAATATTTCTTTTAATAAATCAACACTTTATTTTTCTTATAAAATAGTTGTAGGAGTGGGTTTTTTTTATATATGTTTTTGAAATTTTTCAGTTTTTCTTTTATCAATATTTTGAATTTTTAACATGTTTTCTTTTTTTTTAATAGATAGATGTCCGCTTTTTACGAAAATCGCTGACGAATTTATTATGACTACACCAGAATTTTTCACTGATCATGTATTATATCTATAAACAATAGAGTATATATATATATATATATATATATATATATAGTATATATATATATATATATATATATATATATATATATATATATATATATATATGTTTTGTTGAGTTTTTATTAGTAAGTGTATTTGTTATCATTATATTCATATGTATTTTTATTGAATTTTTATTATTAAGTGATTTTTTATAATTATATTTATATGTTTTAACTTTCAAATTCTTTCGATAAATTCTAACACAATAGTATTCATTTTAGGTGTTCGGGTCTCGGGAAGAATTGATGAATTGGGTAAAAGAGTTGGCACACTCTATTGGTGTTGTCGTCATCACCAAAAGATCGAACAAATATCCTAGTGGTTTCCTATTTAAAGTTGTACTCATGTGTGATGCATTATGTGAGATGCATTATGTTATAGTCGAGTTACAAGGAGAGTACCCGATGCCCGTTATCACGCCTTATTGTTTTAACGAGTTTTGGCACTCTACAGTTAGATGGGAAACCATGTATAGGTCACGTCTAGAACTATATACATAAATTTGTCGTTGTGAAAGTGTATTTGTTGATGTAAGTGATTAAGTATTTTAGTGTTTGCACTATTATTATTTTTTATTGGAGATTAGTATCTTTATTTATTCATAATCAATTTTTGAATTTTCTTATTTATAGATTGTGTATTTTTTTTATTAGAGATTAATAATATAATGAAAACATAATTATTAAGTATTTTAGTGTTTGTACTCTTATTATTTTTTATTAGAGATTACTAATTAAAATAGACTTAAAAAAATTTAAAAAAAAAAGAAATATAATCATGATTACATAATCATTACTTATATAACTATTTTAGTTACATTTAAAATAAAAAAGAAAAAAAACATCATGATTACTAAATTATTATTATTTGACTTTGATTACTTTGATATCTCTAATGAAAAAAATTGGTATGAATAATGATTCATACCAATTTTTTTAAGTTTATAAGTGAATAAATAAATGATTCAAAATATTCAAAATGTTTTAACTTTATAAGTGAATAAATAAATGATTCAAAATATTCTTCTGCATTTTACCAAACATTCTCCAAATTTAATAATTAAGAATGTTAGTCAAGTTATTCTCACCAATAAGAGTGATACATATATAGAGATGTTCTAACATATAATGAATAGTTTATATTAATAAATCAAAGAAAAATAATTTATTAAATATTATCCATGTTAAGAAATATCGATTTCAATGTGACTTCATATGATGACATCTTCATTAAATACCTCAAATATTGTTATAGGAATCTTTTTATAAGAGTTAACTACTGGTCCTCGTGGTTTACCGGATGTAACGATTTTGGTCTAATAGTTTGAAAAGTAACGGATCTTGTCCTAAATCCGACGAGCCGTAACACTTTTGGTCCATTTTTACTAATGTCGTCAGTTTGACTTTCGTTGACTGTTAAATACAAGGGTATATTTGTCTTTTCCAGCCTACTACCTTTTGAAATATATTTATCGACTTGGTCCAAATGATTTACAAATAGTATAAAAAACATTTTCTTCCCATTTTTCCACACCAAAATCATCATCAACTTATCCGATCAAACCAAGATCCAAACTCCATCCTCCGATCAACCACCATGTGCACTCTACAAAAACGCAACAACATCTTCCTCTTAACACTCACCGGACCCACAGACCACCGTCTCAACCCAACTCTCATATCCTCCATCCGATCATTACTCGCAGAAGCCAAGTCACAAGCCACTCCAGGCTCTGTACTTGTTACAGTTGGTGAACGGAGGTTTTTTTCTAATGGGTTTGATCTTGCGTGGGCTAAAAAGAACTCTAGTAGTCTGGAGCTGAGGCTGTTAATTTGCTGAGGCATATGGTGGAGCTTTTTAAGGATTTGGTGGATAATGAAGGCCACAAGATGGGTTGTAGATCTAATTTTTTTTTTATGGGATTGTGATATCATATGTGGGTTTTAGGAAATGATTGAAGATGATATGGAGAAAGTGATTGAAGGTGAGAATGGTTTGGTTGGTTTGATTGAAGGTGAGAATGGTTTGGTTGGTTTAAAGGATGTATCGATGGGATTGTGCTTACACAAGAGCATTCAAGTATTTGAAAGATGCAGTTCTTGAGAAAGAGGGGAAAATAAGGCTTGTTTGGGTATCAAATCTGATTGTGAGGTTTATTATTGTTTGGTTACTTGAGTGTGTAGAATATATACACAATCGGTTTTCAATGGTTTTGATCCCAAGATTTCTGATTATGAAGTCAGAATTTCTTCATAAGTATTGGACGGGTTGGTTCGGATTAAGTATCGGTTTGCAGTAGGTTAGGTCAAAATGGGTGAACTACTACCTCAACGAAAATCTTTCTTGGGCTTGAAATTGATTTTTCTTGATCTGGAGTTTCTTTGTTTTAGAGTTGATTTTTCCAGGTTTCTGTCCTTTTATGTTTGGAGGTTTTTGATTCTTGGTTCATAATATGCTCAGAAATCTGTGTTTACGATTTGAGTATTAAGTTTTTGTTTTGGGTTGGAATATGGTTTGATTTTGTCCCGAATGTATTATTCTGTTTTTGTTCTAAGCATAATCAGTTGCCAAGGTTTCATTTTTGTTATGTTAGGAAAATTAATAATAATAATAATAATAATAATAATAATAATAATGAAGGAAAAGGGCATTTTAGTCATTGTACATCATCATCTGAGGGTATTTTAATCATTTCATGTATTTTTAACTAGTCAAAATAACAGTCAACGAAAAATGGACCAAAAGTGTTACGGGTCGTCGGATTTTGGACAAGATCCGTTACTTTTCAAACTATTGGACCAAAATTGTTACACCCGATAAACCATGATGACCAAAAATGTAGGTAACTCTTTTTATAATTAGCTTAATGTTATAG